>CAUYUJ010014438.1:1005516-1088016 GCA_963575745.1 Prorocentrum cordatum | reverse complement strand
ATTGTCAGGGGCGAATCTAAGGCCCCTCGCAATGGAGCTGGGGGGCTCCGCACATGTCTCATGGAGATGTTTGATGAAGGTATCAATGCTCACCTGGGGGGCAAAAGAATTCTCGCGGGTGCTGGAGCGGCTCCCGATCGGCGCCCACTCCACACTGCTGGCGGCACAACTACGCTTTGCATTACGGATCGGGGCCTGAACCAAGACTCAGTCGCAGATCTTGCGGAGCGAGACCCCCCTCGGTCGGGATGACGATCGGGGGCCAGGAGACTCTGGCGCCCTGGTCTCGCGAGAAGGGCTGGCAGGTCCATTCAGAGGTGGCCAAGAAGAGCAGGCCCGACCTCGCGCCAGCAATGACGGTTGAAGCGCGCCGCTGATCACGGAGGCTGCCCAGATCAACGAAGATGTTTGCTTTTGTTGTGTCTGCTGAGGGCTGCGACTTGAAATTTGAACACAGGTGTTTCTCCGTCGTTTGAGTAGATATGTGCTGACCTCAATGTCCCTCAGCATGTCAATGTGTCCGGGAAGTGGAGCGTCTCCAACCTGGCATTGATCTGCCTGGTTGCGTTGTCTCCCACGGCCGTGGCATCGCCACTTGCCTTGAGTTCGAAGTATCTGACTAGCTCACCTTGGACAGGGTTGCGCGGCATCGCTCGGGCGTCGAGGCCCCGTCTCTGCGGATTAGTATTGTCTATCATCTGCTAGTGGCCGATGATTTCCTGCTGTTTGCTGGTGCGCGTGAGATGGTGAGCAGGCTTTTTGAGGACCTCGCCAGTCTCATTGGCAGTCATGGTTTGTCTTGGACGGTTGAGTCGCCTGAGTGTTGCGCCGACAGTGCTGGATTTCCCCGGTCTGAGTCTGTCTTTGTTGATGCGGTGTGTACGCACTTTGAGATTCCCGTTCGCCTTGGTGGTTTCGAGGCACTTGGGGCTTGGCAAACGCGAGATGGTAATGCGCCAGACGAAGTTGGACAGCGGTTGCAGGAGGGGGCCCAAGCCTGCCGAAATGATTCAAAGGTTTTTCTCGCGACGTCTCTGCCTTTACCCATGCGCGATGGAGGGTATTCCTAGCGCGTGACCACCGTGGCCTGTCACGGCTGGAGGAAGTGCTTCGCTTTGGGGTGGACCATTTGGAAGGCGACCACTTCCGCGGGATTGCCAGAGTGAAACGGCAGCCCCAGGGTGACATTGCCACGTACTTCGGGAGACCCGTCCGATGTGCTAGACGTCGGTATGCTCAAGGAGGCTATCGTCTACTCGGTGCTCGCGTTTTTTGTGCCCCATTAATTCCCCTGTCTCGCGGTGCCCCTTCCGCATCAACGCGCCGAAGCCGCTTTCTCGCCCGCGTGGATTTTTCAGGGGCGTGGCCCGTTGCGGGGGCACGGCTGACTGGAGGGCAAAGCAGCTCTTCAGCGCTCGCGGGAGAGGACCGGATGCCATGAACGACCTCCGGCGGGAACATGAGCCTGGCTACGCGCGAGCCCTGCAGTGGGATATGCGATTTCTTTACGTATTCGAGGGCTTGTGGTTATCGTCCATCGGTGATCCATGTTTCTTGTCGTGTGCGATGTGGTGCAAAATGATTGCGTTCTCATCGCGTGAAAAATTAGCCGCAGGCATGACGGCTTAGGGGACTTCAAACTACTTGCTCACTGGTTTAATGGCTCCTGGAAGGCGCTTGGCCGTTTCTATGCCCCTTTCGCCGCCACGGCTCAGCGTCGGCATGAACAATTTCGGTCCCGCGGCGTGGCTGCGCCTCGTGGGAACTCGGGTCCCTGGCGTAGGCACGTATTCCGTAAGTTCAATAAGCGCCTCCGACGCCCCCGAAGGAAGGGATGCGCACGCCTTCTATGTTCCTCCACTGCTCCTGTCTACGAGGTTAAATTTATTTTAGCTCTAAAAATGGTTTGGCCTCGAGCGGATGGCACGTTAATGCTGCTTTTTTGTGTTGGTCACTAGGACCCCCCCAAAAAAAATTTCCACACCGCGGTGTGGAGGTACAGTGGCCCCCGAAGAGTTCCGAGGCCTTGCTCAAATGATCGAAGTTATTTACAGTTTTTTCGTGCAGCGCGAAATTGCATTCGATGCGCAGTCGCGTGTGCGGGGATGTTGGCCCTAGCCTTCTTGGACCTCGAGGGTTGTTTGCATGTTGGCATTTCAAGTTTCGGATGTTCCATGGGCATACGTTTAACCCGTTGGGCATCACAGGAAAGCGTACACCGCCAGGAAAACGTCGTCATCATCATTTGTTACCACCTTCGCCATCTCGGCACACCCCTCACGCTTTTCGTGGCCCCATCGGGAGCTTCAATTGGGGACCCAGTCCCAGAGTTTGCCCGTTTTCTCAACACTTGTTCGGGACACAGTTCACACAGCTTGTGGCCGCCCAAAATAGAGCCCTTTTTTCCCGAGGCCCCACAACCAGGGTGTGCATGCCCTATCCCCACCATGTCGGCGAACCTTTCACACGCCTCGAGGCCCCAGAAGAAGCCTTTTCCGAGGACCCAGAGCCAGGATTCGCATGCCCTCTCCCCGCCATGTCGGCGAACTTTCCACACGCTTCGTGGTCCCAGAAGGAGTGTGACCTAAGGCTTCAGTCCCAGTGCCCCATGGCCTTCTTCACACCATATCGGCGCACCCATCTGACGCTTCGTGGCCCCAGTGGAAGTTCAACCGAAGGTTCCAGTGGCAGGGCACGCACGTTTTCTCCACACCGTGTCGGGGCATCCGTTAAACGTTCCGCGGCCCCAAAGGGAGTTCGACTTGAGGCCCCAGTGCAAAGGCCCGCTCGCTTTCCACATGTCGGCGCACCCCTCGCACGGGTTGTGGCACCATACGGAATTCCACCTAAAGCCTCAGTGACAGGACGCGCATGTTTTCTCCACCATGTCGGAACAGCTTTGAAGCGCTTCGTGACCTCAGAGTGGTCCTCAGTTTGGGCCTCATTGCCGGGGCCCGCGTGCCTTTTTCCAACCACGTCGGCGCACCCATCGTGAGTTTCGTAGCCCCCTGGAGGGAGCTCAACATGAGACCCCAGTACCACGGACCGCATGCGTTCTCCGCACTATTTCTGCGCACCCCTCGCACGTTTCGTGGCTCCTGAGTGAGCTCCACCTAAGGCACCAATGACAGGGCCCGCATACCTTCTCCACAACATGTCGGCGCACCATTCACACAGTTCGTGGCCCCAGAGGGAGCTCCACTTCAGGCTCCAGCGGCCCACACGCCTTCTCCACACTATTTTGGCGCCCTCTTCGCACGTTCCGTGGCCCCATAGGGAGCTCCACCCAAGGCTCCTTTGCCCGGCCCGCATGCCTTCTCCTCACAATTTACGCCCACCACTTACATGTTTCGCGGCCCCCGACGGCTCCACCGAAGGCGATGTTTATAATCACGGCACGGTCACAACTGCATACGGCTGTGTCCCTCGCCAGGCTATGATTGGATGGTCCCGGAGCCTGGCGGGGGCCCCCGTCACGCTTTGCCTGGCGGCTATTCGGTTCAAGTGCCGAGTTCGCGCTTGAATGCCGGCTACAGCTTGGGTCTGGACGGCCACGATCGTTTCTGTAAGAATTGCGCTGAAGGTGCGCGTGGCGGTGCTCTCACCCCTGTCCCAGATGCATACGTTCCCTCGCAGCAGATCGCCCGAGTGCCTTCAGATGTTCCAAAATGAGCATAGAAGACTCGCACAGCGAGGACGGGGAACCGCAGACCCCTCGGCCCGGCAGCCGTTCCGTTCGACGTGTCCTCACAATTCCTTGCGAAGGCCTCGCGGCCGGTGCAGCCGCCCCTGCAGGCGGAACCTCCCTGGGGACCCCCGCTGGCGCCCGTGACCCGCCCGGACCTCGGGGGGGCGCCGTTCTGACCCAGGACCACCCTCCCCCACCACAGACGGGACCTCCCCCGGGGGGGCCCCCCCGCATTGGGTGGACCCCCCCTGCGTCCCCCCTGGTCCGCAGGGGGAGCCGGGGAGGGGAGGAGGGGAGGGGAGGGGCCGCCGGACCCGCCCCTTGTCCCGAGCCTTTCCCCCACCCGTCAGGGAGGGAGGGGACGAGGGGATGGAATCGACTGAACTTCGGGGGAAAACAAACCTACATCGCTTTTGACCACCCTCGCTTCCAAGAGATACCAAACGATGCCAAATTGCGGCCTGTACTGGTCAGGCCGCTTGACGAGGAGGCGCGTGGTATGGCTTGGTTTTGCCTGGAAGCGAAAGCGGGGGAGGTAATTCACGCTCTGAGAACTACAACGTTTCTTTTATCTGTCCGTCGTTGAGTTTCCTTGGGGCGGACGACAACGAAGACGACAGCGTTTCACACACGCCGAAGGGTCGGCAGGTTCTTGAGTCGTGCTCTCACTTCAGTACTGGCTACCACAGCGGCCCTGTCCGAGATGGCCTGTCCGGTGGTCGTTTCGCCTAAGGCAGGAATCGTGTTTTCGCCCAAAGACAGGCTACTCCCTAATCGCGTTTGTCGGGAGCCTCGAGACGAGGGTCAATGCAAACCGGGATCAGCGAGGGCACCGGATCCTGCGAAGACCCCCTCTGGCTGACCCGGCGTAGCGAGCCGCTCGTGGCCGCGAGGCGGCCGCGCACATTGGCTGACCCGGGTTTGCGAAGACCTGCGTTGCAGTCTTGTTTCTGCATTGCAAGTTTTTTGGTTTCCTACTGATCCGTGTCTGGATTGACCCGGGTCAGAAGATCCCCGAATTTGGCTCGAGAGTCCGTTTCGCGCGAGATTTCCTTGAAAACCGTGCAACTCGCTCAGGAATCGCCATCTCGCCTCAGCGCCGGCGGCCACAGGGGGACGTGGAGCCTGAGACTGCCCAGTCCGGCAGCCGTTTCGCTCGAGACTTCTTCGCACGTTGTTCAGATATCGTGTTCTCGCTTCAATTAAGGAGGGGGAAAAACACGCAGACACAATAAATCGTGGGAACATGTAGGAAGTGGGGGGGGGGGAAGACGAACATCCAGAAAATACAGTGAAATATGGGGAATATTGGTATTTGTGTGTGTGTGTGTTTATTGGTGTGTCCCTAGGCCCCCTCATCAATGTCGGCTACATGTTCTGTCTGGACGGACACGGTCCCGCAGGTCGCACAGGCCGCAAAGGTCCCACAGGTCCCCCTTGCCCCACTGCAGTGCCATAGGTTCCGCAGAACATGGCCCACAGGCCCCACAGGTCGCACAGATCCCAGGTGTCGCACGGACGCCACAGGTCCGCAGGTCGTACAGGCCGCACATGTCGCATACTTGCTACAGGTCCCACATACCCTGCAAGCTCCAAAGGTGCCACACACCCCACGGGTCCCAGAGTTCCGCAGGTCGCACAGGCCGCGCAGATCCTCACAGGTGCCACAGGTATCACAGACCCCACAGGTCCTACAGGTTCCAAGGGTCCCACAGGTCCAACAGGTGCCACAGGTTCCCCAGGTCCCAACAGGGCCCACAGGCCCCACAGGCCCCACAGGTCCCACAGGTCACACGCGTCTCACGGGCATCACAGGTCCCGGAGGTCATGCCGCTGAGGTCCCGTAGTTTCCACACGTCCCACAGGTAAAACAGGCCCAACAGGTCCCACAGCTCCCAAAGGTCCCGCAGGCCCCACAGGCTCCACAGGTGCCCCAGATCAAGCAGGTCCCACAGGTCCCACGGGCCGCACAGGTCAAGCAGGCCCCACAAGTTTTACAAGTCCAACAGTTCCCACCTGTCCCACAGGTCCAAGAGGTCGCACACGTCGCACAGGTCACATGGGTCCCACAGGTCGCACGAGTCCCACAATTCCCACTTGCCCCACAGGTCCCACAGGTCCCTGAGGCCCCACATGTCCCACTGGCCCTACGTGTCTTACAGGTCCCAGAGGTCCCACAGCTCTCACAGGTCCCACAGGCCCCACGGGCCCACCCTCCCTCTGTTGCCATCAGGGTGAATTGCCGGGGAAATCACTTCAGCGACAGGATGTCAGGGCCCGTGCATCCCAGCGTGCGCCGGAAAGAGACCCGCTCGTACTGGAAGAGCTCCCGCCCGTGCCTAGTTTGTGGTCCCGCAGCGAGGGGCGCACGCCAGGGGCCGCCGAGACAGACGGGTGGAGCTCGCGCTGCCAGCCGTGGACTGGCAGTCCTCGCAGCACGACGCCCTCCACCTCGACGAGCGGCTCGTCGACGACCTCGTCCAGGCGGCCCAGCACGGGCCGCGCCCGGAGCACCTGGTGCCGCGGGCGGGCCAAGGGCTGGGGCGGACCTTGAGCTCCTGGCGTCGCACTGTTGTCGCAGCGGGTCATTCTGCCTTGTGTCGGGCCCCATGGATCGACCTGGCTCGAGAAGGGTCCCACAGGGAAAGACGAGGTCTGTGGCGTGTGTCTCTACAGTGGGGGCCCATGCCAAGGAGCCTTGCTTGCCTCCAGGGTGCCCTGGGTGTCTTGGGCCTCGATGCCTTTTACGGAGAGCGTGGCGTTCCCACGCCATCGTCAATGGACGCCTTGGGGTCTCAGGCTTGGGCTTCTTGTGGAAGGCTCCTTGTGGTCGGGCCCCTGCTGCAGGGGTCCGTGGCGCTCGATCACATGTCTCGCGACGCCGAATGGGGGGCCCCATGTGAACCCTACCCCCTACCCCCCCACGATTTCTGAGGGGGAGGGTGGGGGTTCACTTCGTTCGGGGTCTCCCGAGCGAAGTGAACCCCATCCTCCTCCTCGTCTTCCTCCTCCTCCCCCTCCTCCTCCTCCTCCTCTCTCCTCCTCCTCCTCCTCCCCTCCTCCTCCTCCCTCCTCCTCCTCCTCCCCCTCCCCCTCCTCCTCCTCCTCCTCCTCCTCCTCCTCCTCCTCCTCCTCCTCCTCCTCCTTCTCCTCAGAGATCGTGGGGGGGGCAGGGGGTAGGGCCCACCTGTGGCCCCCTATGGCTGAAGCTCGCCGCCGCGTCGGAGTCCTCCGGGCCGGGCAGGCTTCCGGGAGGCGTGGGCGGAGCGCCGGCCTCTCCAGGAGCGCTCTGCGCGTGCCCCATGGCGCGGTCTGGGAAGGACCGCGGCTTCGGGGGGGCGGACAGAGATCTGGACGCCCGAAATGGGCACGGAAAGAATGGGTACGATGCCCAACAACAGCTCATGTTCATTCTGAACAGGGCTCGCTGTCCGCGCCGCCGCGGCCTGTGTCCATTCGAGACAGGAGGCCGCCCGCCCAACAGCGGCCGCTGTTGGTTTGGGACAACATTTGCTGTTGGGCATTGTACCCATTCTTTCCGTACCCATTTCGGGCGTCCAAAACAAACCTCCCACCCCGACGCGCCGATGGATTGTTTTCGTTATCAAACCCTTTTATTCTGAGCATATTCTGAGAATATGGTTGTCGTTATCAAGACCTTTTTATGGTAGGAGGTGGTTCGACCTCCCGCCCCGACACGCCGATGGAGGGCCGTTTTCGGTCCGCGAGAGGGCGCCGCGGCCGTCATTTTGTTGCGGGTCCGGGTCCGTCGGTTTCGGTCCCGGGCCGTTCTCACTGAGGGGAGGTCTACGAAAGGGAGGTTTGTCCACCGCCGACGGCTCCCGATCTCGAGGGGAGGAAACTCGGGCTGACTCCAGAGGGGGCCCAGCGACAAGGAGGTGGTGCAATAGATTTGGCGCCATAGATCTGTGGGTTTGCAACACCTTCGGGGCGTGCGATACATTCCGGGGCGCAAGTGTGTTGCCGGATGTTCGATGTTCGCGTGCAATGCATTGCTTGCAATGCAATGCAATTCCCCGGCGCAATACATTTGCAATACGAACGCCCCAAATCTATTGCACCACCCCCTTTCAGCTAGACCCCCTTTTGGGTCACCCAAAATACATGGATCAAGGGGGCGTGGATTAGCCACGGGTCCCGTTTCCATGGGCAATCGCGGATTACCGCCGCCGAACGAGGCGGCACCGGACCTCCCTTTGTCCATGGATTTGGCGACCGCGCGCCAAATCCATGGATCGCTAATCCATGTGTTGCGCGCCCCCGAAAAAAAAACACCTCGACCCCCACAAGTGGCGTTTACTGAACAAACCTGGGCGTTTACGAAACCGCCCTGCCCTGTTCCATCCCTTCCCTCGGTGCCGTTGACGACAAGGCCTCGCTTGCCGGCGTGCTTCTGCCCTCTACGATATGCATCCTCCAGAGCCGCCGGATCTCGCCGCGATCTCTTCACAGCTGGGACCCCTGGAGGTCTGGACCTATGCCCTGGGACAGGCTGTCCGTCTTGAAGCGTCTTCTGACGGTCCACGGGACCCCGCGAGGGCCGCCGTGGGCTGAGAGTGGCAGAAACGCCGTCGGTCGTGGCTGTGTGCACGACGCGAGGGGAGCGCGTGCTGCTGCGCACGACATGCATGCCAGTGCGAGACGTTAAGGATGAGGCTATGATCATGATGATGATGAAGATGACGATGACGATGACGATGGTGATTGTGATGGTGATGGTGATGATGATGACGATGACGATGATGATGACGATGACGATGACGATGGTGATGGTGATGGTGGTGGTGATGGTGATGATGATGATGATGGTGATGACGATGCTGATGATGATGGTGATGGTGATGGTGGTGGTGATGGTGTTGATGATGATGCTGATGATGCTGATGATGATGACGATGACGATGACGATAGTGATGGAGATGGTGATGGTGATGATGCTGATGCTGATGCTGATGCTGACGATGATGCTGATGATGATGATGATGATGATGATGATGATGATGATGATGATGATGATGATGATGATGCCTCGTTTCATCTTGATCCAGGTATGATGCCCACTCTTGCCCACCCCGTCCCGTTTTCGTGGACTCCGCATCCCCCCTTCATGCCGGTGGGACGGCCAGACTGGCCGTCACCCCCAGCGGATTTTTGTCTCGCTCTAAGTCAAGCGTGTCCCCCTACAGGCGGATATTGGACAAAAAATGAAGAATACTCCGAAATGCACGAAGAATGCTCAAAAATAGTGAAACAAATCGTCCCTGTAATTTTTCTACCTATTTTTGAATGCTCCCCCTGTAGAGAGACACGCCCGACTTCACTCTCGCTGCCCCGTGCTCGGTGCCGCCTCAGGTGCCGCCGCCTCCGGCCCTGCAGCCTCTGGCGTACATCCGCGCAGAGGACCCCACGTAGGCCTCGCGCCGGACGAAATCGGGGGCGGCCAAGAGGGGGGTGACCCGGGGGTCCCCAAACGGGGCGGTGACCACACTGTGCGATGAGTCGGTGGGGATTCGGGGTCACCGCACGGTTTTGGGACTCCGGTCGTTCTCCGAGGACGTCTCGGGCGACAGGGACCTCCAGGGTCCCAAGACCGTGCGGTGACGGACCGTGCGGTGAGGTCTTGCAGGATTTCGAGGTCACCGCACGGTCCGTCACCGCACCGTTTCGGCACTCCAAAGTGATGACTAGGGGGGGGGGGATATCATGGCGGGGGTCACGATATCTCCCCAGATTTTACGGCGCCTCTTACTTCATTTCGTCCCCCTTGGGCCGCGCACATGTTGCCGGTCATTATTTGCGCCTCCCCCCTCGTGGACGCCCCACTCTTGGACGCCCCCGACGACAGGGGGGGGGGGCGGTAGCAAATCATGGCAGCCTTGAGACCACTCGCAATTCCGTCTTTCGAGTGCGCCGCCTTAGTTCGAGTAGCGTCGATCATATTCGATTTAGCGTCGATCAGCGTCGAGTCGCAAGAGCCAACAATATGGTATGGGACTTTCCCGTGAGTTGCCACAAAGGGGGGTGTTAGGAGGGTGGGGTCCCAGAGCGCAGGAGACATGATTGTTTCAATCCTGCGTCTTTCTCTCGATTCCGGCTTTGGGATGTCTCCTAAGGGGGGCTCTTGGTGGCCTCTTAGGGCGTCTTGGGGGCCTCTTGGGAGCTCTTGGGGGGACCCTCTCAGGGGCCTTCTTGTTGGAGGACATCGATCATCAATCAAAGAAGGGGAGATCCCTAATTAGCCCCTCCCCCCTCTGGAACCAAGAGACGACCTTGGGCGCTCTTGGGGCCTTCTCGGGCCCCTCTTGGGCCCCTCTTGGGGCCCTCTTGGGCCATCTTGGAGCCATCTTGAGGCTTTGGATGCCATCAGAAGTGAAAATATGAGAAGATCAAAAAACATTGATTCCCTTTGAATGCTGTGAGGATGTATGCGGGCGTCCTGGGGAAACTCCGAAGCCCTTTGGGCTTGTCTTGGAGCTGTATCGGGACCTTTTAAAGTATGCTGAAAGCCATCTTGAGCGACCTCGCGCTATCTTGAGCCGTTTAGAGGCCATCTTAGGATATTTGGAGCCATCTTGGAGCAATCTTGGGCTACCTTGGGCCCTCTGACCAGTCGCCGCACCCCCCAGTCCAAACGAAGGAGGAGGGGGCAGCTCCCGATGGACGGCCGTCTCGCTCACTCCCACCCGCCCTCCCACCACTTCAGTGGCGCCCGAGGCTCAGCAGGGGCAGGGGCCGCCATCGACAACCATCGGGAACCAATGGAGATGGCAGCCAGGTGCGCGACGCCCGCGAGGTGCGCCGCGAGTGCCAGGGCACCCCCCATCATCCTTTCAAATCACCATGAACAGTGATCGCGGGGCGCCCGCCCATGATCAGGATCTTGCCGCAAACTGTAGATCGTATCGTTCTTCCCAGGTGTGCTGTGCCTGCGGGCAGCAGGCATCATGCCAGCCCAAGTGCCCGCCCTCGCCCATGTTAACAAAAAGACTGCACAAAGTGATCGCGCGGTGCCGGCCCATGAGCCCATGTTCCCGCAACGTGCACGCCACACAGTGGGGGCCCTTGCCAAGAAACACCCTGTTTGCCTCCATGGTGCACTGGGTTTTTTGGGTTTCGATGTCTTTGCTATGGAAAGCGCGACGTTCCCGCACCAAAGATCAATGAACGTCCTGGGGTCTCAGGGTTGGGTTTCTTGTGAGAGGTTTCTTGTGGACTGACCTCCACTGTATTGCTTTTTGACAGGTGGTTGGGGGGGGGGGTCATGGGTCCGAGTTCGTTGCTGGTCAGGTGGCGGAGGGGCACATATGAATTAGGAACAGTGATGCATCCCCCGGAGGGAAGAAGGGTGTCAGATGAGGAAACTCCTCAAACCAACTACGCCTTAAGAGGCTGGTGGGACTACCCCGAAGGAACGGGTCGGGAGCTTTGCAGCTGCGGATAGAGCAATATATAGATATACGTATGTACACATATATATATGTGTCTTTATATATATATATATATATTGATGTATTTATTTATGTATCGGAGGATGTCTGGGAGGCAACGAGAGCCACTGCACATGCAGCCGGTCCTGGCTTTGTTGCCAGGGGCTCTCCGCGATATGCATGTACCTCCGGCGCCTGGCGGCTCTGGGAAAGTCACCGGCGCGAGCCGATTCGCTGACCCCCCGGCAAGGCCCCCATGATCGGGACCTCTTCACGGGCCCTTGTCGCGACGTACTCCCCAGGAAAGGCCGGTTGACGGTCCTGACGGTCCTGTGGCCGGGCGAGGGCCCCGAGAGACAGATTGTTATATCAATATGTGTGTATGTTTACGTTAGCGCACATACATAGATAAATATAGACATATGTGTATGTATAGGTATGTATCCGTATGTATATGTATCGTATAATTGTATATGTATGTATATGTATATGTATACTTATGTAAATATATGTGCATACATCTTCGCGCACGTATATGTATGTACATATATATATATATATATACACATTCGCCTTGCAAGCTAGTCCAGCTTCTTCACGCTGCGTGAGCTGGGCCGGCCCGCGCGCTGCCGCCTGTTTTGACCCATTCCGCGCCACCGCGCGCGTGTGACCGCGACGTCTGTGTGTGCGTATACATATATATATATATATATATATATCGTAGATAGGTATGCATATATGTATATATGTATATATATATATATATGTAGATGTATTGTATGCGTGTGTGTGCGTGTGTGTGCGTGCGTGCGCGTGTGCGTGTGCGTGTGCGTATTCGTGTGTACGTGAGTGTGTGATTGTGCGTGTATGTTTGTGTGTGGCTTTCTCGTCTTGCGTCTCTTCTGGTTTGCGCTGCATGGTCGTGCATGCCGCCTTCTTCGCACTAGGCGCATGGCGCCCAGTCATCGACAATGTTTGGTGGTAGTTCTCATTAGCGGCCTCGTCAATCGATCGCTGCCTTGGACTATCCAGCCAGGAAGCAACACACGCGTGTGTGTGCGCGTGTGCGCGTGTGTGTATGTGTGCATGTGTACGTGTGTGTGGCTCGTCTTGCTTTCACAGTCGTAGAGCGAATGCGCTTTCGCGGTGTTTTTTTTCGTGACGCGAGGCGTCCGGGTCTGCTATCCCCCCCCTCTGTCGGAGTTTCGTAGAGGCAGGGTCATATCCCAAGGTCGGGCTGGGGGGAACGGGCCCGGCTGGATGCTCCCGTGCAACGCGTCTCCTGCTTCAGGGGCCGCTGGGAGCGATTTTCCCTCCACATCCCGCCTTTTTGCCCAAACCCCACCCTTTTCCATGGGCCTGTTTTCCACCACCTCCTCCTCGTCCTCCTCCTCGTCCTCCTTCACTCCTTCCTCCCTCCAGCTTATGGTGGTGGTGGTGGAAAGATTGTGCCCTCCCCTCTCAGCTGTCAAAACTTGCAGCCGCCGGCGCGCGACCGCGCGCCGGGGCCCCCCACTTCAGGAGGGAAAAAAACACACACAGACAGGATTCATCGTCGGCTCCCAGGAAAACATGGGAAAATAAGGGAAGTGGGGGTGATGACGAGCATCTTGAAAATATGGGGAAATGGGGAATCCTCGGATTTGTGTGCAGTTCTCTGTGTATCCTTGGGCCCCTTGACCACTGCAGGCCGCGGCGGGCCCGCTGGCGCGGCGCGGTCAGCGCTTCTGCCACTGCACGGCCGCGGCGGGACCGGGGAGGGGGTCCTCGAAGGCGCCACGGCAGGGCCGCCTGCGTCCTGAGCCTCATCGCAGATTCGATGTCCCAACGGGTCACCCCAACGGGTTTCATTTGCACGACTTGCACTTCAGATTGCCGTTCTTTTCGGCGTTCTTCACGTTCTTTTCGGCGTTCGGCGAGCCCCAACTTTGACAATACAAACAAAACAACCCGCGGCGGCTCCAGCAATATTTCCAAAGAACACGAAGAACCCTGCGAAAACCTGCCGCTGACCCAGCCGAAGATAAACTAAGACGCACCCGAAAAACGCACTCCACGGAAGTACCGAAAAGACCCTGGGAAACGAACTACAATCAATGGGTCGGCGGATGTGGCGTAAGCCTGAAGGGACGAAGGAGGAGGAGGAGGAGGAGGAGGAGGAGGAGGAGGAAGGGGAGGGGGAGGAATGAGAGGATGAGGGAATGAGGGAATGAGGAGGAGGAGGAGGAGGAGGAGGAGGAGTCCGGGTCGGGTTTTCGGGCCATCCGACGGCCATTCTTCGAGCCTCCGGCGGCCGTTTGCGGGCGACCTTGGCACCCCCGGAACGCGTTTCTCGCTCCGGATCGGTGTCGGATGGCCCCCAGGGGTCCGACATGGACGGATCGAAAATTTCGGAGGAGCGAAGGTCGAGCAGGAGGAGGCGGAGGAGGAGGAGGAGGAGGAGGCGGAGGAGGGCGGAGGAGGGCGGAGGAGGAGGAGGAGGAGGCGGAGGAGGGCGGAGGAGGGCGGAGGAAGGCGGAGGAGGAGGAGGAGGAGGAGGAGGAGGAGGAGGAGGAGGAGTGCACCTGCCGCGGCTGGGGGCCCAGGGGCAATTGGAACAGAGGATTTGTCGTCGGTGTTCGATATGGGGGGGTTGCTCATCGATGTCAGCGTCTGGGGGGCCTGTTCGGGCTCGCGGACCGTCGAGGATCTGATGGCCTACGGCTTTCACCGCCGCCGCGTTTGTGATGCGGGTCAGAGTCCTTTAGGGATGCTTCTTGGGGTCTCTGCGGAGCGGTCGCGGGGCGGACAGACCTCCCACCTTGACACATCGATTTAGGAATTGGCCGTTTTCGGTTCGTGAGAGGGCGTCGCGGCCGTCATTTTTGCGGGTCCAGGTCCGTCTGTTTCGGTCCCAGGCCGTTTTCACTAAAGGGAGGTTTACTGAAGGGAGGTTTGTCCACCGCCGACTCGTTGGAATCCTGGGGGCCACTTCAGGCTTCCTGGGGGCCTCTTGGGGCCTCCTGGGGGGCTCTGGAAAGTGAAGGTTCGAACTGTGCGTTTGGATCCGCCGTCTGGGCTCCCTCTTAGAGGCGTCTTGGATGCCTCTTGGGCCGTCTTGGAGACTTCTTGGAACTTCTTGGGGCCCTCTTGCGCCGTTTGGGGGCCCTCTTGGAGGCTGTTTTGGGCCGTCTTGGAACGATCTTGAGGGTGCCGTCTTGGAGCGTCGGAAAACCGAAAAGGCGAGAAGGCGAATCAACTTGCAAAAACCAATGCACAATCAACACATCTTGCCTAGTGGAGCTCTCTTGAACTACCTCGTGGAGGCTTCTGGGGAGCCCCTCGGGGCGTCTTGGGGGCAGCTGGGGCCGTGTGGAGGGACCTCTTTAGAGCATCTTCGGGGCCTCGTCAGACTTCTTGGGGGCCTTACGGGGCCTCCTGGGGGGCTCTCGAACATGGAGGCTCGAACTGTGTCTCCTGCTTGGAGGCGTCTTTGGGAGCCTCTTGGGTCGTCTTGGAGACCTCGTGGGACTTCTTGGGGCCCTCTTGCGCCGTGTTGGGGCCTTCTTGGATGCTTTTTGGGCCGTCTTGGAGCGATCTCGAGGGTTTCGGGGGCCGTCTTGGAGCGTCGGGAAACCGAAAAGGCGAAACACCTAATAGACTTTACAACAACCCATGACACATTAACGAATATTGCCTCGTGGAGCCCCCTTGGAATGCCCTCGTGGAGGCTTCTTGGACGCCCCTTGGGGCGTCATGGGGGCGTTTGGGGCCATGTGGGGGCCATCTTGAGCGTCTCGGAAAGATCTTTCGGCAATTCGGAGCCCTCATGGCTTGGTTAGGACCGCCCGCCCGACACGACTTGGTTAGGACCGCCCAGATCAAGACAACAAAAACAAATCGAGGCCCTCATGAAGTTTCTTGGGAGCTTCTGCGGGCCCTGTTGGCTTGTTCTGGGGTCCTCCACCCCTCCAGGGCGCGTCCTTCCAGGGCGAGAGGAGGGGGGGGGGGGGCGCGTTCATCTGGGGCGAGGGGGGGCGTCGTCCGGGGAGGACGAGGGGGTGGGGTCGAATTGCTGGTTTGGGGTCCGGGGGGGGGGGTTATGGGATGAATCTCACACGTTTAGAGGCCCACGAGGGGTCGGCGGATTCTCTGACTGGGGCCGCGGTTCCTATTCGATCCGATTCTGCTCGGCTCACAGGTATTGGCCAGGGTCAGCGGGAGCTGGGCTCGGCGATCCGATTATGATTCGAGTCGGGGCCATTCGTTGCCGAGCGATGTGCTTCCGATCCGGCTTCGCGGTTCGATGCATCTCAGTCCTTCTTGGAGTATCCGGTCGTAGGCGACGCCCCCCCAAGTCTATGTTTTCGCTTGCATGTATCGAAACAAATTGCCTTAGCCAGCTCAACCTGCCAACCCGTCCAACCAGCCAGCCAGCCCACCCAGCCACCCAGCCAACCCGTCAGCCAACCAGCCCAGCCGCCCACCCCGCCAACCCGCCGATCCCCTCCGCCTGCTCTCCGTGCCCAACCAGCCACCCTGCCAACCCGCCCTCCCCCGCCGCCTGCCCTCCGTCACCGCCGAGAGGGGGGGGGGAGTATTTCTTACCAGCGAAAACCAGAAAACTAGCCCTTACAGCGACCGGCGGGACAGTGGGGAGGGGGCAAATCGCACCGTACTATGCAGGGCCGGGATTCGCGCCAGGGTGTGCCCGGGACGGTTTGCGGGCCTCAAGTGTGACATTGTCGTCATTTGTTCAATGTCCATTGCGCAACGGCAAGCTCCCATCTTTGAGACTGTCGCCAATTTTGAGGCCCCAGGAGGGTTCAGGAGGCCCCAGGAAGCCTCAGGAGGCCCCACGAGGCCTCAGGAGGCCTCCTGATGCATCCTGACGCAAATTTTCATGCTTCAGGAGGCCCCAGGAGGCTTCAGAAAGTTCCCAGGAGGCCCCAGGAGGATTCAGGAGCATCAGGAAGCTCCAGAAGACTTCAGGACGCCCCCGGACGCCCCCAGAGGCCGTGGGAATCCCAAGGAGGCTCCAGGACGTTCCAGGAGGTCCCAGGATGCCCCGCGAGGTCCCTCAAGGCCCCACGGGGAGGAGGAAGAGCAGGAAGGGAGGGAGGGAAGAAGAGACGGGAAGTCGGCGGAGGATGCGCAGAAGATTGATGATGATTGTGACGACGATGAGGACGAGGAGGAGGAGCAACAGGAGAAAGAGGAGGAGGAGGAGGAGGAGGAGGAGGAGGAGGAGACGAGGAGAAGGAGAGGGGGAGGAGGAGGAGGAGGAGGAGAAGGAGAGGAGGAGGAGGGGAGAGGAGGAGGAGGGAGGAGGAGGAGGGAGGAGGAGGAGGAGGAGGGAGAGGAGGAGGAGGAGGAGGAGGAGGAGGAGGAGGAGGAGGAGGAGGAGGAGGAGGAGGAGGAGGAGGAGGAGGAGGACGATGGGAGGAGGAGGAGCAGAGGGAGAAGGAAAATGACGGGAACGAGGAGGAGGAGGAGAAGGCCTGAGGACAGGAAAAAGCTTGATGGGAGCATCACACAGAGCCGGGATAAACATCTCAAGGACGCCGAGGGCCAGGACGGAGATACACACTCAGAAAGAGCACGGCAATAAGAGACACCATGCGCAGGGGAATAAACAAACATGATGATGGTGACACCGCGGTATGGCTAGCAACAAGCGTCACGACGACGTCCCAGAGAGTGATTGTGATCAAATTGGTTTCTACCCCCGCGACTGGCGTTACAGGGCACATCGATTTGTATATATGTATCTTTCTGGCGTGGCGCGTAACGGTCGTTACCGGCCCCCCCCCCCAGACAACAGAAAAGATCGCGCGGAGAAGGGGGAGGGGGCTGGACCCCCCCCGTACACACGCTGGTTTTCGCTCTCAAACTACGGCGATCGCAGCGCACCCCCGCCCCACCCTGGCGCGCCCCACCCCGCCCACGCGCAACTGCTACCCGCCCCCGCCCCCTCCAGGTAACGAGCGTGATCATACAGAGTCATAACAAACCAGAGACTCGGCATCGCTCGGACGCGTGCATTTCTTTGGGCGAGGACCTTCGAGGAGCATCTTTTATCATTTCGCGAACAAAAAACACGCACGACATCGAAACATGCTCGGGGAATGGACGCCCGAGCGATGGCGAGGAGAGGGTGGCGCGAGGAGGGAGTGCCTTCTGCGCAGGCGGAGGGCCCTCTCAGACGGCAGGGGCCATCTCGGAGCTCGGAGTCGCTCGGGCGCGTGCACCTTCTCGGCGAGGGCCGTCGAGGAGCTGATCCCCCCTCTCGCCTGCCTCCTGGCACGGGCATTGCTGGACATGTGCCGCATGCCTCTCACTTTTTGTGGCGCAAGGGTGCCATCACATTTTGCAGCCTCTGCGGGCGCTACGCTGACTCCAGGCCCTCGCGTCTTCTGGAGGAGTGCGAGGCGGCGAGGCACGGACCTTTCGCGCTGACCAAGGCGCAGCTTACTGCCCTGCTGCGGCTGCGCAAGGGCCTCCCTCCCAGGCCTGGGGTCCGCGAGTGGCCCTCGGCGGGTGTTTAGCCCGCGAGTTTTGTCTGCCAGCCTGTCGCCCGGCCTTTTTGCTCTCGCGAATTGGGTGTGCGCATGGCTGCCGTGCATTGCAAAAACTCCTCCTCCTCCTCCTCCTCCTCCTCCTCCTCCTCCTCTTCCTTCACCTCCTCCTCCTCCTCCTTCTCCTCCTACTCCTAGTCCTGCTCCTCCTCCTTCTCCTCCTCCTCCTTCTCCTATTCCTCCTCCTTTTCCGCCGCCGACGCCTCAACGCCCAGGTCGCCTGGGGCGCCGCAGGGAGTCGTGTCGGAAGCGTTGCGGTAGTGTGCTGCAGAGGTCAGGGGGGGGGGGGATCGGGCTCAGGGGGGGGGGATCGGGCTCAGGGGGGGGTGGCGCACGGGGCATCCATTCGCAGGCGGCGTTCCTGTCCCAGCCCCCGACCCCCCAGACGAAAAGTGAAGCCGCTGAGAACAGGAGAGGGGGCCCTGGGAGATACCCACCAGGGGGCCGTTCGGACGCAACCCGATCGAGGATGGGCGCCCCCACCCGTCGTAAATCCCACGGTCGGGCCCCAAGTTCCTGGCCCACTCGAATCAGGAGGGGAAAAAACACACAGACACAATCAATCGTCGATTCCCAGGAAAAGATTTGAAACTATGGGAAGTGGGGGGGAAGACAGAAACCCCGAAAATATGGGGGGACTGGTTTTTTGTGTGTCTGTATTTGTGTGTCCTGGGGCCCCTTCAAGCCTGGGGTACGGGTCGACATAACGCCTGCTGTCAAACGCGAAGAACACGCAAGCGGCATAGCCATGCACCTGCGGAGCTCCGCGCGGGTCTCCTGGATCTGCGCTCGGCACCCCTCCCCAACGTTTCTGCTTACTTGGCATCGCTCGGACGTGTGCATTTTTACTTCGGCGAGGATCATCGAGAAGCATCCTTGATCATTTGGCGGAAAAAAACACTCACGAAACCAAAAAAACACAGGAAATGGACGTCCGAGCGATGGCCAGCTTATGCCTTTTCTGTTCTTGCAGTCGCCCATTCATCGCCGATGGGGGGTTCGATCGCCCACCCCGCCCAGCAGCGCAAGGTTTCGCCATCCGGGGGCCCATCGCCGACCTGTCGGCAATGCATCGTCGAGTGCAGGTCGATGTTTCCCGCACCCCCAGGCCCCCTCGGGGAGGGGGATGAAGGAGGTTGCAGTGCATCTTCGGGAGGCCTCGTCTGTCCTTCAATTTGTTATTTCGTTTGTTGCCCGACGCGGGGCCCAAACGTACAGTATTCGATTCGGGCTTGATGTGGGTTCGACGTGCGTTAGATACATGTTCGACAGGTTCGGCATTGATTCGACGCGGATTCGGTTCGGATGGCGGCGTGACGGGACAGACAAGGCCTTTTTAAGATGCAGCATGGCGAAGAGGGGAGGGATGATTTTAAGTCGGACAGGTTCTTCTACAGGAGGAAGACTCAAAACTATTCAAACAATAGTCTGGAAACGATGTTTCGATTATTTTACGGGCGCAGCCTGAAATTTGATGTTTGGGGCGTAGATTTATTCACTGAATGATTGACAGAACTGACAAGTTAATCACCAAAGACGTTAAATGGCAGTTTTATTTCCGTGGGTGAGGATATTCCGTTGGCCGTTGTAAGTCAGGGAGTTGAGGATATTTCGTTGGCCGTTTTAAGTCAGGGCCGCGAGGATATGTCGTTGGCAGTTTCAGGCCAGGGTGGTGATGTTTTTTCGCTGGCAGTTTTAAGCGAGGGCGGTGAGGATATTTCGCCGGTAGCTTTATGCCATGGGCGTGAGGATATGTCGCTGGCAGTTTTTGTTTGCGAGAGGTGTGAGGACGCGCCGCTGGCAGTTTTAAGCGAGGGCGGTGAGGATATTTCGCTGGCAGGTGTAAGTCAGGGGGTTGAGGATCTTTCGCTGGCAGTGCTTGGCCAGGGGCGTGAGGATATTTAGCCAGCAGTTTTAAGCGATTGGAGTGGGGGTACTTCACTGGTAGTTTGAAGTGAGGGCGGTGAGAATAGTTCGCTGTTAGTGTCAGGCCAGGCGGGAGAGGATATTTCGCTGGCAGTTTTTAGCGAGGGGTGTGAGAGTATTCGTTGGCAGTTTAAGTGAGGGCGCCGATTATACTTCGCTGGCAGTTCTATTCGAGGTATGTGAGGATATTGCGCTGGCAGTGTTAAGTCAGGGCTGTGATGATATTTTGTTGGCAGTTTTAAGCCAGGGGGATGATGCTATTTCGCTGGCAGTTATAAGCCAGGGCGGTGAGGATATTTCGCTGGCAGTTTTATGCCAGGATGGTGACGAGGTTTCGCTGGCACTTTTGAGCGAGGGGTGTGGCGATACTTCGCTGGAAATCTTAAGCGAGGGCTGTGGGGATAAGTTCGCTGGCAGTTTTAGGCTAGGGGCGTGGGGATATTTCGCTGGCAGTCTTACGCGAGGGCGGTGAGGATTCTTTGCTGGCAGTTTTCAGCCAGGGGGGTGAGGATATTGCACTGGCAGTTTTAAGTCAGGGGGGTGAGGATCTTGTGCTTGCAGTTCTAAGTCAGGGGCGGCCAGGATCTTGCGCTGGCAGTTTTAAGCCGGGCGGCCTTGCCTTGCCCAGCCCCCAGCAGAAGGCTACGCATCCAGCGCGGTGCTGCGCCCGTACAGATGCTCGCCCTTTGGCGTGGGGCTCGCGGGGGGCCAAGGAGCGAGCTGTACGAGGGTCCTCGTATTGAAGAGACGGTCCTCGCGTTCCCTCCCTCCCTCCTTCCATCCTTGGTTCCTCCCTCGTTCCCTGCCTCTGTTCTCTCGCATGCCCATTTCGGCGCACCCCTCACACGCTTCGTGGCCCCTATCGGGAGCATGCAGCTCCACCTCCATTTCGCCGCACCCCTCACACGCGTCGTAGCTCCACGGGGCGCTCCGCCCACCGCCCCAGTGGCAGGGTCCGCATGTAGTTCCACATTCAGTACGGCGCACCCCTCGCACACGTGCCGTAGCTCCATGGGGCGCTCCGCCGTCCGCCCCAGTGGCAGGGCCCGCATGCAGTTCCACCTCCATTTTGGCGCACCCCTCGCACGTTTCTGGCCCCGTGGGCCACCAGAGGCCCCAGTGGCAGGGTCCGCATGCAGTTCCACCTCCATACTGGCACACCCTTCACACGCCTCGTAGTTCCATAGGGAGCTCCACCGAAGGCCCCAGTGGCAGGGTCCGCATGCAGTTCCACTTCCATATCGGCGCACCCCTCGCACGCATCGTGGCCCCATAGGGAGCTTCACCGATGGTCCCAGTGGCAACCGTAGCCATGTTGGCTCAATATTCATGCTTGTGAGGCTGCAAGCCTCCAGGCGAAAGCGGGGTAGCTCTGTTCCCCGAGTGTGCGATTCATCCTCTTGTGGTGCCAGGTCCGCCCCTGGTCAGCACCTGCCTCCCTCAGCCCGAAGGTGCGCAGTCTTGTTCCGACTCTGCCTGGTCGTTTGGACCCCCTGGCTCTCATGGCGGAGTGCTGGCAGCGCGTGCGGTGCGGTGGTTATACGCCACAACATACCCCACTCTGTATCAAGGCTGGCTGTAAGGGCAAACCGACGGGCCACACCGCACCAGCAGCGACCGACAACCGCAAACCTTGGGGTAAGTGGGCGGTCGGCCGCGGCAACCTCGGAGCTCCCTGGATCAAGCAGGGGCCCAAGAGCGGCAGCGGCAACGGCAACGGGCGTGGTGGCAAAGGGTTCGGACCTAACGGCGGCGGGCCTGCTGCTCCCGCAACCCGCACGCTCTCGCCAGGGAAGATTGCAGCCTACGCAGCCATGGCCATGGAGCCGCACGAGATCGTCAAGGACGGGCTTTCACGCAGCAGTCGAGACAAGGTCGAGCTGGCACGTCGACAGGCAGCCGTTGGCGTCTAGGGCTCGGAGGCGCGGAAGCTCCCTCTGGCAGTCGATCAAGCATCATCGTTGGCCGTAGCCGAAGCCGCGGCCAAGCGTGAGCGCCTCTTGGAGAACTCTCGCAAGGCTCTGGAGGCGCTGGCAGACGCGGATCGGGCCCTCGCCGAGCGCAAGGCGGAGTTCGACCAGGCCAAGAAGCAGGCGGCGAAGCTCTACTCTTCCACCACGGCTGAGGACACGCTCCGCCCCGTCAAGGACAAGGTCGGTTCCATCGACACGGAGGGCAAGTCGGGCGCTGAGGTCCTGGCTAGATTCGCCACGATTCTGGGCGAGATGGCTGCTGCCGCAGCCCCACCACATCCCGAGTCAGAGCCTGCCCGCGCTGTGCCAGCCACGAGTGGAGGTCCAGGCGCTCCTGGTGCAGGCGCAGGTGGTGGCGCAGATTCGGCAGATGCTCACATGGCAGGCGATCCAGGCAGCGACGAGTTCGACAAGCTCATGGAGGGCGAGGATCCTCGAGGGCTTCTCGGCAGCGCTGCGGACGAGAACGAGAGGAAGAGGCCCCAGGAGGCACTGGGCACGCCAGGGCCGCCAGGCGCTCCAAGACCTCGGGGCAGCGGCCTCAGTGAGGCCATCGGTGGCAATCGTTCCTTTCTCATGCCCAGGACGGCGGACAAACGCGACCGTTTGTGGGTTGGCCCCATGGCCACCTGTAATGCTTGGCCGATGGTCGCCAACCTTCTGGGCGCAGCTACTATCAGGTGTTGCGACATCGTGGCCGCTCAGGAGACGCACTTGGCTTCGCAGCGCACTCGAGACGTTCACGTGCAGCTTCGACAAATCCGATGGGTCTCGGAAGCTGCGCCAGCGATCAACGCTGGTTTTGGCCCCCCAGGGCGCTGGATGCTTTGTGTAGATGGCGCCCCAGCAGCTCGGGCTGGGGCCGTTCGACCTGCTCGGCAAGCAGGCTGCGCTGGAGCCTGGTCGCGCCATCATCTACCACCTCAATGGCGTCTGTAGAGGCGGCGGCGCGCGGGTCAACGTGCATCTGGAGGCCAACGCCGGGCTCAACCAGAGCAATGCCGACGCCCTCTACGCGGTGCTCAAGGCCCTGCAGGCGGCCAACAGGCCCTTTGCGCGGGGGCTTCAACATGGAGCCGTCGGTCTTGGAAGAGTCTGGCTGGCTAGAGGCGGCGCGGGCGGCGGCTGCTGCGCCCGCGGAGGCCACGTGCAGACCTGCAGGCAGGATGATCGATTACATCGTGGTCTCGAGGCTCTTCCGCGGGGCCAAGGCCAGCGTTATCCACGGGCTGGACCTCAGCCCGCACTACCCAGTGGCGCTCGAGCTGCTCGGCCCGAGCAGGCACCAGAAGGTCGCCGTCATGCGCGCGGCCAAGCGGCTGCCGCTGCCCAGGCCGCTGGCCTGCTGCGCGCAGGATCATGGCCCAGCTCGGCGTGCCGTTCGTGAGCAGCTCGAGCGCGTGACCGACTTAGAAAGCATGTGGCAGGCATTCGCCAATCAGGCGGATGTCAACATGAGCGACGCGCGCGGGCTCATCCACGACCTCGACAGGCATTCAGGCCGCGCGGAACGGCCCAGGCATCCAGCCACCTCAGTCACGGTGCCCGTCGCGGCCTAGGCTGCCGCGCGTCACTCGAGCTTCGACCTGGCGCAGGTCGGTTGATATCTGTCTCCGGGGCGCAGCGCAGATCGAGCGGCCGCTCACCAGGTTCGGAGCCCTGCGTGCCTTGGGCACGCTGGCTAGCAGGCCGCCGTCCGACTTCACGATGCTTCAGGGCGTGGTCAGCATCATCGCCAGCGGCGCGCAGGCTTTCCCCCTTGATCAGCTTGATGTGCTCAGCGCTGCGTGCTTCAGCTGGTCTGAGGCAATGGTCAAGACGGATCTCGATCAAACCTCCAAGAACTGCAGCGACTGGGTGCTGCACTTTGTCGCCACGGGCTCGGGCGGCACCCATGCTGTCACGAAGACGGCTCAGTCTTGGAATGCGAAGCCAGCCAACACAGTTGGCACGGCGCCGCTCATCATTCAGCAGCGCCTGCAGGCGCTGGTCGACGAGGTGCCCATTTACTGGGACATCGTCGCCCCCCAGGCCCTGCCAGTCCAGGCGGCAGGCGGCGGCGCGCACGAGGCCGAACCAAAGGTTGGAGGCGACAAGGGGGACCTTCCCCGACGCAGCCACAGCCCCCCGCAGTCGAGCCATGCTGCGCTACTTGCTGCAGCTGCGAAAGCCCCGAGGGTGCTCGGGCCCGAGAGACACCGTCTGCCTTGGCCTGAGGACCTCGGAGAGCGCCCCGACAGGCCTTCTGTGGCTGAACTGCGGAAAGCGATCTCGTCTTGCAAGCCTCAGTCTGGGTCCAGCTTTGATAACATCCGTCCAAGTGAGTTCAAGATGATGGATGACCTAGACGTTGAGGCCCTCATTGGTTTGCCGATGGCCATCGAGCAGCAGGCAGATCGGCCCAGCTTCATCACCAAGATGGCCTTCACTCCCAAGGCAGGTGGAGGTCTTCGACCCATCGCGTTGTTGGCAGCGGTGGTCAGAGTTCACGGCAGGCTTCGCAGACCCACCATGCAGCAGTGGGAGAAGGCCAGTGACAGGCCCTACTGGTGGGCATGCTCAGGGCGCTCATGTGACAGGGCGGTGTGGCAGCAGCAGACGAGATCAGAGTGGATTGCGATGATGGTTGAACTTCATCCCGCTCAAGACTGGGCCTCTGCCAGCATCCTGCTGGACCTTTGGAAGGCATTCGAGCAGGCCTCGCATTGGTGCCTCGCGCAGGCAGTCATCAAGTTCGATTTTCGCCCTGGCTAGCCAAGCTGCAGATCTCAGTACCGTGCGCCGAGGGTGCTTCACCTCGACGGGTGCTGCTCGCAGGAGTTGCTGGTCTTCCAGACGGTGCTCGCTGGAGACGCGCTCGCCACGGGCTTCATGAAGCTCATGTTGTTGCAGCCGCTCGACGATGGTCGCGGTTCGGGGCCGTCACGCCAGCAATCGTGGTCGACGATTTGGTGCTCCAGCGCTGGGGCGGTACCAAACGTGCGCAGGACGATATTGCGGGCGCGTGTCGCGCATTGGCGCAGCAGCTGAAGAACGCTAAGCTCAAGATCGCGGTCAAGAAGTCTAAGGTCATGGGCAACACACCAGGTTTGCGCAGCAACATACCGAGGCGCCTGCTCAAGATGGCTGGAGTCCAAGGGGCTCGTCACGCGCGCCACCTGGGCATCGATCATGCAGAGGGGCGACGTACAGCTCGGGCCCTTTGGCAGCAACGCTTCGCCAACGTCGAGCTTTGCCTGGGCAAGGTGCGGGGCTTTTGGGGTCTGAGGCGCGGGCGCACTGCTGCAGCTAGGGTCGCGTTCACAGGCCTCCACCCTTCGGCGATGCACGGCGTCAGCTGCGCTGGCTTCAACTCCAGCGAGTTGTCCAGGATGCTCTGCATCACTGCCAGGGCCGTGGGGCCACGGCCAGCAGGCAAGGACGCCGCCGCAGCGTTGATGCTCTTGGGGGGCCAAGTCATTGGACCCAATCTTCACTGCCGCGCTGGGGCCTGTCATGATGCTGGCCAAGGCTGCGTGGGAGAAAGTGGTTCCGACGTCCATGTTGCAGTCTACTTGCGAGTGGAACGTGAGGGTCGCCAAGCACTGGGGCGACGCGCGTGGTCCGCTCGGAGCAGAAGTGATGTCCGCGCAGAGGACCGGCTTCACACTCAGCTCCTTCACTGATTGGGTCACCGACGCGGGCGAGAAGCTCGATTTGGCGGTGCACTCCCCCTGGACGGTCAAGCAGATTGTCACGCGAGGCGTCGAGCGGTGGCAATTGGCTCAGCTGGCCAAGAGCACGCACTACGACATCTACGGTGTTGGCGGCGCCTTCCTGCCGCAGGTCAGGCCGTGGGTCGCGTCGGGCCGAGGCCCCGCCAAGGTCGCTAAGGCTTGGAGGACTTTGACGCCCAGTGAAGCTGGGCATGCCAGATCTCAGTGGCTCAACGAGCGGCACTGCGCGGCAGGCCTCAACCCTTACGTTGTTTGTTTGCGGTGCCCCAGCAAGATGGGGACGCTTTGGCATAGGCACATGGAGTGTCAAGACGCTTGACCGCCTCTGACCCTTCCATGGGAGCTGGAGCGTTTCAAGGACAAGGGCGACCCCATCACGATCAGGACCTTGCTCGAGAGGTTGTGGCTGCCAGAACCGCTCACGGAGCGGAGGCCGCCAGGTGACGACTTCCTGGCGCGCGCGCAGTGGATCAAGGGCTACGACGAGGGCCTGCCGTTCGCAGAGCCCGACGTGTCCGCAGATGGAGCCTACATCGACGCTGGCACCAGAATTGCCTGTGCAGGATGTGCCATTATTGCTTTGCCCAGCGGCGGCGATCACATCGACCTAGGCCAAGGTCTGCCACGCGTGCGTTGGCCTCCCCTTTGGCTGGCGCCTTGCAGTCCATTGACGGCGGCGAGCCGTTGGCGCTTCTCCTGCTTCTCAAGAACACCGCTCCACCAGTGACAGCTCATTTTGGCGCTGAGTTTGCGGTGAATGGTATCAATATTCGTGGGCCCGAGGCCACTGCGAGCAGCAAGGCAGCCCGGGCGGAGCTGTGGGTTCGCGTCTGGCACGCAGTGCAGGACCTCGGGGGGCCTGGCGTAGACGGCCTCACAGTTGCCAAGGTCAAAGCGCGCGCTTCTGTTCAGCACGTGCAAGAGGGCCTCGTCACGGCTAGAGCGCGCAGAGGCTACATCGAAGCTGATCGGTGTGCCAAGTGCATTGCTGCTCGACCCGGCGCCCCCGACGCCTTTCGGCAAATCATCCAGGCGAGGCAGACCATGTTCGACGCCGCGTTCTTCTGGGTTTCGATTGCCGGCGGCATGGCTGCCGATGGCAGAGCTGACATCTCGGACGAGACGGTCACCAAGCAGGCCAGCAATGATCAGTTTTTTTTTCCCACGGCTCACGAGGTCATCGAGGCCCCGAACGGTGGCATGCTTTTCTTGCGCTGCCTCAAGACCGCGCATAGCAGCAACATCACGCCCTTTTTGGCCGAGCCTTGCGCGCCCAAGCCTTATTCCCCGCCGCACTCTGGCAGTACTTCGAAGAAGCGACCTGCTCGAGCAGCCTCGGCCACGGCGGCCACGGCGGCGGCAGCCTTCGCCGCGATGGCGCAGGCCGAGCAGGAGGCGAGAGTTGCTGAGGCTACAGGCGACGGCAGCGCCGAGCTGCCGAAGGCCAAGGATTTCAAGACAGCCCAGCAGAAGCTCGACTACCTCTTGTCGGCAGCTTCTGGAGCGAGCTCGAGCGGGTCTGCGCGCTCGGCATCGGCTGAAAAATGCGTCGCCAGTGCTTGTGAGGCTCCTGTTGGCCCCGCCGCAGAAGCCCCAGTCGGACCTTGCACGCGCGCCCCCGTGGGCCCCGTTGCAGAAGCCCCGTGCAGCCTGGGTTCAGCTGGTGGCGCGAGCTTTGAGGATGGGCTTGCCTCGCATCTCCCCTCGGGTATCCTCAGGTCTCCTCCAAGCCCCGGTGCAGAAGCTGTGGGGGGAAGCCCACGTCGGCGAGAGTGCGCCCGCCGATGTGTCCTTTCGCGGCGCGGCCAGCAGTCTGGTTGCCCCGCAAGGTTGTTGTTTCGTCTCGCCGCTCGCGCTCGCCCGATCGGTCCTGGTCGGTGGCCCTCGATTGCCCCACTGGCCCCCCCGCTGCGTCGTCGCCCGCTGGTGATGGCACAGGGGTTCCAGGAGCGGCGAGCGGCGAGCATGTTCTCTCAACCATCCTTGGATATCGCATTTGCACGCGCTGTCATTGCTAGGCGAGAGTGATCGGAGGCAAGCACAGAGGCTTGTCCGCAGAACGCAAGCTACCAGGGAGCGCTCGTGGATTGCAGCATCGGCTCGAGAAGGTCGAAAGGATAAGGCTCGGGCTGCCGCCAAAGGAGGTGCAGCCGAAGGCGCAGGCTCGGTGATGTTTGGGGCTCGGCCTTGCGGCGGAGAATTGGCCCTTTTGGCTAGCTCGTCCCTTTGCCGCTCGGCTCCCCGGATTACGCCTGCAGCCAGCCGCGGCCGCCAGCTGCGCGGCTGCTAGAGCCTGACCTCGTGTTGCGCGAGCCTGGTCACAGCTTAACAAAAGGTCCCAGTTGCAAGGTCCGCATGCTGTTCCACCCTCAGTACGGCACACCCCATCGCACGTGCCGTGGCCCCATAGGGCGTTTTGCCCAAAGCCCCAGTGGCAGGGTCCGCATGCAGGTCCACCTCCATGTCGGCGTACCCTTCGCACGTGCCGTGGCCCCATATGGAGCCCCACCGAAGGCCCCAGTGGCAGGGTCTGCACGCACTTCCACCTCCATGTCGGCGTACCCCTCACGCCTCGTGGCCCGAATCGAAGGTCCCAGTGGCAGGGTCCGCATGCAATTCCACCTCCATGTCGGCGCACCCCTCACTCGTTTCGTGGCCTCACAAGGAGCTCCGCCCAAGGCCCCAGGCAGGGTCCGCAGGCAATTCCACTTCAATTTCGGCGCACCCCTCACACGCTCCACGGCCCCATGGGGTCTTCCACCGAAGGTCAGTGGCAGGGCCCGCATTCAGTTCCACTTTCAGTTCGGCGCACCCCTCACGCGTTTCGTGGCCACACAGTGGTAGGGTCCGCGTGCTGTTCCACCCGCATGTCGGCGCAACCCCTCACATGGTTTGCGGCCCCATAGGGAGCTCCACCGAAGGCCCCGGCGGCAGGGTCCGCATGCAATTCCACCTCCATCTCGGCGGACCTCTTACACGCTTCGTGGCCCCATGCGGTGTTCCACCGAAGGCCCCAGTGGCAGTGTCCGCATGCAGTTCCACTTCAAGTTCAGCGCACCCCTCACACGCTTCGTGGCCCCATGGAGTGTTCCGCCGAAGGCCCCAGTGGCAGGGTTCGCATGCAGTTCCACCTCCATATCGGCGCACCCCGCACACTTTTCGTGTCTTCGGTGGCCCTAGTAGTGGCAGCGCCCGCGCGCGGTTCCACCTCAATTTCGGCGCACCCCTCACACGTTCCTGGGCCTCACATGGGGCTCCACCGACTGCTCCAGTGGCAGGGTCCGCAAGGCGTACTCGTGTCAATGTTGGCACACCCGTCACACGCGTCGTGACCCCAGAGAGGTTCACCGAGGTCGATACCCACAACTGCGTAACTCGCAACTGCACATGGCGGGCCCCCCGCCAGGATATGTTTCGAGCATGCGTTGATTATGTTTCATCTGTCATCCAAAATCCTCCTGTAGGAGGACATGCCCGATCTGAGGTACGATAGTCGAGGGAAATAATGCCAACGCAATCATACATGTTCGGAGGTCCGCGCGGATCTCCCGGGTCGGCGTTTAGTCCCCCTGGCGGCGCTGGAGGCGCTTCCCTTTGGTGCTCCGCGCGCCAGGGAGGGGGGTATGGCGCCGATTCAAGAAATCTGCGCGGATGCCCGAAAGTTTATGTTTATACAGTTGTTTGTTCTAGATCTCTGGGTGGGGAGGTGAGCAGGGGGCAAGCTGTAAGAGCATGCCAGGACCCAGCGAGAGGCCGAGGTGTCACTCCTGACGCACAGGATTGGTACCACACTCTAAGCCCTTCATCGCGCCACCCACTAATGTCTGGGAGTGGTCCAGTCTTCTCATTTCCCACGCAGGAGTCATCCTTCCTTCCCACTGCTGCACTCAGTGCATGCGGCACGGTCGCGGATATGGATTCTGCATCCTCAGGCGTGGCTTCGAAGTGGCCAGGCAGCCTCCAGCCAGGTTTTCCGCATGCTCCAGCCAGGCTTTATGCAGAAACCTGTATATTACTCACCTCGCTCGCTTGGGCGAACCTGCTTTGCGGTAGTCATCAGTTTAAGCCAATCATTGCCGCTCCAATGATTGAGTTGTTGCGGGGAGGCGGGTACAGAGGGTTGTGCTTGACGCTTCTGGGACTCACAGTGTGAGGGGCTTTTTCTAGAGGTGGTCCGCCGATAGCTCCGAAGGTCGCGTTCTGCCGCCCCTGGGCATGCGTCTGCGGAGCCCATTCCACCATTCTTTTCAAATCGGCTCCAGAGCAGAGCGGGCGCAAATGATCTCGCCTCGCGCGTGGCGGTCTGTGTCGGAGAGGTGGCTTTCCCTATGGAGGCGGCGCGAGGGCGCGGGGATGCGCGCGTCGGGCATCGTAGGGGCACGACGCGCAAAGTTAGGCGACCCAGAAGCATAGATCGAGGAAGAACAACAGCATAAGCATAAACGTTCGGACGTCTGCGCGACCTTCTTGGAACGGAGATGGACGCCCCTGGCGCGCGGAGCTCGCCAGAGGCGGCGCCGGATGCGCGCGCTAGTGGGGTCCAAATCCGATCCAAGAAATCCGCGCGGACCTGCGAAAGTTCGCGTTTCGTCCGAATTCCATAATCAAGGAAGGGGGTGTCACAAAAAAACCTTCAAGGCGTGCAATTGTCCCCCCCCCCAGACCAGCCATGAAAGGGCGGCCTTGTGCGAAGACCTCCAGGAGGCCTCCAAGCCAGCTCAAGTCAGACCCCTCCTTGTATTGTCCTGGGCCTCACAGATAGTCTGGGTCAGCACATCTGGCAGGTGGGGCAGGAGGGCCGCGCCGCGTCGCCGCTTCATCAGCGATGCGGCGCGACGTGGCGCCCGAGTTGTTCTCCCCACGCTGACGGCGCCGCTGCGTGGCCGACGTCACCGATGCATCGCTGGCGTACCGACAATGTACAGTGAGCGGCTTGAGTAAGGAACACTTACTTCTCAGAAGGGGCTCGGTCGTTCCTTCTGCTTTTTTCCCTTGGAAAACAGGGGCTTCGTTCCTTATTTATCGTTCCTTCGGTCAGGCCGATGACTGTATCGCTCAGGGGTGGGCAGAACCCCGACCCTGACGCGTCGACTGGTGAATTGTCCGTCTTCGGCTCTCGAGAGGGCACCGCGGCCTTCATTTTCCAGGCTTGCGCCCGCCAGGTCTGGGCCCGAGGTCGCTTTTACGAAACCACGTTTTACCAAAGGGGTCCTGTCCGTCCCCGAGTCGTCCGTGCATCGGCGATGCGGCGCGACTATCCGGCCCCATCTGCTCCGACCCCGTCCAGGAGGCCACAAAGTTCATGCGATCCGGAGTGCGGTCGGCGTTGCAAGGATAGCGTGCGGTGTGGCGCCGCAGGCCCGCCTAGTACACGCCATCCCCACCTCGGGGATAGCGTGCACGGGAGAGGCCCCGGCAGGGGGGGCGGCGTGCACAGGAAGGGGCCCCCACGGGGGAGCCGCCTCGCAGGGACAGCGTGCTTCTCGGAGAGCGAGGTGGCGATCGTTTTCTTAGTCATTGCTTTGCCGATCGGCGCGGGCCCTCGCACCCCCCCTCCCCCCCCACGGAGAAGATCTGGACCGTTTTTGACACCTTTTTTTTCAAGCAGGTGGAGCCTCCCCCATAGGGCACAGTGTTGCGAAAAGTCGCCTGCAGCAGAGGTCTGGAGCCCCCCCCCCCCCTCCCCCCCTTCCGCCCAGTGTCGCAGAGCCGCAGCAGAAAACGCTCCCGTGGCAACCTATCTCTGCGACGCCAACCGTATGTTCGGGTGTTGCTAGAAGTGCCCCTGGCCCAAGGTGCCCCCGGGATTTCCAAGGAGGCCCACGCGCCCTGCGGAGCACCCTTCACGAGGCCCAGAGGGCCTCGGGGGCTCCAAAATGGGGCGAAAAGCTGGGGGTACTTCTTGGGCCACGGGCACCTTTAGCAACCCCCGATATGTGGTTTGTCTTCTCTTGTGAGTGTCGGCCCCTGGGCACTTCTGCCCAGCTGGCGCTGCCGCGCGCACCCGCCACGGAGCGGCGCCAGTGCGGCAGCGCGCCGCCCGGCCACACACACAAAGCCGCGGCAGCTGGGCCGCAGCTCCGCGGCCGCCACACACAAAGCCGCGGCAGCTGGGCCGCAGCTCCGCTGCCGCCACGAATTTGGTGGGCTTGTTTTCCACTACCACCACCACCACCACCACCACCAGAAGATGGAGGGCGAGGGGGTCCTCCTCCTCCTCCACCTCCTCCACCTCCTCCTCCTCCTCCTCCTCTTCGTCCTCCTCCTCGTCCTCCAATTTACGGTGGTGGTGGAAAACAGGCCCATCAGAGCTGGCCCGCCGCCCAGGCCGTGGCCGACGCGGGGACCGCAGGATCGTCGAGCGCCGTCGCGGTGGCCGCGGCCCGTTGGCGCTGTGCGGTCGGCGCGGCGCGACAGCGCGCTGCGTGGCCGCGGCTCTGGCGCGAGCACTGCCGCCCTCCGGCGCGGCGGGCGGAGGCCCCTCGAGGGGGCCCTCCGGGGCCCACTTGGAGCCGATCGGTCCTCGGAGGGCTTCGAGGGCTTCGGGCGTGCGTGGTGTTTTTGTTCGGGCGTTTTTGGAGCCGAGCGGTCCTCGGAGGGCTTCGAGGTCTTCGGGCGTGCGTGGGTTTTTTGTTCGGGCGTTTTTGGAGCCGATCGGTCCTCGGAGGGCTTCGAGGGCTTTGGGCCTTCGTGGGTGTTTTTGTTCGGGCGTTTTTGGAGCCGAGCGATTCTCGGAGCATCGTCGAGGTCTGCCGTCGCGTCGGTTCCCGAGGTCTGCGGGCGTTCTCGTCGGCCTTTCCGGCGGTGCTCCAGCCTCGGGGTGCGTGTTGCGGCGCCTCACCGCGGGCGTTCTGGGGTTATGTCGGGCGTGTCCCCCTACAGGGGGATTTTCGACGACAAAGGCCAAACAATATTTAAAGAATAGTCCCCAGACTATTGTTTGTATTTTTTTTTGCTATTTTGAGGGTATGTTGTATTTTTCGTCGAAACTCCCCCTGTAGGGATGCACGCCCGACTTAATTCTGGGAGTGCCCAGGTCGTCCCGAGCGGCCGCCGGAGGGCCGAGTTTTGAGCCGGGCCTGTTCTTCTACAGCAGGGATAGGCAGAAACAGTCAAAGCATAGTTTGGGGACGCTTGTTCCATTATATGTTGGAGCATTTTTGGCGTATTGTTTTTGACTATGTTCAGTTTTTCACCCAGGCTCCCTCTGTAGGGGGACAGGCCCGACCTAAGCCGAGTTATGACCCGCAGAGCGCTGGGCTGATGCCAGGGGCCCCCAAACAGCGTGTGGACCAGACCGCGTTGAGAGGCAGTGGGGATTCGGGGTCACCGCACGGTTATGGGAGTCGGGTCGTTATCCGAGGACGTCTCGGGCGACTGGGGCCTTCGGGTACCAAAACCGTGCGGTGACGGACCGCGCGGTGAGGTCTATTGGGATTCCGAGGTTACCGCGCGGTCCGTCACCATCGTGTTCTGGGGCCCCCGAGATTCGATATCGATTATGGTTGGCCTGACTCGATTCGATTCTGAATGTTCTGGCGATCCGATGAAATGTAAGTCCTCGATCGCACGAGCCTCATCGGATATGTGATCATTGTCGTCATGCAGCTCTTTCCTGCCGAGGCTGATCCAGTTTGCGCTGGCCGCCGCCAGTCACGCTCGCCGCGCAGCCATCCGCACTTTTAACCGCCAAGTTCCACTCTTCATTCGCCATCCTCTTCACCATCTTCTCCAAGGCTTGCTTCTTCTCGGGCGAATGTCTTTTCTTGGGCGGTTCATTCTGATAGGGGGCTACCTTCCTCACATCGGCCTCTTTGCCTCCCCTGAGGGCACTATCGAGCCGCGCTTTGGGCGTCGCGTAAGATCACGGCGATAAATGGAGGGGCATCGAGGGCTGCAGAAAGGGGGCGTTCTGGGGAGAAAGGGGGACACCCTGGGACACCCCAAGGGGGACCACCCAGACGCACCCCTATCGAGGATGGACGCCACCCCATCGTATATCCCAGTGTTGGGCCCCAGATGTTTGGTCCTCTTGAAGACCCTACGAAGCCTGAGGCAGGGGTCGACAGATCTTCCTGTTATGCAGGTGGGCACCCGGAACGTGCGGGCCCTTTTCGCTGCGGATGCTTCGCGTCGAGCCTCGAAGATGCGGTAGGACGTCCTGCTGGTCACCGAGGCCCGCTTGGGACCATCGCCTTTGGAGAGCGCCTCCGGGGTGCGCGGGTTGGTGGACGCCAGGCCGAATGCAGGGCATCCTGGGGTAGGCGTGGTGGTCCAGAGCGCGTTCTTGAGTAAGTCCGAAGCGGCCCCTGTCTGCTCGGTCATCTGGACAGGACGTGCCGCTAAATTGTCATTGAGGGGAGGTTTGGGGGCGCTGGATGTGGTGGGGTCTCACTTCCACACCTGGCGCCGCGATCACGGAGCTGGACCTCCTATGATATGCGCCCTCACGAGCGCGATTGCGCGCCTGCCTTCGGTCGCGGATCGCTGGTCGTCTCTCCCTCTCCTGGCATACCTTGACCGTCTTGGGCGGCGACTGCAGTTGCGCGGCGGAGGAGTCTGGTCGCAGGGTTTTGACCACTTCCTTGACTACAGGCGGGCGCGATTCTGGCGAGCAACGGCATTTTGAGGCGACACTCGGCGCACCTTTTGGCCTCTGCGGGATGCTCCAAGAGGAGATCCCGCACGCTTCAGCCAGCGCCCGGTCGCGACTCGACGGGGTTTGCTTCAATCAGATGGTCTCGGAGCAGTTGGACCGTCACCTATCCTGTTGTGCGTTGGCTTGGAAGCCCCACCTCTCGGCTAACTGGGCTGTGATCTTCTCCCGCCAGTCGCCCCAGCGGCTCCCGCTGGCCATGAAGCCAATCCCAGACCACGCATTTCGGCACGAGGACTTCGGCAGGCGCGTGAAGCAGCGGATTTGCGACGACCCAGACGATATGGGCATCCAGGAGTTGGGCTACCTCAAAGCGGCCTGGCGCCAGGTCGGCCTGCAGCTGGAGGGGGCGGACTGCTCCGCAGCGGAGACGTTATAGGATCGATTGGGATGTACCCTCAGACTCATAAGGCGGCCTGGAGGCGAGATCTCCGCTTGCATCGCTCGTTGCCCCTGGCTCCGCGAGCTGGTCGCCAATGGGCAATGTCATTGGTAAACCCTACAGGGTGAGAAGTCACGCGGTCGAGCTTGCCAGGGGCCATCCTTTCGACGAGCTTGGCAATCTCACGCTGACCTCGTAGGCGGCAACGCCTTCCAGGCTGCGAAATCGCGGGTTCAACACACCCGCCTGCTCTAAGGCTGCGCCCGAGGCGATTCGCTGCGTTGCAATCCACATTGGATAAGCGCGGCGAGCAGCTGACTACACCTGACCAAATTATGGTGGCTTCGTAGCGACACTGGAGTGAGGTTTTTGCTCGGCGCGGCATCGACGTGGCCGATCTGGAAGAATGGGCGGAACAGAACGGGGACGACCAGCCGCTGTCGCATTCGGCGCCCTTCCCAGCCCGCAGCCTCAGGCTGTGGCGCCACCACATGAGGCATGAGATCCGCGGTTCCGGAAGCTCGTCGCCCAGTCCCAATGGGCTTCCTTTCTTGGCGCGGGGGCGACGTGAATCATTGGCCGTGGACTTCTTGCACGAGGTGGTCGCGGACGCATGCAGCTCCAGCGGCGCCGACCGCCTTCGCCAGTACGCCGAGGACTTCAACTTCAGCTTGATTCACTTCCTCCCCAGGGGCCCTCCGGACCGATCAGCCCACGGAGAGCTCTACCATCTTGCAGACAAGGCCCGCCCATAGAATTTGACACACACACACACGAACGATAGGTTGCTTGCCATGGCCATGGAGGATGGGCTGGGCGCATCACTCCATCCCAACGTGGCTTCTTCGCTGGCAGGCCCATGCTGTCCGACCCGGTTGACGTTGATGAGGGCTTGGCGGAGCACTACCTGGCCGACACCGAGTCTCTGATGATCTTCGATTTCGAGGCGGTGCTCCAGTCTATCAAGCACGGCTTCGGGATCCAGCTGCTTCGTCACTTTGGCTGGCCGTTTGGGCTCATTCGGTTTGTCGAGGTGCTGTGCCAGAACAGCCACTGCGACGTCGCCGTGAATGGCGCGCGGTGCGCTGGCCTCATCCTCGCGCGCGGGGTGCGGCACGTGTTCCAGCTGCCTCCATTGTTTGTCGCAGTTGCTTCGGCTGCATTTCGTCGACGGGTTCCGCGCGTCGCCCCTCGATCGGGCGTGCGCCGACGACCCGGGCATCCTGGCCTCCCGGGCCTCGAGCATCTGCTTGCGCTGCATTGCCTTTTCGAGGAGCTCGTCCGCACCACTGGTTTGTAGTTGAATTCCCGAAGCTCCGCGATCTTTCTGCCGTTCCACTGCGACGAGGCAGCGCTGCTTGCCGATGTATCCAGCAGGGCGGCGGCTCGGGGCGCCATGGCCATCAGGGGCGAGGCCAAGAATTTGGGCTTCGTCCTCGGCCCTGGTTCCGGCAAGGGATTGACGGACCGTGCGCGCCGCGCTCTTGAAGGAGAGTGGCCCAGGCGTGTACCACATTTTCGAAGCCTTCTGGATTTCCGCAGCGTCGGTCGCAACGTTCGCGGCGCAGCTGCGCCCCTTCCCGGCCAACTGCGCTGCGATCGAAGGCCGCGCATGTGCGAAGCTCTTCCTGGTCCAGGACCGAGCAACTGAACGAGGGCTGATGTGATGGTGCAGCTCATGGCCCTCGGTTTCCCGTGCGAGTTGCTCGACCCCCGGCGCGCTGCTCTGGCGGCCCAGGCCCGGGCGCGTCATTCCGAGGTGTTGACGCAAGGAAGGCTCGCCGTGCGCGCGCAGACTGCCCGCCTCCGGGCGCCCATGCAAGGTGATCAACGGAGCTTGGGTCTGCCTGCCTACGCTGTCGAGCGGTGGGGCGGAAACTCGTTTTTCGCATCGGAGACAGGTGCTGAGCACATCCAAGAGCTTGGAGCGCAGTCGTGCCCTGAGTCGCACCGAGCAGGCCACGCAGGTGGAAAAGCAACAACTGAAGCGGATGCGGCAGGCCACGCGCCTGCAGGCGAAGGCTCATACTGACGCGTTCTTGCGGCGGCGCCTGGTTCACTGGGGCATCGACGCGCAGCCTGGCTCACTTGGCCACGCTGGGGCAACCCGCCCTGCTCTGTGTCCTGGTGATCGCATTTCGGACAGCCTAGAAAGCCTTGATTACCACCCGGCGTTTCCAGCAGTGTTCATTTTGTGCATTCGGATGTTCTGGGATCGATTGTCGCGCATCATGCGATTTGCAGCCGCATTGCGCCTGACGTGATGAAGTTTTTTCGTAGGGGCGGCCGGCTGACGCGCAGTGCCTTTACAGCTTTCTCGGTGTGGTTCCATCGGTCAGCTCGGAAAGCAGAGTGCGCCCCGCACGAGTCGGCAGCTCGGCTTGCTCCGGGCCAGTTTGGGTTAATTACTCTGCATACAAAACATTACTGGTGGCCCAGGACCGCACGCGCGAGATCACCGACGCAGACCAGGTGCTCAAAGCTGCTGCGCGGGAGGATTGCCAAAAGGAACCGCATGGCAGCATCCCTGCACGATCGCGTGCCCGAGCTAGGACGTTGATGTTCAGTAGCTAGTCATTATGTTTGTCCGACCCTCTTTTCTGGCGGTAAGTCGTGCCTGTTTGTTGCGTTTTGTTGCCCTGGTTGGAGCCTTGGCGTGCCAGGCCTGCTTCGTGCGTCTTCATGGCGATGCTTCGTGTCTTGCTCCACCTCGCTTCGGGCAGTTCTGGCGCTGGACCTGGATAAAAACAGGCTGCACCGGGCGTGTCCGTGCTCATCTTCTCTCCTTGTTCCCTTCTCCTCCTGTCCTTCCTCCCCTTTCCCCTCGCGTGCCGCTTCGTTTTTAGATTACATAAGCGTTCCTTTGGGTCCCAGGGGATATCCGCACAGCGCCATTGCCCCTATCCTTTTTTCCTCCCCTTCTCCTCCTCGCCCTCCTCGGCTGCTTTCGCTCGCACCTGCGGGCTGAACTGCGTGATCTTGTCGCTGCTTGCTGAGGCGCTTGGGGAGATCCTGATTCAGACCAGCTCTGCTCCCTGAGCTCGCCCCGCGGAGGTGCTACTCGAGACCGTTTTTTGTCGGGGAGGGGGCGCCGCCTCCGTGTCTGTGTGTAAGAGAACAATATTCAGGAGGGAAAAAAAGAACACAGACACAATTAATCGTCGATTCCCAGAAAATAGGGGGAAATATGGGAGGTGGGGGGAAGACAAAAACCCAGAAAATGTAGGAAAATACCGGGATATGTGTTATTTGTGTGTATTTATTTGTGTGTCCTGGGGCCCCTTCAAATCTGGCGATCTGATGCGGCCCGGTGCCTGCATGGCGCTGTTGCGCATGTTGGCGCAGCCGATCCGCGTCGGTTTTGGGACGACGTGCCGATGCAGAGAAGTCGGGCGTGTCCCCCTGCAGGGGGAACACTCGAAAATGGTCCAACAAAATACTCTGGGGAGAATTGCTTCATCATGTTTTGACTGTTGGGGAATATTTTGGGGGTATGTTTACTTCTTCGTCCAAAATCCGCCTGTAGAGGGGCACGCCCGACCTAACGATACAGCCCCGATCCGACGCACATTTGGATTCGACCCAAGTTTCCGATTCGGCTCTGACGGATCCTGCCCTCGAGGGGGGGGGCGCTCCTTGGGGGGCCGCTCGTGCTTTGGTGCCGGGCCTCGGTCGTGGTGGGGATCCTGGGCAAAGAAAGCGGAGGATTGGCAGCCCATGTATTGTGAGCTCAGCGGCGGCAAATCATCTTTGAGGGCTGCGCCTCCGAGCGGTGCGGTGGGGGCGGTTCGCGCGTCCGTTCGTTCGCTCGTGGGGGTCCTGGGCCAGCCTGCGGAGTTGGTGGCAGTCTTCGGGTGTCCTCCGGCTGGTCTCGTCTCGTCCTCGGTGTCCTCGGCTGGCCTCTGGCTGGCCCCGCCCGGAGCCCATCCGACGGCCGCCTTCTGGGGGCCTGGGCCGTCCCGGGGTCCCTCGAGGGCGCTGTCTGGGCCGCAGGGGCGCCGTCGAGGAGCCAACCGACGGACGCGTGTGCCGATCTGTCCCGTGGGCGGCAGAGCAGCAGAGCAGGGCGTGCTCGACTCCGCTGCCCGTCCTCGGTGCTCGACCCTGCAGTCGAGACGCCGAAGGAAGGACCGCCGTGAGTTCGGGCGGGGCCCGCCGTTCTTGTTGGGGATGGACAGACCCCCTACCCTGACACGTCGATTGAGGAATTGGCCGTTTTCGGTTCGCGAGAGGGCGTCGCGGCCGTCATTTTTGCGGGTCCAGGTCCGTTGGTTTCGGTCCCAGGCCGTTTTCACTAAGGGGAGGCTAAAGGGAGGTTTGTCCACCGCCGATCTTGAGGCCATGCCGTGGTTGTTCCTCTAGCCCCTTCCTTCATGCACCCAGGCGCAGGTCAGTCCGTGGATGTTCCTCCAGCCCTCCTCGATGCACCTAGGCGCAGGTCATTCCGTGCTTGTTCCTCCAGCCCTCCTCATGCACACAGGTGCAGGTCATTCCGTGGTTCCTCCTCCTCCTCCTCCTCCTCCTCCTCCTCCTTCTCCTCCTCCTCCTCCTCCTCCTCTTCCTCCTCCTCCTCCTCCTCCTCCTCCTCCTCCTCCTCCTCCTCCTACACCTCCTCCTCTTCCTTCTCCTCCTCCTTCTCCTCCTCCTCCCTCCTCCTTCTCCTCCTCCTCATCCTCATACACACGGGTTCAGGTCATTCCGTGATTGTTCCTCGAGTCCCTCGTGCACCCAGGCTCTTCCGGGCTCCACAAGAGGGGCATCCTTCCTGATGTGGCGTTCCTGTTTGCAGCAGCGTGGCAGCAGAGCTGTTGGTCTGGTGCCGCGCTGAGCTGTCTCCGAGGCGACGTCCGTGGGCTTTGCAGCCGTGCCCTGCATCCCTGGCGCCGATGAATCGAAATCTGGACTCGAATCTTCGAGTCTATATGTCGATGGTTCGAGTGCATAGTCAGAACTGGAAGTAGGACTGCAAAGCCCATGGAAGTCAGAACTCGAGGTAATGCACGACCAGAAGTCAGAACTCGAAGCTTCGAGTTCTGACTTCTGGTCGTGCGGCGTTTGGGGCCCCTCGGATGCATCTCGGTGGCCTGCCTGGGGCATCTTTGGGGCCCTCCTGGACCGTCAAAGGTGTCCGCGGTTCGGGCGGTTCGGCTGCATCGAAGTCGGTTGCGTTCGGTCGGTTCGGTTGCGTCGGTCGTCGTATCATGGTTGCTCCGCGCGCGTCTAGCCTGGTTGCGGCCTGCCGATTCGGCCAATTTTCGGTTGTGCTGTCACCGTGGACGGCGTTGGCCGTATTAGGGGGAGCGTGCGATCACACGTGAGGAGGGGGGGGTACGTGGCCGTATTGGTAATCATGAGTGCTGCACAGGGGGCTTGTTTCGTTTTCTATGGGGGGGGTGGCTCGCATGGACAAGAAGTCGATGGAAAGATTGGCCCCTTTGGGCGCATCATGTAGGCAGATTAAGAAGCAACAGCAAATACGTGTCACCACAACGCACGTTGCTTGTCTGCGGGACCCCGTCACCGCTTCGAAGGGCGGAGGCTGGGACCCTGGGGAGGGGGTAGGCAGAGATTCTTGTTTGGACTCGGGGTAACCGGCCCACGACATCATCAACCGTAGCGTTCACCCCAAACTGGGCGTTCCACGAAAAGGGTAGTGATCGTTTTTGTATTCATTGTTTTGCCGATCGGCGCGGGCCCTCGGACCCCACCTTCCCCCCCCCTGGAGTGGATCTTGGCTGTTCTTGGCGCCTGTTTCGAGCATGTGGAGTCGAGCCCCTCCCCCAGAGGACGCACCGTTCCAAACAGTCGCACTAAGCAGAGGTCCGGAGTCAGACCCCCCCCTCCCCCCCCTTCCGCCCAATGTCGAAACGCCGAATAAAAAAACGCTCACGTGCATCCAATAGATAGGATCGGTCGCCAGCAGTGGCACTTCTGGGGCAGGGTTTGAGGTAAACCCCCAGGGCTGGGGAGGTCCACTGGATAGACAAACTATTCGAAACAATACTAATGTTCGAGCGGATTTTTGATAATCCCCCCCACCTTCGAAATCAATGTTGATCTCGGCAAGGTGGTGCTTTGGGGGTTCGAATATTCCTGTCCACTCACGCCCCCTCCTGCGTATAATGCCACCAATCTTAATTTCAGGGGGTCCAGTGGGCATCTTGGGCCACAGGGTTCTCGGGGGCCCCCGAACGGGGTGGTGACCACACCGTGCGGTGAGTCGGTGGGGATTCGGGGTCACCGCACGGTTTTGGGACCCGAGTTCCTCTACGAGGATGTCTCGGGCGACGGGGGCCTCCGAGGTCCCAAGACCGTGCGGCGACGGACCGTGCGTTGAGGTCTCTTGGAGTTCCGGGGTCACCGCACGGTCCGTCACCGCACCGCTTCGGGACTCCAGAGGCTCGAACCTAACGTCCATGCACGGTCACAGGAGCCACGCAGGCGGGGCGCGCCGTGCGCGTCGGCAGAGGCTCCGCCCGGGCGTGGCGGCCCGGCGCGCCCGCGTCTCCGCAGGGCGCGGCGGCAGGCCTGTGCTGCATCGGGCGGGGTGGCACCGCGCCCCCGTGTGGATCCGGGCGCCTTGCATGCGGTTTGAGTGGACGAGGTCCAAGGATCGCTCCGCATCGACGACGCGTCCACGGTGGGAGCCCCTGCCAAGCAACACCCTGCGTGCCTCCAGGGTGCCCTGGGTTTCTTGGGCTTCGACGGTTGTGCTGTGGAAAGCGTGACGCTCGCACTCCAGAAGTCAGCGGACGTCCTGGGGTCTCAGGGTTGGGTTTTTTGTGGAAGGTTTCTTGTGGTCGAGCTCCTACTGTACGATGCGGCTCGTTCGGTATAGTAAATCCTGGGAGCCCTGTGTCCTCGCAATTCCGTCTCTAGCGTGCGTTCGCGTGCTCCAGAGCTTGGCAATCGCTGAGGAAGCGCCGATTTAGCGTCGACTAGCGTCGATCTAGCGTCGAGTACTGTCGATTTCGTGTCGACGTAGTGTCGATTATAGTTGAGTGGTATCGATATGCAATAGCCAACAAGATAGTATGGGAAGGCTCTCAAGAGTTGCTGCAGAAGACGATGCGGCTCGATGCGGAGCCAGAGTTTCTTCACACCGATGGCGCCGATGCATCGGCGATGCATGGGCAATGCGGCGCGATCCTCCGACCCGCTCTGCTCGGACCCTATCTAGGAGGCCTCTATGTATGGAAGGCCTGTTGCAAGCAAGCACGCGCTTGGCGAATAGCACTGCCCGCGCCCTGCTCCAGGTGTAGGACTGTTGCCCCGAAGTATGGCGGGCAGAATCAGGCAGACGCCCAGACTGGGAAAGATGCCTTGCCGCGCTTGATAAAACAACCTTCCTGCTCGATGTCAAATTGCTGCACAGCCTTCTCGCAGTTGTGAGGCTGTGCTGTGCCGATACCCGATGCCCAGTGTGACGATTCTTGTTAGCAGCTGTTCTGTAGTCGGCCATTTTCGTGGCCACGCGGCGGAGCACCACCGTGGGAGCGAGATACTCTTGGTATCAGTTTGCAGTCGATACCTCCCGCTCAGGCCCTTCTCTTCCCCCCTCCCCCTTCCCCATCCACGTTTGCCTCCTCCTCCTCCTCGATCTCTTCCTCCTCCTCCTCCTCCTCCTCCTCCTTCTCCTTCTCGTTCTCCTCATCCAGCTCCTCCTCCTCCAGCTCCTCCTCCAGCTCCTCCTCCTCCTCCTCCTCCTCCTCCTCCTCCTCCTCCTCCTCTACCTCGTCCCTCCTCCTCCTCTCCCTCCTCTTCCTCCTCCTCCTCTTCCCCATCCACGCTCGCCCTCACCTCGCCCGCTGAACCATAACTACCGAGTCGGTTCAAAAGCTTCAGTCTAGCAAGCGAAGGGAGCCCACGTGGGAGGGCGCACCTGCTGGGCCGGTCTGGCCGCGCAACGGTTGCGAGGCGAAGTCTCGGATGTAGGCAGCCATTGAAGGCAGCCCCGCCAGAGCGAGCAGGACATCGTTACACCAGACTAACATAGCATTGTGCATACGAGTCGCCTGGTGTCAAAAATACGTGCCTCCCCGAATCTCGAATTTTGTGATCCCCACCTCATCAGGGCAATAGGGGTGTAAGGCACCTCGACACTTGTTGCTTCCTGATCATACAAGATATTAGGATAAGCTTACAGAGAGATTCAGCTTTTGCGATTCTATATTGAGGGACAAGTCATCTATGAGTCGACGACCGCATTGAACTATATCACTTAAGGGAACGAAATCGTTACGATGTATTTGCCCACGCCACCGTCCTCCACAGCCCATGGCACACACCCCCGCCACAAAATTTCACATGCACCTAAGCAAGTGCCGTGGCTAGCTTGTCAAGTTGTCCTACCACATGGCCTGCCTGCTTGCCCGTCCATTTTCCTACCTACGCATCTTTTACTTACAGGTCGCTCGTTGAAAGTCTTGCCTAGACGTCCAGATCCCAGTTTCCACCTGCTTCGAGCAATCGAAGGGGGCTCCTTTTGCCTCCTCATCCTTTCTGAGGCGGACCGGAACCCAATCTACTCGAACGCGTTCCCGAGTCCATGTTTCTATGAACGGTAGGTTCGAGTCGGGCCGACGCGATGGTGACCCCAGCGCGGGTGTTCCAGGTTGAACGCCGCCAGTGGCCCAGAACCGGTCGGTATCGAACGACAACAAATTGCGCGATCGAAAGCCGCGATCGCTAATTGTTTGATGATCCACGCGGTGTCAGAGACCAATGCCGACGTCATCGCGGCGTGAAATTGTTGCGGTCACCCCCCACCCCCGACAATGACGCAGGACAGCGACGCCGACCACGACAACGCAGGACGACGACGATGACGAGACTGGAATTTATACATACGGTAGATTCGCGTCGTGTCGACCAGCGGCGAACCCAGCGAGGGCATTTAAGTTTGAACGCCGCTTGTGGCCCAGAATCGGCCCATCGAAGAGATAATACGGCGTTTTTGAAACTTCCGCTCGTTCAAGTTTGAACGATCCCCGCGGTGTCAGGAATTATCGCCGGGGTCGACACGACGCGAACCTGCCGTACCCCACCTCCTGGGGAGTCGATCATCCTGGGCATCGTGAGGCGGTGGATGTGGATGTCCTCGACCCCCCTCGGTACCGAGAGTAAACGTGGATGTGCACCGACCCCCCCACGGGTTCAGTCGGGGGGGCCAACCATGCAGTGGGGGCCCATGCCAAGAAGCACCCTGGTTGCCTCCAGGGGGCCCTGGGTGTATTGGGTTTCGATGCTTCTGCTGTGGGAAGCGTTACGTTCCCACACCAAAAATCCATGGGCGTCCTGGGGTCTCAGGGTTGGGTTTCCCGTGGAACGTTTGTTTGTGGACTGGCCTCCACTGTACACCCACGCCCACGCAGATCCGTGACAGGCCCAGCGCATGGAGACAAGGCCAGGAGGGCGCATACACAGATCGAAGTAGTGGCGAGGCGTCCTGGCTCGACTCCAGGCCCACCAAATCATGCTCTAACAACTTTTTGCCGTGTGTACGAAGTGTTACTAAAACAGCTCTGGCTGAGACGTTTTTTTCAGCACCTCGGGTTTACGTTCTGAGAACATTGCTTCTGTTCCTCTGACATTTTTGGGTTCTAAAAACAGTTCGTGCTAGGACTATTCCGACTATTCCTCTTCCTATATTTTTATAAGCCCGGGCGGGGGACCCCCCAAAAAAAACCGGACTCCCGGGATTTGGGGCTTTGGGACCCTCCGGACGGGCCTCGAAGCGGTCCCCCGGCCTCGCAGGGCGTTTTGCCAAGCCTTCCCAGCACACCTAGGGCGATCAGGGGGGTCATCGGAGACGTCCCAGAGACCCCCAGGACAGCACAAGAGCGCTCCAAGAGTGACCGACGTGACCTCAAGATGGCCCAAGATGCCTCCAGGACGGCTCCAAAGAGGCCAAGAGCACTCCCAAGAAGGCCCCAAGAGGCAAAAATCATTGATTTTCTGTTGGTTTTTGGTGAATTGTGGGGGTCTCCTCTTTTCGGCTTCCCGACGCTCCAAGACGGCGGTCTTCTGGGCGTCCGAAGCCGCCTGGGAGGCTCCAAAATCGCCCCACAACCATCCGAAAGGGCTTCCAGGCAGTCCAAGAGATCCCCAAACGGGCACAACACGGGTCCAAGATGGCCCTCAGAGAGCCCCATGGCGGCTCAAGATGGCACCAAGACGCCCTCCGAAGCATTCCAAATCGTGACCCAGTCGTTCAGGGAGACCGCGGTTGGAGGCAGGGTGGCCCGAGGAAGCCCCCAGAGGCCCCCAGAATACGCCCAGGAGGCCTCCAGAAGGCCTTAAGAAAGCTTGCAACAATTTTTGTGAGACCCCTAGAGGCTCTCCAAGGAGGAGCCTCCGCAAAAAAGAGCTGAGGAGGATGGGGAGAATGCGCAGGGTGTGGCGAAAATGATGAAAAAGAAGCATGGAGGAAGGACAACGAACAACATGATAATAGCGGCGATGCCAGAGAAGGCAACAAGGAGTTATCGCTAAATTGTCGGCTTGACCTTCCTGCTATTCCGCCTGCAGACCAAACTTCAAGGACCAAGGTGCATGGCGCGAAGCGCCACTGCAGTCTTGTGTGTATACATATATAGATGTGTGTATAGGAATGCCGGCACGGTCGGTCCCGGCTCAACAGATCCTGGGCCCAGGATGGGCCTGGCCAGGATCGTTGTGCGTGTGCGTGTGTGAGAGAGGTTGGCCAAGCAGACACGGCTCCCCTCCTCCCCTTCTCCTCCTCCTCATCCTCCTCATCCTCCTCGTCCTCATCTTCTCCTCCTGATCCTCCTACTCCTTCTCCTCCCCCTCCTCCTCCTCCGCCTCCTCCTCCCCCTTTCCGACCTCCTGGAACAGCGGCTTCCGAGACGGCCGGTGGTTCTGTAGGAGTTCCGGCTCCGCAACGAAGACGCAAGGCGGCGTCGGACGGGGATGGGGCCGAGGGTAAATCCGTTCCAGAGCGTTCCGGAACGCTCTCAGAGCGTTCCGGGACGCTCCGAGAAGGCCACGGCGCCCGACACATCCTCCAGAGCCGCCGGATCTCAGAGATTCTCGACATTATCCTCACCCGAATCTATCCTCATCCTGGCTTCGTCTTAACAGCTACAACCCACGCGCGTCCTCCAGAGCACCTCGGCACCTGGCGCGTGGAGGGCCCCTCGGGGGCCTCTGGAGTGGCGCGGAGGGCCGGCCTTTGGCAAGCTGAGTTCATTGGATGTTTCGGCAGTGCGCAAAGGGCGTATCGGGGGCGGCCAAGAGGGGGCTGATGACTAGGGGGTGTGAATATCATGGCGGGGGCCATGATATCTCCCCAGATTTCATGGCGCCTCTTCTTATTTCATTGCGTCCCTGGCCCCCCCCCCCTGGGCCGCGCACATGCCGCCGGCAATGATTTGCGCCCCCCCCTCTTGGACGCTCCCCTTTTGGCCGCCCCCGAGTGTAGGGGGGAAGGGGAAGGCTTCTCAATAGCAGACCCGCTTATTAGAAGGCGCGGGAGTTCTCTACAGGTGTAGGGCCCGCGCCTTCTCAGAAGCAGCCTCCTGCCAAGACGCCTTCCCCGCTCCCCCTACCCCATCGTGCGCGCCGCCAAACCTTTTAGCAAGCCCAGATCACTGGATACTGGATTTGTTCGGTCGCAATAGGTAGCAACCGATCGGCACTCCAAATTGGTCGCGGTCGATCGCGACCGATTCAACAGCCGGCCGCGACCCGTCGCAGATTACCGGTCGCAACCGATCTTGAGACAAGTGGGTCACGACCGATGCCAGAATGTGAAGCAACATCGGTAGAGTCCAGACTCGTCGAGGAAATTCTGGCAGCTAGAGATCAGGCTTACCCGTCAGTTTTCGGGTCCTAGCTTGGTTCCCCAGCGGCCGTTCGGGAAAATTCCGGCACCCCTGGAACGCCTGCGGCGATGCGCAGTTGCTGGAAGGCACCCTGAGTCTGGAACGCCGCCGAGAACCGACGAAACCCCCGAGCACCTCGAGCTTTGAACCTGGCAGTTCGAGATCTTCGAACCCCCTCCAGCGGCCCTCGACGTGCTGCCGCTTCCCCCCCCGAGGAGTCGCACTCCGGAGCACCGAGCGCGTGCCACTACTCGCAGAGTGCCTGCCCGCAAAAGTCCAAAAAGCCACGTGCTCGCTTCGATGTCATGCATCGTGCACCTCCCGCGGCGGACCCAGACCACTGTCGAGCGGTTGTTTGGCGACTGGAGGCCCCCGTGGCCCAGGACGACGGCGGCGGCGGCGGCGGGGATGCGGCGCAGAGGAGGAGGCTCCCGCCGCCGCCGCCGCCGTCGCGGCTCCCGCTCCGGCCCGCTCCTCCTCGTGCTCCTCCCCCTCCTCGCCATCCTCCTGCCCCTCCTCCTCCTCCTCCTCCTCCTTCTCCTCCTCCTCCTCCTCCCAATGCATCGCCGATGCATCGGCGATGCGGCGCTCTCATCCGACCCCCTCTATTCCGACCCCATCCAGGAGGCCTCAAGTCGGGCCTGTCCCTCTATACAGGGGGACTACTCAAAGATAGTCAACAAACAGTCGGGGCACGAGTTTTTGTTAGCACGTTTGTTGCTCTTTGTGGGAGTTGTTCGAGTATTTTCAACTTTCCGCCCACGGTCCGCCTGCAGGGGACATGCCCGACCTAAACCTAGGAGGCCTCCAGCTCCCCCCCCGAGGAGCGCACTCTGGAGGCCCCGGTGGCCCAGGGCGGCCTTCATCGCCGACGCGACGACGCCGTCATCGTCGTCGGCGCGATCAGCACCCGGGCCGTCGCCGGCCGTGCCGTCGTCGCTGTCAGCATCGTCACCAGCATCGCTGCTCTCACCGCCGCGCCCGCGTCGCCGTGGTCGACGCTGCCGGCGGCGGCGGCGGCGCAGGTGCAGGCGGCCGTGCCCTCCACGCTGGGGCGCCTGCGCCTCGACAGGGCCGCCTCCCACCTGGGCGGGCGCCCCGCGCGCTTCGACAACGTGCGGGCGCGCCTGGAGCCGCCCAGGCCTGCCCGCCGCCGCCCTCGTCGTCGTCGTCGCCGGGCCGACGGCGAGGGCGACGCCGCCGACGGCGAGGAGGAGGAGGACGACGAGAGCGACGACGGCGGTGGACAAAGACGACGACGACGACGACGACGACGACGACGACGACGACGAGGACGACGACGACGATGACGAGTGCGTGCACTGCACATTCTGTTCGACACCGCCTTTGCGCGGTGTCAGCCTTAAACCGAGGATTGTGGCGCCAACCGTGTTGCCAGAGTGTCCCGTTGCAGGGGTCGTTCGGCCGTTCGCGCCAGGGAGCCCAGCTCCGCAAATGAAAACCAGATTTTGTCGGGCCCCGCCGGGGCCTGCTCGGCCGTCGTCGCTTTTGCGGGGGCGCCTTTGCGCGGTCAGCGTTAATTCGAGGATTTTTGTGGCGGCCAACCGTGTTGCTAGAGTGTCCCGCTGCAGGGGTCGTTCGGCCGTTCGCGCCAGGGAGCCCAGCTCCGCAAATGAAAACGTATGGGCGCGCAAAATCCGATAATTTTGTCGGGCCCCAGTCGTGAAGGTCAGCGCTAAAGGGTGTCGGCCAGAGCCATCTAGCTGGCCCCGATTTGGGAGCCACGTGTCATGGCGCCAACATCGCAGAGCGGAGTTCGTTTGGAAAACGATAGGATGAGCCCGGAGTGTCCTGGAGAATTCCGTTCCGGATTTCGAGTTGAATTTCGTGCGGATTTTTTGGCCAGGAATGGAGGATCGACAAATCCACGCGAAATTCCCTTCAATCTCCACTCGCCGTTTCGGGCTTTGCACCGACAGAAATCCACGCAAAAATCCGCTGGAGCGCGTCTGCAAGGTCGGCGCAGTGGCACGTGGGGCGTGGGGCCAGTCCCCCCTTTCCGGCCCACCGCTGGCCCTGGGTCTGGGGGCCACTGGTCGGCCAGCCGGGCTTCGCGACAGGGCCCTGGCAGACCTGGGTGTGGGATGACCTGGTCCTGTGCGTCCCTGACCGAGGTTGAGCTATGCTCTCGCACTGTGGCCCGTCCTGCTCTGTTCCTCCGTGGCCCTCCCGGGGCGTCCGCGCTGCGCAGCAACACCCGCCTCGAGATGTTAGTTCGCCTGCGCCCACTCCTGGAGTGATGCATGACCCCAGGCTTGTTGGCGCTCCAGGCACGCGTGGCGGCCCGCGAGGCTGAGGCTGCAGCAAGGACTGCAGGCAGGTCTCGATAGAGTCGCACTCGGAGCTGCCGCGTTCTCGGCACGCTCCACTGGTTTTGGTCAAGCCGTTCAGGCCCTTTGGGATTGCTGATCGAAAAGACCCCGAGCCACAAGCCACCGAGCCGCATCCTATCTGGAAAGCCACCGCGGATGCCAGGGAATGAAAATGAGGAGGAGGTGCAGGAGGAGGAGGAGGAGCAGGAGGAGGAGGAGGAGGAGGAGGAGGAAGAGGCGTCCATGCGCCGCGGGCACCGCATGGCAATCCGAGAGCTACGCTTCAGATGATTGCAGAGGGCCTCGGGTGTTCGCTGCTCAGGGGTAGAATGGATTGATGGCGCGGCAGTCATGTGGTAATTATCCAGTGGATTTTGGCCCATCCCGCCTTTGGGGGGCCTCTCAGTCGACCATCCTTGGATGTCTTGCGGCCGTTTTTTGGGCGGGACAGGTCCTGGGCATTATTTAGCCGGGTGCACCCTCTGAGGCCGCATTGCATATTCTTGATAGCACGACGACGCTCGTGACTGAATCGCGGTAGCCCACGGGAAGGCGGCCAGGGGGTTTTCCTGCGTGTGATTAAAATCAGGAGGGAAAAAAAAAAACAGACACAATTCATTTACGATTTTCAAAAAAAAGTGGGAAAATACGGGAAGTGGGAGGGAAGGCACACACCCAGAAAATATAGGGGGAAAATATGGGGACTCCTGTTATTTGTGCGTATTTGTTTGTGTGTCCCAGGGCCCCTCTCACAGAATTTGACAGTAGATGAAGGGCTGCCCCTCCTCCCCCTCTTCCCCGAGCGTCGCACCCAAAGCCTGTATGCAAGGATGCGGGCCGCTCTGATCCGAGAGAAGGACCCGGACCACCGCCATCGAGGACCCATCGGCGGTGGGGGCCCGCCCCCGGACGGTGGCACGCCCGAGCGTCAGCCAAGCACGGCAGGTTCGCGTCGCGTCGACCGGCGGCGACCCCGCCGCGGGCGTTCGATTGCAAAAAAACGAAGGATTGCAAATCCTAGGTTTTTTCGAAGGATTGCAAAAAAACCTTCGTTCGGTTTTTTTTTGCAATCCTTCGTTCAGTTTTTTTTTTTTTGCAATCCTAGGTTTTTTTGCAATCCTTTGAACGCCGCCAGTGGCCCAGAATCGGCCTACATGGATCGATCGGGTGATCGAGAAGCCGCCGGTCGTTCGAGGCTGCACGATCCACGCGGTGTCAGAAACCAGCGCCAGGGTCGTCACGACACGAGCTTGCTGTACAGTGGGGGCACGTGCCAAGAAACACCCTGCTTGCCTCCAGGGTGCCCTGGGTTGCTTGGGCTTCGATGGTTCTGCGATGGAAAGCGTGACGTCCCCACACCAAAAATCGATGGACGTCCTGGGGTCTTAGGTTTCTTGTGGACTTGCCTCCATTGTACGGGACAACGCTTAGGCGTGCCAACGCTTATCGAAGAAGAAAGAACCACATAAACATAAACTTTGGCGCTCCGCGCGGCTTTCTTGGATCCGCGCCTGGGCCTCCCGGCGGCGCCTCCGGCGCCGCCTCTGGCGCGCTCCGCGCGCCAGGGAGGGGGGGCCAGCGCGGATCCAAGAGATCCGCGCGCAGCGCCAAAAGTTTATGTGCTTGTGTGTTTCTGTTCTTCAAGCTCGGGCGTGTCAACTCCCATTGGATTCCAAGGCCGTTGCCACTGCGACTGTCATTGCGAATGCGACTGCGACTGCGAGAACAGCAGAATTCTACAACTGGATTCTCACCTGAATCTTAAGTGGAATGCTTCCAGGTATGCTTATACACATCGCTGTTTGTGCTTTTGTTCTTCTAGCCCGGGCGCGCCAACGCCCTGGGGGTGGCCCCCGCCGCTGGGCTCTCGGAGGCAGTGGCCTCCCTCTTGCGGAGAGCACCGGCCGCTCATGCACCAGCGCCGGTACTGGCCAGGTCGATCCCGGGCCTGCGTCGGGCATGTCCCTCTCCAGGAGGAAGACTCAAACATAGCCACAAAAATAGTATGTGGACGATATTTTGGGGGTACGTGCTGCTTCGAACTATTGTTGAGTATCTTTGGCAATGTGTTTATAATTGTTTTTGGATATTTTGGGGGGTATGTTGTTCAAAAGGACGATGTTTAACTATTTCTGAGCATTTCGGGGGTATGTTTCATGTCTCGTCCAAAAATGGAGGAGGACATGCCCGACCTCATCCTGGGCCCCGGATCGGTGTATACACCAGCGCTGGCTCCAGCCAGGCTCGTCCTGGGCCCGGGATCGGTGCACATGCCTTGCTGCCCGAGCCTGGGGGGCGCAGGCATCGATCCTGGGCCTAGGACGAGCCTGGCCAGAATCGGCGCAGGTGTGCAGCTGACGTGAAGTCGGGCCTGTCCCTCTACAGGAGGTAATTCCAAAATAGTCCAATCTGGGGACGATTTTCAGCATTTGTTGATAATGTCGGGATATTTTTGGACTATTTTTCTTCTGCCCAAAATCCCCCTGTAGGGGGACAGGCCCGACCTAAAGCTGACGTCCTCCCTTCTCGGCGGCGAGCGAGGGGGGGGAAGTGAGAAGGAGACGGCCTTCGCAGAAGCCGGCGGGGCTTCGCGGAAGCCCGCCGCTGAGAAGTTCTTTCTGTGTTTTCGGGGGCGGCGTACAACGCTGCCCGGAAGGCCAGGGGACCTGCAAGCCTTCTGAGATTGCCCGTCCCTTCTCGCCTCCACCCTGGGCTCGCCGCCGATGTTCTGCCCTGACTTGCCGAGGCGAGCTGCTCGCCAGAGATGGCCAGCCCTCTCCTGACAAGTCACGGGGTCCCAGGGCGTCGACCGGGTCGACGCCCAGCTGGGCCCCTCGGGTAGCGGGCAGACGGCGGCGGCGGGGGTCGGCGCATCTGCACCACGCCCGACGCAACCGCGACGTCGACGCCCGACGCGACCGCGACGTCGACGCCCGACGCGAACGCGACGCGGGCTTGCCGAAGCCCGAGGCCCGTGGCCGAGGCCGCGCGGTCCGCGCGGCGTCAGAGGCCAGCGCCCGACGCGACCGCGACGCGGGCGTGCGCGCGCCCTCCAGCGGGCGGCGCGTGGCGGCACCCGTCGTGGGATGCTGGGCGTTCCTGCGCCCCGAGCGGCTCCCGTCCGCCCGGGGGGGCCCTTTGTGTCATCCTCTGCTGCTTCTTCTTCCTCCTCCTCCTCCTCCTCCTCCTCCTGTTCGTCCTCCTCCTCATCATCCTCCCCCTCCTCTTGCTTCCTCCTCCTCCTTCTTCTCCTCTGCCTCCAGCTCCCTCTCGGTTCCCCACCCGTAGAGGGGTTGCAGGCGGCCTCCCGGGCGTGGACTGCCCCGCGGTCGGAGCTGCCAGCGGTGGGTGGACCTCGCCCCAGCACCGTCTTCTTCTTCTTCTTCGTCTTTTTCTTCTTCTGCCTCTTCTTCTTCCTCCTCCTTCGAAGGTCCTCTGGTCCGGTAGCGCAGCAGTCCAGCGCTCCCGAGGGCCGCACTGCTCAATGGAGAGAGAGAGAGAGAGAGCACAGGGAGGCGAAGGGGGGCGGACAGAGGGGCAGCCCGCCTGGAAGGGCAAGCAGACCAAGCCAGGGCAGCCTCGGCGGGGCCGGCCAACTCCTCCCAAGCGATTGCCTGGAGGAGGGGTCCGCCCTCTGCCTCCAAAGGTGCCGGAGACCGGCCGGCACCGCTATTCCTGGGCCCCGTATGGCGTCCACCTTGGAGGGACAGAGAGCGCGAGGTGCCGAAGGCCCCGCACCGTCTGCACCGCGCGATGCCTCCTACGCCAGTCCACAGCCTAATTGTGAGAGCTGCGGGCCAGCCTGGCGAGCCTGGGAACTCCGCTGCACGGCACCATGCACAGACCAGTCCGAGAGGAGTTCTCATGCCCGTAGATGGCACAGCAGAATCGATCGTTGATCTTCCCATACCGACGGACATCGTGACCATTGGGATTGGAAACCAGTTGGATCATAGAAGATTTCAGCCGCTCTGGGGCCTTCACCTTCTCCACATCAGGCAAAGCCCCCTCCGAGAGAGCAAAGAACACCGATGGCTGCAACTGTCCTCCCTCCTCCTCCCTCCTCCCTGGACCACTTCGCCCTCCTCCTCCCCTTCCTCCTCCTCCCCCCTCCGATCGATGGGCATGGGCTCGGACGTGAGGACCATCGACAGGCCAGCCACAGCTGGGGGAGCTGTGTTCCTTACCCCCCTGGGGGGCCCATCGATTTTGACACCCATCTCGAGAGATCGTCGATGCGATGGGTTCCCCCAGGGGGGTAAGGACTACAGCTCTCCAGTTATGGCTGGTCGGATCGAGGAGCATCTTGGATAACCTTGCGGGACGGGAGCGCACGAAGCCGAAGGCAGGCACGGGGAACGGGCGTCCGAGCGACGGCAGGAGTTCGATCGTCGGGCGAGCTGGTGCGGCCCGGTACCTGCACGCGCGCTGCTGTGCTCGGGGGCGGCCAAGAGGGGGGTGATGACGAGGGGGGGGTGGATATCATGGCGGGGGTCATGATGTTTCCCCAGATTTCATGGCGCCTCTTCTTATTTCATTACGTCCCTGGCCCCCCCGCTGGGCCGCGCACATGCCGCCGGTCATGATTTGCACCCCCTCCTCTTGGACACCCCCCTCTTGGCCGCTCCCGACGTGCGTCGTGGCGCGGCCGTTCCGAGTCGATTTTGACGTCGTGCCAAGGCAGCCCGATCCGACGCATTGCCTGAGTCGATCCGACTTCCCGATGCGATGCTGACTGATCCTGCCCTCGCCCCCGGACGCGAGGCCTGGCGACCCTCCGTCGTCACAGACGCTGGTGGTGAAGGCGCGGAATCGGCCTTCGGAACGGCTCTAGGCCTCCTAGATGGGGCCCGAGTAGACGGGGTCGGAGGCTCGCGCCGCATCGTCGATGCATCGACGATGCGGCTGTGGAGACCGTGTTTCCCCACGCCGACGTCGCCGATGCCCGATGCATAGTCGACATCGCCGATGCATCGCCGGAGCATCGCCGATACATCGGCGATGCATTGGCGATGCGGCGCGATCCTTCGACCCATCTAGTCGGACCCCCTCGAGGAGGCCTCTAGTGGCAGGACTGGAGGAGCAGGTTGCACAGACCTGAACGCTCGGATGTACACGCAGAGCTCTCTGGTCGGCGCTGGCCCCCTCTGGCGGCGCCGCTGGCGGCTCCCTTGACGTGCGCTGCACGTGCCGGGGATGGGGGTGTCCAGCGCCGCGGTCCTCCGCACGAGCATGTTGATGCCTACCTTTGGCTGTCCCTCAGTAGTGGGAAACTTTGTGCCAGTAGGGGGTCCAATGGCTGAAGGATACGGATGGTAGCACACTGACGAACCATAAGCAAGGGACGGGAGCCTAACATCATAACATGCTGGTCAAGAACGGAGTATCCCAATTGCAATAGACCAAGTACCATGCCGAAGTACGAGTACGATAGATGTGCTTTGCCGAAGTACAAAGTACAGAAGTTCAGAAATCCGGCATGTGAGGAAAGTGTATGAGATATACTTGTGCCACATGTTTTTACACTTCGTACCGGTTTTGTCAAATGTGTTCACACTTGATGAATACCTTGTCAATCGTTGTTTGCTTTTTGGATGTGCGTTCGTACCTTTCCCGAATTCGTATTTCCGTGTTGCACTTATTTCAGCTGCGTTTCGCGGATCTCGCATGGCTCGTTCTTCCGTTCTGTACGTATTTCAAATTCGTGCTATCGTGTCATACGCGTAATTGTGGGCGCGAACGGGCAACATGTCCCAACCTTTTGTGGCTCTTCCGCCAAAGTGCCACGCGCGCTCTGTCGCGATAGTCATCGGGCCTTCAAAAGGCGGACTTGGGTCACCAAGCGAGCAAGCCGCCTGAAGCATTCCCGCAATCTGGGCGCGAACGGGCAACTGTCCTCCCCCTGACGGCTCGTCAGTGGGTTCTCAAATGCCACGCCTGCTACATCGCGGTGAGCATGCGGCAAGTCAGTATGAATGAGATTGATTCGGGGTATCCGTGGACTTCAATTTGGAGTGGGAAGAAACAACGATTGAGACATAGATGTTAGAACATAATACACAAGGTGATCGCATGAGGAATTTCAAGGGTACTGATACAGAACTTGGCTCACATGACGCAAGACAAGATAACGCAATTCCAAGGGTTGAAGAGCTAGTATAACGCAAGACAGGATCAGGCAGATCCGTCGTACTAAGAGAGATAGTTGGCAGTTATCCGTGTATAAATAGACATGTATCTATATAGAATATATATGTATCCCCCTTGTTTTCCCCCAGTCACACATTCACCCAGGGGTACCAGTGGGTGACTGGGTGAATGGGGAGAGAGACCTAAAGGTAGTTTTGGGAGTGAGTGAAGGAACTACGTATGCTGTTGCATGTTGTATCGTATGTGCAGTTCAAGGAGGAACCGACAAGGGGTGTTGCACTTGCCTCCGTACCTAGACCGTAGGGACGCCTCGTGACGTTGATTCGTTTTGGTGCCCCCGATTCTTCTCCGTGCAGAGCCCCATGGTCACCGCGATGTAGAGGGCGTCACACGTGTGCACATCAAGAAAGAGCCGCCAGGGGGTTTTACTTGTGCCAGTTCGCGCCCAGGTTGCGGGACCTTTCACGGGGAGTCATGGTTTGGGCCCCCCCGACACCCCTCCATTCAGAGCCCCAATACCTACCCGATGTAGCAAGCATCGCACTTGGGCGCTCCAAAAGGGAGCGACCAGGCATCACCCATTTGCCACGGGCGATCTCAGCCAGACACTCACGGACAAAAGTGCCAGCATATTGGGACATCCGCGCTGAATTACTTTAAGAAGAGGGGGCAGAGGATGAGGGATCTCACAGGGAGCTCCGGAAATTGCAGGGGGCAGGGTCACGGGCGCAGGTCCAGGGGGCCCTTCGAAAGGGGGGTCTGCCAGGGTTCAGAATCTTTCCCTTCCATTGTAAGTTGTCGACTGCATGTCGCCATCGCTCCAGTAACTACGACATGCCAAGTCACGCAGAGCACCGGGCGGAACTTTCCTGCAAGGTCCCTATCCGATATCCAGTTCGACGCGGGCTGTAGCAGGGGTGCCCCGCAACGGGGGGCAATTATGATGCCCGCTCTTAGCGTAGGGGCAGTTATGGGGGGGAAAAAAGAAATGCGTCTCGCGTTTCGACTTTGGCGCGCGTTTTTTTGAGCGGTAACCCTGCTGGGTCGCGGACTCGGCTGCCCCTTAGGCCCCCCCCGCTCCTCCCCTTGCTTTCCCTCTCCCGCCCTTGCGAGGATCGGGAAGAAGATTCGGTTTTAAGTTTGAAGATCGCCGCCGCCGCACTATTGCCGTCGAGCGGCGCGGGCATACAGGCGCTCGCGGCTCCGCGCGACCCCTCGTTTCGTCGCCGCCTTTACAACTCATTGCAGTCGCGATAGCTCCTCATGTACAAGCGCTTTTATTCGTAAACAAACTCGTCCGCCTTCGCTTGCGACCCGCGGCCCTGCACACTGTCACTTCGGGGTTTCGTGGCTCCACGACCATTCTATCCGCAAATCCAGGTTATCGGCCGAAACAGCGCAAGCGCTGCAACCAGCGCGAGGCGCCTCATATAAGATGGCAAGCGCAGGTGGGCCAGAAACACACCCTGCGATGCCACCATCTCCGACGAGCCTTGTCGTTTCGGAGACGTCGAGACCAGCGGTTGCGAAATTTCTCAATCCGGCGCGGACAAGTCGCGCAAGTGGACCGCGGCTCCGGCACTGGTCAACGCATCCCGCCGCGCCCCCGCGACAGGGCGCTTGCGGCGAGGGAACTTGACGCGATTGCGGCGGGAAGACCCGACGCCTTTGCGGCGGGGGGACTTGGCGCGGGCGCGGCAAGATTCCGCGTGGGATCAGAGAAGACAAGGTTTGCCCCGCGCCCAGCTGTCGCTAAGCAAAGTTACGGAGTTTCCGCTGCGAAGGCAACATGGGGCACCAGGGCGTTTTTCCTATTCGACCAGGCACAACCAGCACCGTCGCGACGGGTCGCGCGGCAGCTGTCTAGTCAGCGGGCGGGGCCGCGAGGGTGGTCGCCCAGAGCAGCCGCCGCAGAGAAATCAGGATCGGCGTCAACGGCCGACGTGCTCCAGACACTAAACCTAAACCAGCAGATGGCTGGAATGCCGCAACTGGCCTTGCCGGAGCAAAGTAGAACTTCTGAACAAAAAGCCAGAGGCGAATTTCAATGCATCGCGAGCGACTTTTACGGGGTTCGCAAGCCCGTCTCCAACGCACATTGTTCAGATCGACGGCCCTCGGGCTCGCGAAGAATCCGGCAATCTGGCCGCCGCCACCGCGCGGTCGCGCCGGGGTGATCAGCGAGCAAGTGAGCGGGGTGCCAACGATTTTCAAGAGCGCATCGGTGCTGAAAAACAGGCAACACAGAGACATGATGCATTCCAGATTAGGCGGATCATGCCAAAGAGTTGCAGCCGCGAGTTGACTCAGCAATTTGACCACGCTGCTAGAGCGCGGTCTCAGGTTCGACGCGAAGCGTGCGAAATCATGCGCAGCATCTCGGAGACGATCGAGTCCCTCGCCTTCCTCCTAGAAAGACTGGGAAGCACTGGCGGCCAGTGCTCCACCAACTGCGATGTCACATCAATGCAAGAGACTCTATCTGGCAGGTCTGACGGGGGTGAAAGGGTCAGTGCCAACCTGAAAGGCCAGGTCCGCAACACCAGTGACCTCCCCTTTGCGACTGCGTAGAATCCTCCACGAGGCCGTTGCCGAGATCAATCTCGCAACAATCACGGTGGAAGACTTCGCGAGAACAGTGAACGAGCACCATCAGGGAGACACCGTGCAACTGGCGGCGATGGCCCAACAGCCATCCCCAGCTACGCGGCACACAAGCCCAGCGGAGCGGACCCCTTGGGCAACAAAGAAGCTTATTTTTTCCCAGCGGTCAGGCAATTTTCCGATTGGTGAGCCGATGGCGACATGCACATACTAATTGCGAGGCATTACCTTAGATTGCGTCTGGGAAAACTGACGCCGCTGCGCCCGGGAAGCCTGACGTCGCTGTGCCAGGGAGACCACGCGCAATTGCGGCGGGAAAACCCGACGCTTGCAAAGCTGCGGCGTTTCGAGGCGGGGAAGAACTGAGCTTTCCACTATCGCCGCTGCCGCATCCTGAACGGAAACCACCACTGCAACGCGGCAAACCACAGAAGGCGCCAAACTGGCCAGGGCGCGACAGACCCGCCACGCAAGAGCTGTGGGCAGAAGTCGCCAGAGGCCTGGCGCAGTGCACCAGATGCTCCACCACCGCCCGGAATCGAAAGAGTAGGTACCGGCGTGGATTCATCGGACGAAAGTCAGTCTGTTGCAGAGGACGTCGTTAAGATACCAACGACAAAAGATTAGAAATACAATGAGGCAGATCGCCTCAAGTTTAGGCATGCGCCCCCCGCCCCCTAAATCGGAAGACGGAAGCAGTGCGACCACGCGACGTTAAGCTCGGCATCCGGAAGGCCCGAAGCGGCTTCCAGATGGCGTCGCAGCAGGGTCGGGCAGTGGAGCCGCTTATGGTAGTCTGCGCCAGCCCCCAGCGAAACCATTCGGAGCGCTGACATCAAACAGCGGGTGAACGCTGGCGAGGAAAACGCCAGCGCCCGAGATTTGCCTCGTTCAGGAGCGGCAGAGACTGTTCATGACTATGGGTCGGCACCGGCCTGTTGAATCCGATGGTTCCATCTCGAAGAATCGGATTGCCCTAGATTCGGGATAAAATCGGCCACTTCAGGTAGTATCCTGGAAGCTCTGCTTCCTTCGCAAGTTGAACACCATCGAGATATGTGGGCCGACGTGGACACGCGCCATGCGACGAAGCTGGATGACCTAAAACAGACATACCAACGGTTGTTCGATGGATGCCAGAAGTATACTGAACGACAGAAGCCTTCTACTTGTAAAATCGGGATGGGCAACGGAACAGAAGGGAAAGCACCATTGCTGCAAGTAAGGACTTTTGTGGTGGCTGGGTTCACCGACGAAGCTGCTTAGCCCATGGCAATGATGCCCCTGGGGCCGCCCCCCGCCACGACAGGTGGAAAGCATTAGTTTGCGGCGTGGCATCGCGGCGCGAGTGCAAGCCGAATAAGTAGCGCCACGCGCGTGCCAGCATGGCGAATACAACACACCTGGCTGCGCGGAACCTCATAAGAAAGCACGCACCTTCTACCGGGAGGGTAACTGCACCCAAGGAGAAACCCTTCGCGCGCATAGCGAGGTCAGGCGTCCACGTTGCATGGCCAGGGCCGCAGCAAGGCTCCCAGCTGTCTAGCGGGAAATCTACCGGCCGCGACAGCAGACGCGGTAAATCCGATCGTTTTCTCGCATTGCAAACGGGGCCCGCAAGAAGGGAAAAGGCCATTCGATTGTCAGAGAGCTCCGGCAGGAGCCGCTCGTGCGCACGCAGAAATAGGAGGGCGAGACCCAGAAGGCGGCGCGCATTCTAGCTGATCAAGTCGGAAGGGCGGGGTTCGGCTCTTGGGGCCGCGCCGAGGGGCCCGCTGCAGCGGGACTTGTAGAGGTCAGTAGAGGAGGCGCCCTGAGCAGCTGCAGCAGACAGCAATTGCGGAGCAGGGCGAGATTAGCAGCCCTGGGCGAGCGGGGTATCGCACCACCAGATGTGCTTGAGTAGTGTAGTGAGGCACCCGCTGGGGCAGGCCAGCGCATTCATGCCCCAAGTTCCTGCTTTTGAGCTACGGCGCAGCCGAGGCAGAGGCCGAGGGGCGGGGCGGGAGGGCCCGTTGTCCTGGGCTTGGTCGTAGGGGGGGGCGGGATGTGTGATCTCTCATGCTGTTGTACCGGACCCTGTATGGGGTTGCGTGCCTCCGAGGGGTCCCGATCGGCCAGTGCTGCTCTGTGCAGTGTGCGGCAGTCGCTGCACAGTTTCGTTGGAGTTGAACGCAGACGATTCCTGAGGCAATCGCACCGTAACGCCAGTTCGGTATTCAAGATCGAATGCCCTATTTCGGTGGTATCTTGGTGCAGGCAAGCGTTTCGCAGTAGCAAAGGATTGCAGGGACTCCATGAGCTGGTCTTGGTCTGCTCCTCCTCTTCCTGCTCCTCCTCCTCCTCTTCCTCCTCCTCCCCCTCCCGCTCGGCGGGGCGCGGCCTTGGAGGGCGCGCCCTGCTCTACTCTGCCCCCCGCCCCCCTGCCCTCCTGACTGTTGCAGAGGCGCGCGCCAACTGGGAGGGCGACTGCGCCATCTGGCTGGTTCTCGGCACGCACAGGGCCGCGATCACGGGCCTGAGCCTGTCTGGCGACATCATCGTGGAGTTCGTAGGCCTCCCTTCTTGATCCCAACCTGTAGTTTTCAGTCGGGCGTGTTCCTCCACAGGAGGAATTCTCAAACTAAAGAAAACGTATCGGGGGACTTTTTCGTTGTATCTTTGAAATTAAAATTCACACATATCTTGGCGACGGAACCAACTATAAGCCGTTATGAATACCGTGTTGTGGCACAATTTTTTGTGGAGCTCCCTATGGGGCCACGAACCGTGTGAGGGGTGCACCAAAATAGGGCGGCGACGCGCTGTGGAACTTGCTACTGGGGTTGTCGGTGGAGTCCCATATGGGGCCACGAGCCGAGTGAGGGGTGCGCCACAATGGGCGGCGGCATTCGGTGGAGCTCCCAATGGGGCCTCGAACTGTGTGAAAAGTGCGCCAACATGGGGCGGCGCCGCCATGTGGCCTCTGCTAGTGGGGCCTTCGGTGGAGCTCCCTATGGGGCCACGAACCGTTTGAGGGGTGCGCCCAAATGAGGCGACGCCGTCGTGTGGACCCTCCCACCAGGGCTTTCGGTGGAGTTCCATATGGTACCACGAGCCGTGTGAGGGGTGCGCCAAAATGAGGCGGCGCCGCCATGTGGACCGTGCCAATGGGGCTGTCGCTTGCCACTGCGGCCTTCGGCGGAGCTTCCTGTGGGGCCACGAACCATGCGAGGGATGCGCCAAAATGGGGCGGCGGCGCCATGTGGACCCTGCTACTGGGGCATTCGGTGGAGTTCCCGATGGGGCTACGAACCGTGAGAGGGAGGAGGACGAGGACGAGGAGGGAGGAGGGAGGAGGGAGGAGGGAGGAGGAGGGGGACGGAGGGAGGACGGAGGACGGAGGAGGGAGGAGAGAGAGGAGGAGGAGGAGGAGAGGAGGAGGAGGAGGAGGAGGAAGTGGAGGCAGGACGAGGAGGGGAGGGAGGGGAGGGGAGGAGCCACGTCCGTGAGCCCTGGGGAGGTGCAGTGGAGCGGTTTCCTGCGCGGATCCAGGTGGGATATGCGGGGGCGGAGCGGGACCCAAAGCCCCACGAGGAGGAGGAGGAGGAGGAGGAGGAGGAGGAGGAGGAGGAGGAGGAGGAGGAGGGAGGGGGGGAAGGGAGGAGAGGGAGGGGAGGGGAGGGGAGGGGAGGAGAGGAGAAGAGAGAAGAGGAGAGGAGAGGAGAGGAGAGGAGAGGAGAGGAGAGGAGAGGAGAGGAGAGGAGACGCGGGGCGCTGTCTCTTCAAGTCGAGGAGGATGGTTGGGAAAAACTATGTGCGAGTATTTTTGGCCATCATAAGTTTGTCTTGGAAAATCCGCCTGTAGGAGGACATGCCCGACCTCTCTCTAGCTTTCGCTCACTTCTTTAAGCCCCATCCCTGGGGCAGGTTTCCCACCGCGGGTCGTATCTTCTTGGCCCAGGGTCGGGGGTTTGGAACGGCCCACGGAGGCCGAAACTGAAAAACATTCGCTGTGTCATTTTGTCGCGGCACTTGGACGACGACGACGACGACGACGACGACGAAGACGACGTTGACGTCGTCGACGTTGACGCCCGACGCCCCACGTCGCCCACCGACGTCGTGCCCTGCCTTCCAGAGGGCCCTGGAGGCATCCGGGTGGACTTTCCCCCGCCCCCCTCGTCGACGACGACGACGACGACGACGATGACGACGACGACGACGACGACGACGACGACGACGACGACAGCAGCGACGAGCAACTTCGACGACGACCACGACGACGACGACGACGACGACGACGACGACGACAACAACGAGCAACGACGACGAGCGACGTCGTCTTCCACCTCCCCAGATCATTCGCGACCGAAAATGTTCGGTGACGGATTTCGGTCTCGCCGAATTCCGGTCGCGATCGGCGGGGGTCGAATTTCGGTAACGGAGAGGCGGCGCGCCGGCGTCCGAGCTACGGTTTCGAAGACGTCGACGGTTCTCTCGTTACCAGAGTTCGCGATCAGAGGGCGAACTGCGGTCGCGATTTGTTCGTCCAGAGCGCCACTGGAAATCTTCGGTAATTAACGTTTCACTCGGATCTGGAGGTTCCGGGAAGAATCACGGAGGGTGGCAGGCCGCCGTGCGGCCCCCGGAGGTCCGAAGGGTCCCGAAAATGCCCAGTGGACGTCGGCCTCCCCATCTTCACGCCCCCTGCTCCCCGTCTCGGTGGTGACGATGGTGGTAGCATGTTGATGCCGATGATGTTGATGGCGATGATGCTACTTACAGTCTGCACGAACGAAACGGGTACTGAAAGAATGGGTACAACGCCCAACAGCAAATCCTGCTCATTTTTGTTGAACAGGACTCGCTGTCCGCGCCGCCGCGGCCTGTGTCCATTCGAGACAGAAGGCCGCCTGCCCAACAGCGGCCGCTGTTGGTTTTGGGACAACATCTGTTGCTGGGCATTGCACCCATTCTTTCCGTGCCCATCTCGGGCGTCCAAATACCGACAGCGTGCTAACAGAAGGAAGGCAGACAGACAGAGGAGCGGATGGGCGTTCCCGGCCGCGGCGAGCCTCAGCCGCGAACGGGTGAGCCGACCCGAGTCCGAGGAACGGCCCGAGGACCCCTCCCGAGCCCAGGGTGGCCCTTATCTCAGCGCCGTGGCTGCCGGAGCAGCGGCCATCAGCACCATCGTCCTCGTCATCGCCCCTCCCTCGAACGGCGGCACGGCGGCGGCGGCTGCGGCGACGAGGACGACGACGGCGACCTCAGATGTTCGACGGGCTCCAGCGTTCCCACGTCCTGAGCTGTGGTTGTATTGGCGGGACGACTCCGCACTCACCCGCCTCCCTCGCCATGTCCAGATTTACTCATAGCCAGACTCATAGCCAGACTCACTCATACTCATATCCTCTCTTAGTCAAACTCCCTCACACTCAAACAGTTCGCACTTAGATGTACTCATGCTCAGCCTAGTCACACCCTGCCCACACTCTGTCACTCATACTCAGCCGGTAGGTTCCTCATACTCGGACTCGCCAAAAAGGACCCTCTGACACATCGCCCCCCCATCCAGGCCCCGGGGAGGGGGGACTGGAGGAGTAAACCCCTCCCCGAGAAGGGGGAAAAGGAGTCTTGGAAGAGGGAAGAGCAAACTCGTCATACCGCCTGCGCCCAGACGGCAGGTGGATTTTTGAACATCCGTGATCGGGGCGCCTTTCAAACACATGCATACTAAAAGCATCGAAGACCTGTTAGCCAGTGTGGACCCCAAAGAGTGCGTGATTGCATTGCGGAGGTGAAGGCGTGCAGTGTAAGCTGTGTGGTGTGAGCTGATGAGCTGAAGAAAGCTGGGCGGTGCAAGCTAGGTGGCGCAAGCCATATCGTATGAACAAGGCTATGTGACGTTGAGGGGGACTCAGGGGTGTAAGCCGTGCGATGTGAGCTTAAGCTATGGCGTGTAAGCTGAACGGTGGGGGCTGGAGGTGAAAGCTGTGGGGCGGAAGCTGCGTGATGCAAGCTCCAGCTCTGCGGTGTACGCTGTGTGGTGAAAGCCGCGCCGTACGAGCTCGAAGCACAGGGGGCGCCCACGAGGAGCCCACGAGACGGCACGGGCGGCAGCGTGGCGCGACCTCAGCGTGCCCCCCCCCCCCCCAACGAACGGGGCGCCCACGAGGCGGCGGGGGCGGCAGCGTGGCGCCACCTCGGCACAACACCGAGGCGCGGGGGGGGGGCACCCACGAGGCGTCCACGAGGCGGCACGGGCTCCAACGGGGCGAAAGCCTGGAATACCAGCCGGTTACCTCACAGCCCACCCGCATAGGAAGGATGGGCAACCTTCCCAAGGGTGCCCCTTGCATCCGTGCCTCCTCGGTCCATCCCTCGCCGCGTTCGCTGGCCGCGCCCCGCTCGAACAGCTTCGAAATGGGCGCCCAGGGCCCTTGCATCCTTATCGCGCATCCTTACCCAACGAGTTGACTGTACCCCTGGCGGCGGGAGCGGAGGGCGACCCACATGGGGGGTGAAGAGAGGTGGCCCAAAAGGGGCCCTTTGGGGCCCCTCTTGGGAACCAGTGGGTGCCCACGTGGGGCCCTAAAGGGCCCCTGCTGGACCTTTTTCTTCACCCCCCATTTGGGTCGCCCCCCAATTGGCCTTGCGCGCCGTTTGATTTTGTCGCCCTGGCCAGAAGGACGCGCAGATGTTCACAGGGTACCCCTGCGTCCTTGCGACGCTGCTCCTCTAGGCACCAACGCTTACCTGGTAAGGACGGAGGTGAGTCAGGGTACCCCTGCGTCCTTGGGGTCTTCGTCGTCCGCCGCCCCAGGAATCCCAACTTCGGCTTCCAAGGGTCGTGCGTCCTTACCGCGCGTCCTTATTAGGGTTTTTGACTGTACCACCCGCCCGACTTCACAGAGCAAGGTAAGAACCCGCGCCGCACTACAGAGCTACAAAAGTGAAAGTCGCGGCGTCGGTGCTACAGCAGTCTGCAGGCAGGAGGGCTCGCAGAGAGTCTTCCTGCGCTCCACCATGTGTCGAGGAGAGCCTGGTTGGACATCGGCGCGTGTTTTTCCCGCCCCGCTGGGCCAAAATCACAAAACAAAACAACAAGCAAGAAAAAACTGTCGATTAACAGACCCTGACAATCGGATGGTGTCCCTGCGGGGCCGAAGGACAACCTCTAAATCGCAGGGCCCACACCAAGCAAATGTGTACGCGCCACCTAGATGGTGTTTCGGCAGGTCGGAAGGACAACCGCTGGCAACTAATCAAAGAACATGTTTCGAGTCATGTTTATGGTGCACCGCCTCATTATCCCCTCTTCCTCGTGAAAGGTGTACGGATCTTCAGGTCCGAAGGACAATCCCGTCGCAAAATCTCCAACCAGCGCCCAGGGAGTCAAGGTCTCACCTGGGTCTGCGTAGGATACTGAGCCGCTGGACCATGCAGGGGTTCACGAGAGCGGCGGCGTGGTTAACAGCGCCTGGACACGCGAAATCTCGGTCTGCGTAGGACCAGTTTGCTTGACCTCCTCATGCTCCTCCCCCATCCTCCTCTTCCTCCTCCTCCTCATCCGCCTCCTCTTCCTCCTCCTCCTCCTCCTTCTCGTGGGGGTCTGGGTCCCGGGTCCCGTCCCGCCCCCCGAGGTCCCACCTGGATCCGCGCAGGAAACCACTCCGCTGCACCTCCCAAGGGCTCATGGACGTGTCGAAAGTTGCGCCCGGGGATGCGAGGTCTCACCCGGAAGGGCCGAGCGTGAATGTTCCACTGGCGGCACCCAGGAAGGCGAGATCTCATTTGGAGCCTGGCAGGACACCACGCCGCAGGACCTCCCAAGGACTCACGAAGTTGGCAGACGCTGCGCAGCGGGCGGCGCCCAGGGAGTCGAGGCGGGAGCCAGGGCACGAGGCAGGACGCACGGCACGAGGCAGACGCGACGAGGAGGGCAGCAGGCAGGGAGGAGCAGGAGATTGCTTTCCCGTCTGGCGCGTATCGGTCGCTACCGGGGCCGACCCCTCCCCCCTCGGGCAACGGTAACGGGAAGTCGGTCGTGTCCTCCTGCAGGCAGAACATTCAAGAGTAGTCAAAACATAGTCCGCGGACGATGTGTTCTATGATGGTGTATATTGTTTGACCTGCTTTCAATTTATCTTCCAAGCTTTGCCAGTAAGAGGACATGCCCGACTCGTACGTGGGGAGGGGGAGCACTCCTTGCCTCCCACCCCGCCCGAGCGTTACCGTTACCAGCGGCACCCCCCTCGGGTAATGACCGCTACCGGAAAGAATGCTCAGACAGTCGAGGAAGGAGGCATGGCGGTGGCGTGAGGAGGAGGAGGAGGACGGGAGCAGCACTGCTGTGCTGCTCAAAACGAGAGCCCTTCGTGGGCGACAGACACATCCCTACCCACGGCCTCGCGGCCGGGGCCCCTGGGCCGCGACCTGGCGGAGACGGACAGATTTTTCGCGGTTGTCCCATCGCGGAACGTACCGTGCCTTTGCGACCGCGTGTCCACGGGATCGCGCCCGGGAATCCAGACCGCGAGGGCGTGGATATGGACACGTTCGTAATTCGGGAGCCTTGTTGCGCGGGAGGCGTCAGGAGGTCAGGTGCTCGATCACGGACCCCTTCTTGAACGCAGCCATCGAGCCCACGCCAAAGACTCCGAAAACCGTCAGAAGACCGCCGAAGACTGTCCGAGGGTCGCCGACGACGGCCCAGAACTCATGTGTAACAAGGGGTCCGCTGTGGAACACGTATCGGCCACGCGTAGAGGGGGGGTGGGGGGAGGGGGGAACGACTTCTTAGAGAAGCACCCCTGCTTCTCAAAAGGCGCGGGCTTTGTTTATAGGTATGAGGCCCGCGCCTTCTAGGACGCAGCCTCCTTCTAAGAAGCCTTCCCCCCTCCCCCCATCCCCAGTGCCGCTGGGATGGAGCGCCCAAGCGAGAATGTTTCAACACCCTTGTAACAACCTCGGCGCTGAGGATTAAAAGAGTTGTGCACCCCCGTTGGGGCCCCTTTCAAGAAAGGCCCCCTATCGCAGATGGGAGTAGCCCAGGAATAGTCCCCCCACCGCCCCCCCTCTGCGCGCCGCCAAACGTCAGGGAAGACGAGGTGCGCCCGACGTCCCAGGACGACCGACGCGCACCGACGAGCCCCCCCCGCAGGCCTCCGCAGCCTCCACGGCCGCCCAGCCGACGGCCTGCGCCTCTTCTTCGCCAACCTCCCCGAGCTGAGCCTCGACGTCCAGAGCAAGGGGGCCTTCTTGGGCACTCTCCTGGATCCTCCTCCGCCTCTTCCTTCTCCTCCTCATCCGCCTCCTCCTCCTCCTCCTCCTCCTCCTCCTCCTCCTCCTCCTCCTCCTCCTCGTGGGGGTCTGGGTCTCGTCGCGCCCCCTTGCCGCGGGATCCAGAGGAGGAAGGGCTACCCATACCGTTGCCCATCGCCTCGTCTTCCCCTCGTGTGGGGCCTCCTGGGAGGCCCTCGTCGCCACCGTGGGGCTCGCAGCATAGTGCCCGTCAGAGCGCGGCCCTGGGGAACGGCCCGTGGAGTAGCAGTATCGGTGCCGTTTTGGCTCCCCCGGTCCGTCAGGCCCCCGCCCCCATCCGCCCCTTCTCGGGAGGCCAAATGCTGCTACAGCGCCGGTTTTCATACATGCTCCGCGTGCGGACCACGTACTGAAAAGAAAGGGTTGATTAATACATACAAGGATGAGTTCATGCATTAATTCATTCATAAACTAATCATGTAACAAATTCCTATATATTAGAAAGAGCGTGTTCTACCGCTGCTGGCGGAAAACCGGGGGGGGGTCACTACCGCTTCGAACCCCTCCCCCCCCCTCCGGAAAACTGGGGGGGGCACTACCGGTTCGAACCCCTCCCCCCCCCCCAGTTCATCATGAAAAGGGGGGGGTCATTACCGGTTCGAACCCCCCCCCCCCCCTCCAACTCGAAAACCGGGGGGGGTCACTACCGGTTCGAACCCCCCCCCTCCCCCCCCCCCCCTCGAAAACCGAGGGGGGGTGCGGACAGTGGGGGGCGGTGGTGGTGGGGACAGTGGTGAGGGGACAGCGGGACAGTGGTGGGGACAGTGGGACAGTGGTGGGGACGGTAGTGGTGGGGACAATGGTGAGGACAATGGTGGGAACAGTGGGGACAGTGGGACAGTGGTGGGGACGGTGGTGGTGGGGACAGTGGTGTGGGGACAGTGGGAATGTGGTGGAAACAGTAGGACAGTGGAGGGTACAGTGGTGGTGGGGACAGTGGTGAAGGCGGTGGCGAGGACGGCGGTGGGACAATGGGACAGAGGTACAGTGGGGACAGTGGTGGTGGGGACAGTGGTGGGAACAGTGGGACAGCTCAGTGGGACAGCGGAGGAGTCAGTGGGACAGTGGGGACAGTGGGGATAGTCGGGCAGTGGTTGGGGCCGTGGAGAAAGTTGGGAGAGTGGAACCGTGGTGGGAACAGTGGTGGGGACAGTGGGGACAGTGCGACAGTGGTGGTGGCACTGGTGGGGACAGTAGGGGCGGTGGTGGAACCAGTGGGGACAGTGGTGGTGAGGACAGTGGTGCTGGGAACAACAGTGGGGGATGTGGTGAGGACGGTGGTAGGGACCGGGAGTCGTTTGCTGGCGGTGAGAGGGGGGGGGGGAGGGGTTCGAACCGGTAGTGACCCCCCCCCTCCGGTTTTCGAGGGGGGGGGGTTCGAACCGGTAGTGACCCCCCCCTGTTTTCGAGGGGGAGGGGGGGGGGAGGGGTTAGGGGAGGGGGGGGGTGGGGTTTGCTGGGAGAGGGGGGGAGGGGTTCCAGCAGGGGGGGGGGATTTTCGGAGGGGGGGGGGGGGGGAACCCCCGGGTTCCGGAGGAAAAGGGCGGCAATTTTCCACAATAAAGCGGCGGTGGATCACGCTCTCTCATATATTAAAATCCTATGTGTTAAAACCTGCCCTGTATGCACCACTGCGGGATGTTTGTGTTGTTGAAGGCTCCTGAGGGGGCGGACACCGCCGCCCAACGTTTTTTGCACGTCCGGAGAAGTGGTCCCAGGGGGGGAGAGGGGGTCCAAAACGGCCTCAGATGGCCCCCCGAAGCGTCGAAAATTGCCCAGGAGGTCCCGAGAGGCTCCGAAAACGGGTTCGAAAGGCACCCAAAGGTGTGAACCCCCTGGGCGCGCCGAAGACGTCTCAAGAGGAACGCAAAAGGGCAGCCAGACGGCCCAATGTGGGACCGAGAGGCCTTCAGGACAGCTCGAGAGGCCTTGGAGATGTTTCAAAGTGGCCAGAGAGGCCCCCAGAGTGCCACAAGAGGGTCCACGAGAGCTTCAAGAGCCGCAAACAGAAGCCTGAACAGGCGAACATCATCAATATCCTTTCGTTTTTGTTGCTGGTTGTTGGCAGCCTCGGGTCTTCGGCTCAACATGTCTCCAAGAGGGCTTCGGAAGGGTCCGAGACGATTGCAGAGGGCCCCGGGAACCGACCGAATGAGCCCAAGAGGGACCCAGGCTTCTTGACCGATCAGATTACCTGGTACGTCTCGTGGTTTGCAATGCTCTCCGCACGTCCGGTGGTCTGCGTCGGTCAGAGCTGATTGCACATAGACCCGGCGGCATATCAGGCGGAGCTAGGACGAGGATAAGTCTGTTCCAGAGCGTTCCAGAACGCTTTCACAGCGTTCCGGAACACTCTTGCAAGGCCGCGGCGCCCGAGACATCCTCCAGAGCCGCCGGATCTCAGAGATTCTCTATTTTTCCGCACCCCATTTTTTTTATTCGTCTTGGCTTCATCTTAACGCGCCGAATTTGATTTTCTCCGAAGCGGAACTCCTAGATGGGGTCGGAGTAGATGAGGTCGGAGGGCCGATGCATCGGCGAGCCCAGCCGTGCCAGGAGGGCGCCACTCGAAGAACAAAAAGAACAGCGTCTAGGCCTCCCAGATGGGGTCTGATTGGATGGGGTTGGAGGATCGCGCCGAATCGCCGATGCATCGGCGATGCGGCTCGATGCGGAGCCCGATTCGCTTCACGTCGACGTCGCCGATGCATCGCCCACGTCGGCGATGCGGTTCGATCCTCCGGACCTATTTGCTGCGACCCCATCTAGGAGTCCTCCAGGATAGGATCTTTTTCGAAGGGGTCAAGTCTGGCCCGATCTGAAGCTTCTTCAGGGCCCGGGGACCGTCAGAAGGCAACCTGGAACAGAGGCCAGGCCCCGCGGGGAGGGGATCCGGAGGCCCGCTTGGACAGAGTCACGGTCACGCTCCTAGCATCGCTCGGACGTGTACATGTCTCGGCGAACAGAGCTGCGCAAGAGGCCGAACAGAGCGCGGGGAAGGTCGGGGGTGGACAGGCCTCCTACCCTGCCCTGACGCGTCCATTCGTGAATTGTCCGTTTGCGGTTCTCGAGAGGGCACCGCGGCCGTCAGTTTCCAGCCCTGCGCCCGCCAGGTCTGGGCCCGAGGTCGTCTTCACGAGACCACGTTTGACGAAAGGGGGTCCCTGTCCATCCCCGAGGAGTGGGCGCCCGAGAGGGGGCGGGAGCACGTCGGGGAATGCCACAGGACATGATGGACCTCCGCGACAAGCTGCAGTCGGCGGTGCCCGGCGGGCTGTCGCAGAAGAGGGGTCGGGCGACGGGGGCCCCGTGCTCTCTCTCTCTCTCTCTCTCTCTCTCTCTCTCTCCGAGGAGGCCCGGGGGGCCTCCGAGCAGCGATCGGATCGGGAGCCTCGAGACGGGGGTCAAGGCAAACGGGGGTCAGCCAGGGCACCGGATCCTGCAGGATCCTGCGAAGACCCCCTCTGGCTGACCCGGGTCAGCGAGCCGCTCGTGGCCGCGAGGCGGCCGCGCATGTATTGGCTGACCCGGGTTTGCGAAGATCTGCGTTGCAGTTTTGTTTTCCTGCATTGCAGTGTTTGGTTTCTTGCTGACCCGGGTCTGGATTGACCCGGGTCAGAAGATCCCAGATCGGAAGGCTGCTCGTGAGGATCTCAGTGGCCTCTGCGGGCCTGAGCTGGACTGGGGGACCACATGCGAACCCGACCCCTGCCCCCACGATCTCTGAGGGGGAGGGCGGGGTTCACTTCGTTCGGGGCTCACTTCGTTCGCTCGTGGTGGGGTTCACTTCGTTCGGCGAGCGAAATGAACCCCACCCTCCCCATCAGAACTCGCGGGGGGTAGGGTGGACCTTCACGAGTTCTCCAGATTTGTACCTCTGGCCGAACGAAATGGGGGATTGGGAAAGGGGGGGGTACGAAATCTGCTGCATGCAGCTGGTTTCGGCCCCGCCGCCGGGCCTATTCCTCGATGCATGGGCGCCTCCCGGCGCCGGGAGGCGCCGGGAGAATCAGCCACGTGAGTTGATTGTCAAACCCCCCCTTTGCTATGCCCCCCTTTCGCCCGGCCCGACTCTGCTGTCCCTCGGCGCGCGCTGGATCTTCACGAGTTCCAGCACCCCGCCACTGCGGGTAAGAGTGAGGGGGCGGGCGAGGAGTGGGTCGCGGGTGGGTCGCGAAGTGAGAGGGGGGGTCGCGGGGGGGGTCGCGGGCGAGGACGACGACAAAAGCAACAATCTGTTTCATATTGTTCGCTCTTATCTGCTCGCGTGCCATTCAACATGTATACCCCGAACACTCGATACCCGCCCTCTTCGTCCTCGACCATACCTCATTTGGGGGTATACCTTTCTTACCTGCAACGTGTATTTCGCGCAGCCCTTGAGGCAGGGGAAGAGAGGAAGGATGAAAGGAAGGACAAGGGGGAGGGAGGAGGATGGAGCACGGGCGAGGAGCAGAAAACACGCGGCAGAGCCAGACGGGCAGATCGGGTGGGTAGACCCTGCCAAGCGGGTCGGAAAGGAGGGCCCAGGCGGCCAGGTCGAGCAGGCGGGTTGCTCAAGCGTGCATCCTGCATGAATCGCGAGGAAGTCTCGAGCGACAGCTCGATTCCCAAATCAATCGTGAGAAAATCCACAGCGAGGGCAGGACTCCTGAATGTCAAGGGCGCGGCGTCAGAATAAATTGCGGGAAAGTCACACGCGAGAGCGCGATTCCTGAATACACTGTGAGGAAGTCCCGCGCGAGAACGCGATTTTGGAATACATTGTCAGGCAGTATCAGGCGGGAGCCGTTGTTATTGTTGTTGTAGTTCGGGGGCCAACAATGCAGTTTGACCCTAGCGATCTTCCTTGATAAAAAAACGGGGTGCGAGCCACGGGGGAGGCACTCTTCAATTGAAAAACATATGGTCACCCGAATTGGGGGATCAACAATAATTGTTGTTCAACAATGAGAGCTCAACAACAACAGCAACAGCAACAGTTGCAGTCACAACAACAAACGTCAGTTTAATATTGATCGCTCGTACCTGCTAGCACGTATATACCACACCCTCGGCACCCGCCATCTTCATCTTCGACCATACCCCGTGGTGGTATATCATCCATACTTGCCGCGCGTAAATGGTGCAGCCCCTGAAACATGAGAAGAGAGGACGGATGGAAGGGGGAGGGAGCAGGATGGAGCACGGGATTCGCAGGAGGGGGGCCAGGAGTATAAAGCACGTGGCAGAACCAGACGGGCCCATCAGTCAGGTGGACACTAACGGCTGGGTCGGGCAGGCGGGCCCAGGCGGCCAGGTCGAGACGGCGGGTTGCTGAAGCGTGCGTCTTGCATGAACCGCATGGTTCCTGAGTGTCGAAAGCGCGGCGTCTGAACGATCGTGAGGAAGTCTCACGCGAGAGCGCGATGTTGAAATAACATGTGGGGAAGTCAGGCGGGAGCCGTTGTTATTGTAGTTCGGGGGCCAGTGGTCTAGTTTCATGACACCGAGTTTCCCCTGATAGAACAGGGTGCGAGCCCCGATGGAGGGGCAGCACAGGAAGAGGCGACCAACAATATCTAACCTTTGGGCTGGTGCAGCCCCTGAAACAGGGTAAGAGAGGACGGGTGAGATGGATGCAGCACGGGATTTGCAGAAGGGAGGCTAGGAATAGAATGCATGTCGCAGAACCAGACGGGCCCATCGCGCGGGTATATCCTATTGGGCGGGTCGGGACGGCGAGCCCAAGCGGCCAGGTCGAGCAAGCGGGATGCTGAACCGTGAGTTCTGCATGAATCGCGAGGAAGTCTGGAGAGATAGCGCGATGCCCAGGTAAATCGCGAGAGTGGCCAAAGCGCGAGCGTGATTCCTGAGTGTCGAGGCCGCGCCGTCAGAATAATTTGTGCGGGGGCCCCACGCGAGAGCAACAATCCTGCTTACATTGTGAAGGAGTCCCGCGCGGGAGCGCGATTTTGGAATACATAATGAGGACGTATCAGGCGGGAGACGTTGTTGTTGTAATTCGGGGGCCAAGGGCCCGGTTTAGCGAGACCAAGTCTTCCCTGATAAAACACCACTTGCGAGCCCCAGGGGGGTATTTCAATTGAAAACTATGTTGGTTATTGGAGGGGGTCAATACTTCTTATTTTCTAATTTTCTACAACTAAGAATTTCACAACAGCAGCAGCAACAACAGCAAGTGTTGAGGCAGTTCATTATATCCGCCCGCGTGCCATTCAACACGGATGTCCCAAACCCTCGGTACCCGCTTTCTCCGTCTTCGATCGTACCCTTCTGGGGGTATATCGTCGTTCTTTGCCTGCCACGCGCATTGAAGTCAGGCCCTCAAGCAAGGGACGAGAGGACGGATGGAAGGGCGGAAAAGGATGGAGCACGAGAGAGAGTAGCAGGAGGGGGTCCAGGAGCAGAAAACACGTCGTGGGATTCCCAAGTAAATCGTGAGACAGGCTAGAGCGAGAGCGTGGTTCCTGAATGTCGAGGGCGCCTGATTAAATTGCGAGGACGTCCCGCGCGAGGGCTCGATTTCTGCGTTAATAGTGAAGGGTTCCCGCGCGAGAGCGCGATTTGGAAATACACGCAGAGGAAGCATCCGGTGGCAACCGTTGTTGGTATAATTCGGGGCCTCACAACACCGTTTGAGCGGGAAGCTTTCCCCTGATAAGCAACAGGGCGCGAGCCCAATTAAATGTGTGAGCTCAAGCAGAATCCGCGCCGCGGTATCCCACTCGAGCCACGCACCCAGGGACGGTGTCAGACCGCTCGGCCCCCTCACTCTGACGCGCACTTACGGGTGTATTTCGGACCATCTGGAGTTGCATCGATTTGATTCGCCCTGCGGCACTAGGTTCATCCACACCAAGCGAGTGGAGAAGAGTCGCCAAGCCCTCGGGGAGCTTCGAATGCCCCTTCAAAACGCTTTTGCCGAAGCGGGATGGCTTCCAGAAGCAATCCCAGAAGGCTAGCAGACGAGTGCCAGGCCTGAGCGACCGAGAACTTCCAAAAACACCGAACACTGTCCAAAGCAAGCGGCACATCCGACGTCGTCAATTTTCAAATCGCCCCCCCTTCCCGAAGTTCCGACCGACCCCTTTCCCAAGGTATAGGTTTGGGCTCCGAATCGTTCTTTGAGGGTCCCGGGGCCTGAAAACGCCCTTCCCAGGATGGCAGAAATTGCAACACATCGCAATGTGTGTTTTGCGTTTGCAGATTGAGGAGGAAAACATACACTCTTTGATTCGCGGGTCGAGAGCGCACCTCTTCCGGTCGAAGCTAAGCGGGCCGCGCGAAGCTTGACTTAACAAGAGATGGGGGAGGAAAAGGGGGGCGCAGCCTCAGAACGAGGCCGGGAGGAGGCAAAGCCTCGGAACCAGGCGGTGTCGAAGTCGACGAACTTGCAAAGGGCAGGTAAACATACACACAAACACATAAACGCTGCTTGCTATGAACATGTCAGAAAATATGTCAAATGCGGAGAGCATGAACATCCATGGCATATGGCAGAATAACCAGCTGTTTGCGGGAAGTCCCGCCACCGTGCTTGCGCTGTCGGTCAGAAGGCTAGTGAATATTCGTTGGAGTCCCGTGGGAGGCCTGTCGGGGGCCTCTTATTAGCAGTTTTGAAACCTCTTGGGGGCCGTTATGGGGCCTTTTGTGAGCCTGTTGGGGACCTCTTGTGGGCCCCTTGGGGCGGAAGGTTCGGATTGTCGCTTCGTGTTCCCTCTCTGGGGGGGCATCCGTCTTGGGGCACTATTAGGACGTCTTTGGGCACTCTTGGAGGCCGCTTGAGCAGTTTTGGGGTGGTCTTGGGGGCCTCATGGGCCGCCTTGCAGCGTCGCGAAAAGGCGAGAACGCCAAAATCCTTTAGAAACGCAAGGGCAAGCCATGATTTGTTGCCTTTGGGAGATCTCTTGGAGGCCTCTTGGGGCGCCTCGGAAGCCTCTTGCGCCATCTCGAGGACATCTTGGGCGTCTTCGAGCGATCGTTTGGCGACTCGGGGCTCTCTGGGAAAGAATTGGGGGCCTCCTGGGCCTGGGCCAGCATGGAAGCCTTGGAGAGCCCCAGGGAGGAGCCATGGCCGCCTGGGGACACCCCGGGAGTATGGCGGGTGCGCGCAACGGGGTGCGGCCCGGGGAAGGGGGGGGGCCCTTAGAAGATTATAAGAACCCTACCAGACAGCACTTGGCATTCTAGCACGCCTCAACGTGCCAGGGGGCACGGTGGCGGATAGAATTTGGGAAGTTGTGTCGATTTGTTCGCGTCTCCCTGGGCCCTTTCGCGAGCATCGGACGTCCGGGGTCCGCCCAGGTGCTCCAGGGCATCGAGCGGAGCTGCGTGCTGCCGAACGGCCTGGGGGTGCCGCTCGACCCGGCGGTGGACGCCCTGGGGGTCGCGCGGCCCTCGCCCGAGGACGGTGGCGGCGGCGCAGGGAAGAACAGGCTTAAGTTGGGCACGTCCCCCTACAGGGGAGATATTCAAAAATATCAGAAAAGAAGTCTGGGGAAGATGTGTATGCTATGTTTGGCTATTTTGGTGCATGTCTGGATTGTTGTTCATTTGTCGCCCGAAATCCGCCTGTAGAAGGGCATGCCCGACCGAAGACTAACCCTTCCAGGTGGGGTCCGAGCAGATGGGGTCGTAGGATCGCGCCGCATCGCCGATGTACCGTCGGCGATGCGGTTAAAATGTGGAGCATTTCTCTGCTGTGGAAAGCGCGACGCTCCCACACCAAAAGTCAAGGGACGTCCTGGGGTCTCAGGATTGGGTTGTCTTGTGGAAGGCTGCTCGTGGTCGAGCTCCTGCTGCGTCTCCCACAGTTCCCGGGCCCCTCTTCTCTCTAGGCCTCGTAGGTGGGGTCCGAGTAGATGGTGAATTGGGTGGTCGGATCGCGCCGCATTGCCGACCTATCGTCGGCGATGTGGCTCGATGTGGATCAGGAGGGAAAAAACACACAGACACAATGAATCGTCGATTCCCCAGAAAATGTAGGAAAATATGGGAAGTGGGGGGGTGAAGACAAAAACCCTGAAAATACAGGAAAAGATGGGGAATCTGTTTATTTGTGTGTATTGATTTGTGTGTTCCAGGGCCCCTTCAGTGGAGCCCGATTTTCTACACGCCGACTTCGCCGACGCGTCGCCGACGTCGGCGGTGCACTGGCGATGCCTCGGCGGTGCAGCGCGGCCCTCCGACCACATCTCTGCTCGCACCCCCTTTTGGGAGGCCTCTCGGAAGCGGGGCGGCGGGGGACGCTGCGCGCACACTCTATCGTACATAAGTCGGGGGTGGACAGAACCCCCAACAGTGACACGTCGATCAGTGGATTGTCCGTTTTCGGTTCTCGAGAGGGCGCCGTGGCCGCCATTTTCCAGGCCTGCGCCCGCCAGTTTTGGGCCTCAGGTCGTTTTCACTAACTCACGTTTTGCAAAAGGGAGGTCTGTCCATGCCCGACATAAGTCGGCACGCCGATTTTCCACGGCCAGCACACTCTCTTCTCTCAGAGCTGCGAGATGGCAGAATGATGCCGTCTCAGATTTCCAGGATGTCATAGTGTCCCTCATGGGTTCTGGAAACGAGGGCCGCTGGATGCTCCGGAACTTCTGGGACGCATTTTGGGGAGGGGGAGGCGTGGACCGATGAGTGTGGCGTGCGTGTTCGTTATCTTTTCTCCTAGGCCTGTATGTCCCGACTGTCAGACGACGAGGATTACCGGGGTGTGCTGGCCCAGGGGGGGAGGAGCATCGACCCCCAGTCGCCCATTCATCGCCCACTCGGGGCCCGGGTGCCTCACCCCACCCAAGCGTGTGTGCGGTCTCGCTATCGGGGGTACACATCGCCGATCTTTTGGCCACGTGTCGCCGATTCCAGGTCCATGCTTCCCCCTTTGAGAGCCGTTGCCCCCTTGTCGTCTCCCCTCGAGTGAGGACCCATGATTTTTCCTCAGGTGTGGACATGGGTGTGGAGATCCTGGCCGCGGGTGTAGATTTCATGGCCGGGGCCATGCTGCAGTGGAAACCAATGCCAAGATACACCCTGCTTGCCTCCAGTGTGCCCTGGGTTTCTTGGGTTTCGATGGTTTTGCTGTGGAAAGCGTGACGCTCCCGCACCAAAAGTCATTGGACGTCCTGGGGTCTCAGGATTGGATTTCTTTGGGAAGATTTCTTGTGGTCGAGTTCCTACCCTATCTCCCACATTTCACAGGCCCTCCTTCTTCTTTCAACGTGTGATCGTTTTCTTATTAATCGCTTCGCTCATTCCGCCGGCCCATATTGTCGCACCGTTGTGGGCTAGCCGAGTTTGGGGGGCCGTTTTGGGGCCTCTTGGGGCCTCTTTTGGGCCTCTTGGGCGCCTCTTGGGGCGTCTTGGGGGCCTCTTGGGGGCCTCTTGGGGCCTTTTTGGGGCCTCCTGGGCGCCTTCTGGGGCGGAGGGCTCGATTTTTCAGTTCTCGGTTCCCCTCTTGAGCCCCTCTTGGGCCCGTCTTGGGGCCTCTTGGTCCGTCTTGGGCGGCACTTGGGCCGTCTTGGGGGCCCTCCTGGGCCGTTCCGGGGCCGTCTTGGGAGCCTCGTGGGCCGTCTTGGAGCGGTCTTGGGGGCCTCTTGGGCCGTCTTGGAGCGTCCGGAAGCCGAAAAAGCCAGAACACAAAAAACATCGAAAAAACCAATGAAAATCAACGATTTTGGCCTCTTGGGGCTCTCTTCGGAGGCCTCTTGGAAGGCTCTTGGGGCGTCTTGGAGGCCTCTTGGGCTGTCTTGGGGGCCTTTTGGGCCGTCTTGGGGTCATCTTCGGCGTCTTCGAGCGCTCTTTGGGCGTCTCGGGGGCCTCTTGGGCAGTCTTGGGGGCCTCTTGGGGCACTCTGAGCGCGCTCTGGGGAGCCTGAGAGGCCGCACCCAGAAGGAAAACCATCTCTGAGTAGACTTGGTCGGGCGGTGGTCGGGCGGCGGTCGGGCGGCGGTCGGGCGGCGGTCGGGCGTTGGTCGGGGTACTTTTCGCCGGGGGACCCCCAGGGGCCGCCCCGCGCGCGCGAACTAGAAATACTGTTAATACTGTTAACCAGTTACCGGAGATCTTAGCACGCCCTGGCCCGTTGGGCCGGCGAATTCATTACTTTGCCGATCGGCGCCTGTTCCGAGCAGGTGGAGTCTCTCCCATCGGACGCACTGTTGCAAACAGTCGCGCTAAGCAGGGGTCCGGAGCCAGACCTCCCCACCCCTCGCCCCCCCTTCCGCCCAATGTCGAAACGCCGAATAAGAAAACGTTCCTGTTTCTCTCACAGTTTTCAGCATGCTCCTCGCCCCCCCTCGTCCGCTTTCATGCCTCCGGCCCCTGATGCGCCACGCCGACGTCGGGCATGTCCTGCTACAGGGGGAATCTTCAAAAATAGTTTTGAAACATTTTATGAGGACGATGCTTCTTTTATTTTCAAATATGTTTGAATATGTGTTGATTATTGTTGCCCGACCTAGCGCTACGCCCCCTCTTCCTGGCCACTCTTCGGCGCACCCGGCGATCCATGCTTCCGTCATGCCGCAATGGCGTTTCGCCCGGGGCATCTTTTGATTTCGACTTTCCAAGAAGCAAAGGCTGTTTACGTTGCATCTTCGGGGGACCTCGTCTGTCCCCAGAATTGGCGTCTTCTCTTGTGCCCGACGTGGGCTCGGTACGGACTCGACGCGGAGTTGGCGGAAGTCGACACGTCGGGGAGATCCAGGGGCGCCCTCGTGGCCACGGCCTGGCACGGCTCGGGAAGCGGGGCCGCACGGGCCCCTGGCTGGGCCCGAGCAGCGAGCTTGCAGGCTTGGCCAGACTCCTGACCCGAGGCGGGCGCGCGGGGAGCGGCGTTCTTCACGGGGGCGGAGGCCCTCGGAAGCCTCGCCGCCCGCTGCGATTGGGAGGCCTCCCGGACGGGGTCCGAGGCAGCCAAGGGCCGGAAGGTCGCGCCGCATCGCCGAGGCATCGGCGAGGCATCGGCGAGGCATCGGCGATGCTTCGGCGAGCACGCTGGCGACGTCCGCGCGGAGAAGGCCAGGCCCACATCGAGCAGCCGGCGCAGCCCCCGGTGCAGCGGCGACGTGGTGGCGCGGCCCTCCTGCCCCACCCATATTTGGGCCCCGTCTTGGATCCGGGAGGCCCAGATAAGACGCCTTCTCAGAAGCCTTCGGGCGTCCAAACCAGAAGTTCCTGGCTTCTGAGATGGCCGGCCCCTCCCCGCCCTCGCCGGCGGTCGTCTTCGCCCGCGGTCGTCTTCGCTGGGGTCGACTTCGCCGGCGGTCGTCTTCGCCAGCGATTGTCTTCTCTGTGATTGTCTTCGCCGGCGGTCGCCTTCGCCAGCCGTCGGCTTGGCCAGCGGTCGCCTTCGCTGGCGGTCGTCTTCGCCAGCGGTCGTCGCCGCCGTCGCCTGCTCCAGGGGGGCTCGTCCTAGACGACCCTCCCGATCACCCCGCCAGAACACCCCCCCTGCCTTCTCAAGGCCGCCAACCGCCTAGACATCTGCCGTCGTGATTTTTGTTTTATCGCAGCGTGGCTCCCCGGAGATCTGGAACCCCTTCCCCAAGACCACTTTTCATCATGAGTACGATAGGTTCGTGTCGTGTCGACTGGCGGCGACCCCGCCAGCGGCGTTCAACTTTGAACGCCGCGGGCGACCCAGAATCGTTCGATGTGGAACGATTTGGACGTTTCGGTGTCAGAAACCAACGCCGAAGTCGGCACCTGACGTAGTTGTTTGACGGTTCCGCAGCCCAGTGATGGCCCCCTGAGGCCGAAAATGGGCATAGATGTTGGGCCTTTTTTCTCACAACGAGAGGGTGTCGGTGTCCTCCAAGGACAGACCACAACGCTGTTTAACTTGGGTTGGGCCCTTGTTTTTGTCGTTCGTTCCGTTCTTCTTTTCTGTTTCGCTTCGTTTTTCGTTGTTGCTTTAAACGACCCGTTTCGTCGTTCATGCTCGTTTGGCCCAGGGCTTCGTTGTACACGTTCCTTTCAAACGTCGGGCCTCGTTTCGGTTTTTTGTGTTGCAAGCGCCACTGCGTTTTCAGCACCGCTGTGGCCGGTCCCCGGAGTCCTCGCCCCGCCCTCCGTGGCACGCCGCACCCCGAGGGGCTCCTGCGGCTGACCGTGCTGCAGGTGAAGGGCGTCGGGGGCCCCGGGGACGGCAGCCCAGGCGCTGGCCTCACCGTCGAGGCCGACGGCGACGGCGAAGGCGACGACGACGACGACGGCGATCACGACGACGACGACGACGACGACGGCGACGATCACGACGACGACGGTGACGACGGCGACGACGGCGACGATGACGACGACGACGGCGACGATGGCGACGACGGCGACGACGACGGCGACGGCGACGACGACGACGACGACGACGACGACGACGACGGCGGCGGGGGCGGCGGCGGCGGCCGGTGCGGCGACGGCGGCGACGACGGCGACGACGACGACGACGACTGCGGCGGCGACGGCGACGGCGGCGGCGGCGGCGACGACGGCGGCGACGGCGGCGGCGGCGGCGCAGGCCAGGGCTGGTGCCCTCCGCTCGCGGGCGCGGCTGGCGCCGGGCGGGGCGCCCACGGCACTGGCGCCCCTGCTGGTGTCCGCCGCGGCGCACCAGCACGTCACGGTGGCCTTCGCCGCGCCGCGGCGGTCCGCCGGTTGGGCGCGCTTCCGAGCGGCGGATGCGTTGCAGTGGGCCTCGCAGCGCAAGGCGAGGGAGGCAGGGAAATTCCTGTTCCATCCTGAGCCCACGATCGGTGCGTGCGCCCTCCTGCCTCGGGCAAGAAGACGCGTGCACCGATGCTAGACCCAAGATGGGCCTGGCCAGGATCGGTGCATGTGCATATTTCTCGTCGCCCGAAAGAATGGGGTCGTCCGCGCCGGCGCTGGCGCGTGAGCTGCCCGCGCGAGGCCGCGCGTGAGCGCCCTCGTTCCCAGCGTGGCGCGCCACGAGGGCGGCCCGCGTAAGCCGCCGCGGAAGGTCGCTACGCCATATCGCGCAAGACCCGATGTCTGTTCGTCGCACAGGTATTTGAGCTCGCGGACGGCGAGGGTGCGCAGGGCTCCAGCGGCAAGGCCTCGACGAGAGGTGGACAAACAGCACGGCAGGAGCACGGCCTTCTGGAGGTCCGCGCGGATCTCTTGGGTCGGCGTGGGCCTTCTGGGCGCCCGGAGCAGGCGCCGCCAGGGGAGCCCAATGCCGATCCGAGAGCAGAGCTGGACCTAAACGGTGTGTTGGCGATTTCGTGGGCCGTTTTCGTTTCGACTTCGTTTTGCGGTAGAGGTGGATTGAAGACAAAACGAGGGAAAACGAAAACAAAACGAAAACGAACCACACCGTTTAGGTTCAGCCCTGTCCGAGAGATCCGCGCGGTCCAGGGGGCAAGTGGCGCGTGCGTGCCCAGGCTCACACAGGAAGGATCGCAGCACGCAAGGATTGCAGGAACTTGGCAAGAAGAGGAATGTGAAGCCGGGTCCCAGGAGCAGGAGGAAGGAGATGGACAAGCGCAGGAGAACGGAGAGAAGGAGGAGGACAATAAGGATCACCAGGGGGCCGTTGGGAAGGAGGTGCAGCAGCGCGGTCGCAGTCGAACGCGGTTGGGCTTGCCACATCTTGCGGTGTGTGTGTGTATGTGCGAGACTTCCGGCTGCGCGCTGTCTGCCCAGGCGGCGCGCAGCACCGCTTCCACATGTCGTTGCTCCTTTCCTCCCCCCCGCCTCGGCGGCCCCCGTCGCCTCCCCTCCCCTGGCGCGCCTCCGCCACCCCGCGTGGCGCGCCACCGGCCCCTCGCGTGCCATCCGGGCCCCCCTGGCCCTGGCGCCGCGCCGCCACGGTGCGCGGGCCCGTTTCTGGGCACCCGCACGGGCCTTTGGCCTCAGTGTTGCCGCCCCCCCGACTGCAGTCACCACCTGGTCGCTGTATCGATGGGTGCCTCCAAACGCTCAGCCGGGCCGCCGCTCACGCTGCCCCGCTGCTGACTGCTGCCGCCCCGCCCGTCGGGTGCCACCCATGGGCGGGGCGTTCCTTTCTCCCCTTCCCCTGCCCCTTTTGCCTTTCTCTCTCCCTCACCTGGCGCCGCCATGGCGCCGCCGCGCTGCTTCGCCCTCGGCGTGCAGCTCAGCCCCACGCACCTGGTGCCGCTCCGACGCGACGCCCAGCCCCTGACGTGGCTGCCGCGTTAGTGCAGTAGGCACCGCAAAGTCGATGCACCTGGTGGATTTAGCATTTTGCTGATGGCAGCCCTCGGGCCCCAGTATTGTTTCTACTTGATCTTCACCGTCACTGCGCTCTGGCAGCGCCCGCGGGTGCGCCCTGGCCTCGGCCGCGGCTGCTGCCACGGTCCCCCGCTGCCCTGGCTGGCCGCTCCAGCCCGCTCACCGCGGAACTCTTCCACGGCTGAACGCCCTCCCCCTCCACTCTTCGCGCGGCCGCCCTCGTCTTCGCCTCTCTCTCTTTCTCTCTCTCTCTCACTCTTGCACGCCGGACAATTTGCCCACCGGTTGCCCCGATTAGCCCCGCGCCGGTGCGGGTTGCCTCCGCTTCGCCGCCGACGGAAAACAAGTGTATGTGCGTGTCTGTGTGCGTGTGTGTGTGGCGCGTGGGGGCGTGCCGCACCGTGCGATGGCAGTTCAGGAAATGTTCCAAGGCCAATGATTAGAGGATGCATCCAGCGAGGATGCCATTGGTTCAAGTGGGGGCAACTTTTGGATATGTTGAGTTTCAGAGTCTGGGGATCTCGCACGCGAAACTGTTCTTTCTGTAAGGGCGACGTCCAGCACCATTGAACACTATTGTGCGCTTGAAGTGTTTAGAAGACTGTGTTTGGGGGCCGTGGCGTTGCCACCTGCGTGAGGAGCGCGTCCCGCTTTTCGTAATGTTGAGGTTCGCGTATCCCCACCAGCCCACTCAGAAACCCTGCT
>CAUYUJ010014438.1:970516-1000516 GCA_963575745.1 Prorocentrum cordatum | reverse complement strand
ACTACCACCTTTCGCCAAAAAAAAACTATATGCATGACGTTGTGTATACATCGATGTACATATATATATATATACACACATACATGCATACATACATGCATGAATGCATACACGTGTATGCACATACATGCATACGTGCATGCGCACACATACACACATGCATACATGCATGCACACATGCACACGTACATACATACATGTATACATACATGGATACGTACGTACGTGCATACGTACATATTTGCATACATGCATGCATAGCTGGATAACCATGCACATACATCCATGCATGCATGCATACATACATACGTACACACATGCATGCATACCTACATGCATACGTCCGTACGTACGTGCATACGTAAACATACACGAGTAGTCGGATAAAAAGCAATGCAGGCATACATACATACATACATACATACATACATACATACATACATACACACACATACACATACATGCATATATGCATGCGTTCATGCATGCATACATGCATACATACATAGCGTACACACATGTATGCATGCATACATATATACATATATACACACATGCATGTATGTATGCATGCTATACATATATACTTATATATGTGTGTTCCGACCTGGCCAACCACCGCCCCCGATCCCAGGCCTTGGAAGCCAGATGGGCAGCGCTGGCCAGGCCCATCCTGGGCCTAGGGCCTAGGATCGGTATACAGATTTACATATACATATATATATATATACACATACAAGACTGCACTGGCGCTGCGCGCCATGCACCTTGGTCCTTTGAGTTCTGCACGCAAGCGGACTGCGTGCGTGCGTACATGCGCGCATGCATGTGTACACGCACACGTGCATGCACGTTCCGTATAAATGTCGAGGTGTATACAATATATTTGCATTTTTGTATGTGTGTATACAGCGTACATATGTACATATACATTCATGTGTGCAAGGGTATGAACATGCATATGTAACTCGTACGGGGCATCCTCGGGCATCTTCGCTGCATGCCACGAGACCCTCAACGACTGGGTCACACTGTGAAATGTCATGGGAGCCAAATCAATGAATGATGGCATTCGGAAACATCGTGGGTGTTTTCGGGGCCCTCGTGTGCCGTTTTGGCGCCTTCATGGGCCCTCCTGGAGCCTTCTTGGGCCGCCTTGGGGAGCTTGGGCCCGCTGGAGCCCCCTTTGGACCCATCTTGGGCACTTCCGGGGACCTCCCATGGCCCTTTTGGGTCTGTGCTGGGAGCCCTTGGGGGGCCTCTTGATTCCATTATGGGCTGTCTTGGGGCTTTCGTGGGCGATCGTGGGGCCCGGCTCGGCCGTCTTGAAGCTTTCTTGGGGGCCTTTTGGGGCGTCTGGAGGCGATCTCGGGGGCTTTGAAACCGTCGTGAAAGTTGATGAAATCCGAAAGGCGAAGATGCTAAGATTGTAGGTTTTACAACGGGAATGGGACGAGGTTGGAGGCCCCTTCGAAAGCTTTTTGGGGTGCCTTGGGGGTCTTCATGTTGGCATTCGGAAACATCGTGGGGGTGTTTTCGGGACCCTCGTGGGCCGTTTTGGCGCCTTCATGGGCCGTCCTGGTGTTTTCTTGGGCCGTCTTGGGGAGCTTGGGCCCGCTGGAGCCCCTTTTGGACCCATCTTGGGCACTTCCGGGGACCTCCCATGGCCCTTTTGGGTCTGTGCTGGGAGCCCTTGGGGGGCCTCTTGGTTCCAGTATGGGCTGTCTTGGGGCGATCGTTGGGCCCGGCTCGGCCGTCTTGAAGCTTTCCTGGGGGCGTTTTGGGGCGTCTGGAGGCGATCTCGGGGGCTTTGAAACCGTCTTGAAAGCTGATGAAATCCGAAAGGCGAAGATGCTAAAATTGTAAGTCTTACAACGGGAATGGGACGATTTTTGTGTTTTGAAAGCCCCTTGGTAAGCTTTTTGGGGTGCCTTGGGGGTCTTTTGGGCCGTCCTGACGCAATTTGAATCCCTCTTGGAGCGCTCTTGTGCTGTCTGGGGCCTCCTTTGAGCCTTTCTGATGACCCCTCGGATCGCTCTGGGTCTGCTGGCAAGGCGTTTGTGGAGACCCGGAAAACCGGGCGACCTTTTCCAAGGACGTCCAAGGGAGCCCGAAAACCCCAGATCCCGGGGGGTCAGTTTTTTGGGGGGGAGGGGATGGTTTTTCCCCCCCCCGGGCTTGTAAAAATACGAGAAGAGGAATAGATATGTATATGCATCTTTGGCCCACGCCCCGTCCCTGCGCTCAGGATGGGCCTGACGCCAAGGGCGGTTCACATGTGAGCGACGGAGGGAAAGTTGGTCCACTGCGCAGACATTCGTGCGTAAGTTTCCCGAGTGCGTGCCCTCTTCTGCACGCCGTGTGCCGCGCTGGCGGCCCGCACACGCCACCGCGCAAGGTCGCTATGTCATCGTGCGGGGGACCCGTTTTTCCCGCATGTACAGGGTGTATACCTTGCCGCCTCGAGCTGCGGCCACCTTGCCGCGCCTGTGGTGTCTTCCCCCTTCCTCCGCCTCTCCTCGTCCTCCTCTTCCCCTTCCTCCTGTCAAGGGTTTTGAGCTTGCAAGTTTACGTGGTGATTCAAGCCGGCTTCGTGTCCCGTATGAGTTTCACGCGTGCTCTCATTCATGTGTCATTGCGTTCCGTCGTCGCCCGGAGACTGTGCAGAGCTGGTTGTGGTGGAGATAAACACCTCGCCGCCCCAATTCCCCCCCCCTGATTGGATGTGGAGGGCGACGACGACGACGACGACGACGACGACGACGACGACGACGACGACGACGACGACGACGACGATGGTGTCGACAAAGGTCGCCCTGCGGGCCGAATGGGCGCCGCTCCTCCACGAGACCGCGGGCGACGCGGGCGGCGGCCTGGCCCTTCTGCGCGCGGGCGTGGTCTGCGCCTCGGGCGGGGCGCCGCTGGCGGACCCCGGGGCCCAGTGCTGGGCCACGGTGCGCTGCAGCTCCGCGGAGCCCAGCACGGGTGGCGAGGACCAGGGCGGACGCTTTCTCATCCTCCGCTTCCTCCTCTTCCCCCTCCTCCTTCTCCTCCTCTTCCTCCTCCTCCTCTTCCTCCTCCTCTTCCTCCTACCCCTTCGCCTCCGCCTCCGCCTCCTCATCAGCCTCCTCATCAGCCTCCTCCTCCTCCTCCTCCTACGCCCTCGGCTTGAGTTTGATCTCGGCGCGTTCGCCGACGATCTGTCGCTCGTGGCCAGGGACCTTTTTGCTCCCCAGTCATCCTAAAACGCCTGGGGTCCTCTGGAGCTGCTACGGGCCTCCATATCAACCTCCAGAACTGTGGCATCGCGATGTTCAATACAGATATTGAACAGGAGGTCCTGCAGGGATTCCAAACTTGCGGCATCAATGTCTCGAAGTTTTGTATTCCGAAGTCTTGGCAAATTCCTGGGAATCACTATCGGTCGGGACGAGTGTTTTATGCCGTGAATCCCCGTGGCCAAAAAGCTAAGGACGCGCACGGACGATGTCCGTAACATGGATTTGGGTTTCGTGCAAAGTATTCAGGCCTTCGACGTTTCGATTGTTCCTATGATGTATTCGCGCGCTGGCCATTTGTACCCGCCCAGTAAAGCCATGTTCACTTGCGAAAGAGAATACCATCAACGGCTGCCGCATGCTCCCCGCCACAAATTTCCCCCGAAGGCTACGTTCCATATCAAGCTTCTGGGCCTGCCACTCGAGCGCAGGTCGATTGAGATTATTGCGCGCGCTTCCCTTCTGGGGACTGCCATCAGGTCCGACCAAGTTCAGTTGATATGTCAAAGGCTGGACGCCTCCGCAAAGGTTGTTGTGTAGTGTCCTGCGTATTCGTTGTACCCGTGTTACAAACAGTCTATCATCTATTCCATGAAGTCTGGATATGTTACGTACGTGGATATCCCTGGAGCTCTTACCGACAAGCCCCCCACACAAATTCAACATGCCATCACCAAGTGTGTCCTTCGTACCCATCTATTCGCCTGCGCTAAACACTCCGTCATTAACCGTATGAGATGCTGGGACAGAAACTGGAATCCTAGCTGATGCTGGTATGATTAGCATTCGTCTACACGTTAGGTATGAAACTTCCTGTCTTTACAACTTCGTCCGTCCTCGAAACCCGATTGAACGCCTGGCCAGCGACTGGGAGATTCCGTCAAGCGAAAGCCTTGCGTGATGTTGGGTGTTTCTGCCTTGGGACCGACACCCTTCTCCATTATGTGTCATGCCCCACTGTTGCCCTGTGAATTCGCAAGTCGTTACCCCAGCTCCCTGATTTCTGGGGTGCCGATACCGTTGCGAGTATCTTGCCCCGCGGGTGACCCACCACCTCTGTCTCCGTTTGCGTCCTGTCTTGCTCGTGAGCAGATCCAAGCATTCGCAGCCGCCTCCGATTTTCGCTTGAGTGCATTCAGCGCCGCCCGCAGGAGAGGGGAGTGTGGGAGGCTCCCTGCCAGGTCCTATGCCACCCAGGCCATCCGTGCGAGGGCTCGGCGGGCCGCCTTTCGGTCGCTCGTCACCCAGGAACTGCTGCGCTAACGGGGGTGGTGCTCTCCTCCTCCTCCTCCTCCTCCTCCTCCTCCTCCTCCTCCTCCTCCTCCTCCTCCTCCTCCTCCTCCTCCTCCTCCTCCTCCTCCTCCTCCTCCTCCTCCTCCTCCTCCTCCTCCTCCTCCCCCCTCGCTATCCTCTTCCTCATCCCCAGCCCCATCCCCGTCCTCATCCCCGCCGCTGCTCGCGCCAGAGGGGGCCGGGCCTGCCCCCCCTGCGTCAGTTTGCGAATCCGCCAGAGCCAGGGCGGGCGGCGCGTTTCCTGCGCCGCCGTCTCGTCATTTGGGGACGCGTGGGATTGTGAGCGCTGCAGCATCAGCCATTAGTTGTAGCGGCGGGCTGTGGCCAGCGGGCCCGAATCGCGCGTGTCCCCGCTGTCCTACCTTCGCCCCCTTGCGCACCGGTTTGTGCTCGAGTCTGATCAGGCCTCCAATGCTAGAGGGGGGCCGCCGTCGGGGCCTCCTCCTTCAGGGTGCGCGGGCGCCCGCGCCTGGCTCGGCCGAGGCGCGCGCGGCGTTCCGACACGCGGGGCCGAAGCGCGGCGCTGCTGGGGGCGGCGGCGCGCAGCCCTGCAGGCCTCGGGCGGGGGCCGCGCACGCGCGAAGAGGACGAAGAGGAGTGGCCGACGGAGGAGGCGGCGCGAGGAGTACATTTGTCAGCAATGATGAGAAACGCCAGACTGCAGGATTGCATCATCGCCACGTTCGTCGCGGCCGCGGCGGGCTGGCTCGGCGCGTCGCGGTCTCGCGACAGCGGTCAAGTTCGAGCGCGCGCCGCGCGATAACCAGGAGGGAGATGTCGACCGCGACGGGGCCCGCAGTTTCGACGCGGAGGCGGGCCCCCATCCCCAGCGGGGAACTTGAAGGGAGCTGCGAGGAGGGCGATGCGGATTGCGAGACGCCCCCCCCCCCCCCCCCCCCCCAGTCCCCAGACCAACGCGGGGGCAATGTAATTCCCCGATAGAGGCCCCCCGGGAGCTGATTGCCGCTTCTTCACCTTCGCCTCCACCTCCACGCACCGATTCGCACGCGGCCCACTTCTTTGTCTACCACCACCACGACAGGAATTCGAAGGGGGCGCGGAGGAGCGGCAAGGATGGCGGGAGGAGGCCCCGCTGAGGGCCCTCCCACGAATTAGCACTTTCGACCAACACCTCCCTTGCGGCGCGGCAAGAGCAAGGGCTCGCCTGGCTCCGATTAAGACATCAGCAGCGAAGGCGGCTACGGGGGCTGGCCCGGCACGATGCAGCGAAGGTTCTGGAGTGGTTCGGGCAGAGGTCCGGGCGCGCGCGGGCGCCTTGCTGAGTCAGTTGATCCATGTCATGGCCGGCCTGGTCAGCGCTTTTTGCCGAGCACGCGCTACGACGCCATCGGCGCGTTTCAAGTGCCCGGCGGCAGCAGTGGCGGCCGCCCTAGTTGTCACGATGCTGTGGTTGGCCATTAGCACCACTGCCCGGGTCGCACGTCGAATAGCGAGCGAGAGTTGGGATTGCCCCGCACGGTCTTTGGTTTTCGCGCGGGTGACAAGACGGGCGCAGATTAGCAGCTCGCGCCAGCCGGGCCAGCCCGGGCGGCCAGCATCCGTTTACGGCTGAGTACGCGACGGAGGCGGTCAGCGCGCGAGGAGGTCAAATGCCGTCCAAACACTTGCTCGGGCGCTCTCTAGCGGCGCGGCTGCTCAGTTGGAACGAGGGCCGCCGCGGGGAAGTCGGTCAACGAGACGCGGCCATGCACGTCACTGACGCGCGCGGCTGCCCCCGCCGCCTTTTTGGCAATGGCCTGGAAGCTAATTGCGCGCGATGAGAGGGGAATTAAGTTGACCCACCATCGCGCCGCGCCCGCTCGCCTCCCCCCCCAGCCATGGCAACGCATATCCCGCGCATCGGCTCGCCCACGTTAGCGAGAGAGTACTGAACGCGACCGGCCCTGCTAAGCACCCCCCGGCTGGTCGGGCCTGCGCAGGGGGCGGGGCGCGCTGCTCGCGGCTAGGAGGCGGCGCGGCCCGCGCGCGGGGGGGCGCGCGGCGCTGCTGCGCCAGGGGGCGGCTGAAGAGTAAGAGCCAAGAGGGCGGCAAGCCTCAGGTCGGGACGGAGTCTGGGCCCAACGACGAGGGCGGCGGCGTCTCCTGCAGGACAGCGCGGGGGGCGAAGGGGCGAACTGAGGCGGCGGCCTTGGCGGGAGGCAGACGGGCACCCGCCCCCCACCGCGCAGTAGCATGGATGAACCCCGAAGCGGGCCCGTCGGGCCGCGTCGGCGGCCGCGGCGGAGCGAGGGGGGCGAGGGCGGCGCTTCGTGCGCCGCGAGGGCCGCTGGGGCGAGGTGGGGCGCAGCGCGCCGAAGCCCAGCCGCGCGCGGCGCCCTGCTGGCGCGCGAGGGCGCGCGAGCTGACGCGCCCGCCCCCACGGGCGCGCGAGGGGGGGGCGTGCGCCACCGCGGCAGGGCGCCGCGGCTGGAGCTCTGCGCCAGATGCTGGCGCCCGAGGCGCATGGTGCTGAGGAAACGAGGCGAGCCAGCGCGCGGCCCCGCGGGGCAAGACCGAGAGCTAGACCCAGAGACGAAGCTTGCGACGAGCCTCTGTTCCCCTACCGCCACGTTCGGCCCAGGCTGTGCGTTTGTGGCGCCTGGAGAGCAGGGGGGAGGTCGCCGCGGCGGCGTCCATCAGGTGCGTGAGCTGACTCGCGAACTTCAGGGGCGACATTCTAGGGGGGGATAGGCTCAGCGGGGGGACGCATTGGCCACCAATCTCCCATTCGTCGCCGACGGCGGCCCGATGGCCCACCCCGCCCAGGACGCGCGGTTTCGCCATCCGGGGCCTGTCGCCGATCCATCGGCGATGTATCGGGGATTCCAGCTCGATGTTTCACAACCAGAGTTGGTCCCGCCCCCTGCCGTTGCCCCTCGTAATTCCCGGGGGCAGTCGTTCGACCCGGATTCGTTTTGATTGCCCGGGGGCCCAATAGCGGGCCCCAGAGGCCGAAGTCAAGAAACACGGCGGGGTTGGAAAACATAGCCTAGCGAAGGACCCAACCATACGCAGGTGTGAGGGCCGCTTTGTTTGTAACTCCCTGTGGAGCCACGAATTGTCTTAGGGGTGCGCAGAAATGGCGCGAGGGTGTATGCGAACCCTGCCACAGGAGCCTTGGGTGGAGCTCCCTCTGAGGCAGGAGGAGGAGGTGGGGCGCAGCGCTGTCTCTTCGAAACGAGGACCCTGACGCGTGCTAAAACGTTATTCTCAGAATTTCAACACCACGAGTTAACTTGATTAGTACGTCTTGGCGATCCTGACTCCGCGTGCCAAAACGTTATTCTCAGGATTTCAACGCCACGAGTTAACCTGAGTGGTACGCCTTGGCGATCCTGAATCGTGCCAGAACATCTGTCCTGGAACTTCAACACCGCGAGTCAACGTATCTGCTGCGCCCTGACGATCTTGAATCGCTCCAAAAACACCATATGTAGTACGGTAGCCACGCTAGCCATGAAAAGCAGTGAAATTCTTGCGAGTTCTTAAAACGAATGCGCGCGGCGCTAAGGCGACAGCCACATTTTTTAAACGAGCCGCCCTCAATCCGTGATGCTCTTACACAGTTTTATTTGAAAACGAAAAACGACTGTGCGCGGCGCTAAGGCGAAAGCCAGATTTCGACAAACGGCCCGCCCTCACTCCGTGAAGCCCTTGCAATGTTTGAAAACGTATGTGCGCGGCGTGAAGGCGAGGGCCACAGCTTGAAAGCCACCCGCCTTCAATCCGCGAAACTCTTGCACATGTGCGAAACGAATTTGCGCCTCGCTAAGACGAGAGCCACATTTTGAAAACGGCCCGCCTTCAATCCGCGAAATTCTTGCATGTTTTACAAAAGAATGCGCGTGTCGCTAATGCGAGAGCCACATGTTGAAAACGACCCGACCTCAATCCGCGAAACTCTTGCAAATGTTGCAACGAATGTGAGCGGCGCTAGGGCGAGAATCACATTTTGAAAATCAACCGCCCTCAATCCGTGAAACTCTTGCAGTTTTAAAAAAATGTGCGCTGCGCTGGGGCGAGAGCTACATGTTGAACACCATCCAAACCTCAGGAACATAAATGGTGGGGAGGTCTCAGGCGAAACGCCTAGCCCGCCCTTTCGACCAGCCTCGGGGTGCGGCAGGGAGGAGTCATCCATGAGGAAGACAAATGGAGGAGGAGGAGGAGAGCGAGGAGGAGGAGGAGGAGGAGGAGGAGGAGGAGGAGGAGGAGGAGAGGGAGGAGAGGGAGGAGGAGGAGGAGGAGAGGGAGGGAGGAGGACGAGGACGAGGACGAGGACGAGGACGAGGACGAGGAGGAGGAGGAGGAGGAGGAGGAGCAAGAGGAGGAGGAGCAAGAGGAGGAGGGGCAAGAGGAGGAGGAGCAAGAGAAGGAGGAAGGAGGGAGGGAGGAGCTAGATCTTGGACCCCCCCTCGCCTCCGACCCGAGAGGAGACCTGGTCCACCTCCCTGGCGGCCCCGTCGCGGGAGCCGGCGTGGCCGCCGGGCGCGGGGCCTGCGGGCGGGGGCGGGGAGCGGTTGCAGGCGCGCGCCGGCGCGCCGCAGGGAGTGGTGGAGGTTCCATATCGTGTGACTGATCTCCAGGCCGCGGCCCCGTCCCCGTCCCATCCCCAGACCCCCTTCGACGCAGGAACAAATCACGACGGGAGGTTTTTCGCTATTTTCAGCCTCCAGGGGCCCTTCCCGGGTCTCGGGGCCGTCAGAAAACGATTCCGGATGAGAGATTGGTCCCAGGGAATGGGGTCGAGACTTCTGGGGGTCGACGTTTTGAGACAAATCATGACGTCTAGGGTTGGATGGACCCGAACGGCAGCAGCCCTCCATCCCGAGCCCCACCATTCCACCCCAGTTGTGGATGTTCCCCTCGAAACGCGAAGGCAACAGCTTATGTTCCCATCTAGGGGGGTAAGTCGGCCACTGGGGCCCAGGCCACGCCCGTGGCGATAGGGATCTGTCGAAAGATACTTAGGAGGTGGCGCCAGTTGGAAGCGAGCTAGGGCGACGTGCTCGCTTCGCGTCACAATCACGACGGGAGGTTATCTGGCCGTTTTCGGCATCGGGGGGCCCTCGCCGGGCCCTAGAACCGTCGACAAAACGATTCAGGGTCCCCGTATTGAAAAAAATAGGACGTCGCATGTTTGGGCATGCAGGACGACAAGATACGTAAAGCCAGGCATATCCGCGTCGCAACATTATCCAAACAAAGGGCCCAACCATATATGCAAGTGAGAGTATCGCAAGGCAGGTGGGGCAAAAGAAGGGATTTCATGATGGAGCCACGAAACGTGTGAGGGATGTGCCGGAGTGGGCTGGGGGACGCTATGTGAACCCAACCCCCTGGGGGCCTCGGTGAAGCTCCATGACATGCGGCCTCGGGACGTGTGAGGGGGTTGCCGAAACAGGCTCAGGGGCGCCCTGCGAGCCCAACCCCGTGGTGACTCCGGTGGAGCACGAAGCGTGTGGGGGGGGTGCCGAAACGGGCCCGGGGGTCGCCATACGACCCCCCCCCTTGTTGGGGGCTTCGGTTCAGCTCCACGCCGCCGCGCGCGGCCACGGACAAGCTCCAACGCGGCTGTCCACAGCGCCACTGCCAAGTGTACCACCGCGGTCGTCGCCGCACTGCCAGCGCCCGGTCGTCGCCGCACTGCCAGCGCCCGGTCGTCGCCGCACTGCCAGCGCCGGGTCGACCCACGGTGGCCGCGCGCGGCTGGAGGCGCTCGTCGCCGCAGCGCGGGCTGTAGCCAGAGGAGCGAGCTTTAGGAGGGGAAAAAACACACAGACACAATGAATCGTCGACCCCCAGGAATGCATGGGAACACATGGGAGGTGTGGGGGGCAGGCGAGAAGCCAGAAGATATGGGAAAATGTTGGGAATCCTGCTTTTTGTGTATCTTTCTTTGTGTGTCCCAGGGCCCCTTTCAGAACTGCGGCAGCACGCCAGGCGTTTGTGGGATGGGACGGACCCTGGCAGGCATTATCCCGCAGCACCTCAGGTGGACGGGGTTGAGGAATATGGCACACTGCAAATGGTACAACCATGGGATCGACGAGACGATCTCCCTGGACAGCGCAGATGAGCTTTGGCACTCGCCCATGTTCTTGGGCCGCATACTTCAGGAGGCGTGGCGGGCGGCTCTACAAATTGCACGGCTGATCGGGCACGACACGGAACCACGCGCAGGTTCGCATGACTTGCCCAATGCGACGCGAAGCGGCTTCAGGCCGCCATCGCCATTTCGCAGGAGCACCATCTACGCTGGCGGTGCTCATGGGAGGCCTCGTGTCGCTTGCTGCCTTCGAGCGGGGCCTAAACAACCACCTTTCAATGGTATGCTTGTATGCCCGCGGTGCGCAGGTGCTGTGCCTACAACCGGCCTCGTGAAGCGGGAGTGTCATGGAGAGGCGAATTCCGGGACCGGCCTCGCACCCGTCCCAAGAATGTTTCCCAGAGACACTTGAAATGGCCCACGGCTGCTGTGGGTGGCAGATGTCTGGACCACGATGTTGGACCAAAGGCACGGTGGTGCTTGTGACATGTGCTATTGCGCAGTTGAGGACGTCTATTCAATATTTTGGATCACAGGCACGGTGGTGTTTGTCACAGGTACTACTGCGCCGACGGGGAATTCCAAGCCCCGAGGAGTTGAGGAAACCAGGGCGCGGGGCGACGCGCATTCAGAACGAGGACCCAGCACCACAGGATGGTTGGGTACAAGCAGCGGTTAAGGTATGTCACAATTTTCTGCCTCTGTGGGCCTTTGCCGTGCCTAAGGACTGTCAAACAACTCGGGGCTCAAGAGACGGGGGTCAATGCGAACGGGGTCAGCCAGAGCGCCGGATCTTGCAGGGCCCTGCAAGGCCAGGGGTGCACTGACACGGGCGTGGGTGCGGGACCTTGCAGAATCTTGTGGGATCTTGGAGAATCTTGAAACATTGATGGGCCCAGATCTGGGCTGACCCGAGTCAGTAAATCCCCGAGTCGGGATGAAGGCCGGGTCTTGAAGAAAGGGACCGGACGTCGGCGGCCCCGTATCGAAACAGGACATGGCATCGCACGCCTTGGCATGTTCGCTGCCCCGGGCGAGGCCCATCCTGGGTCCAGGAGCGCTGCATCGGCCAAGGAAAAAATGGGCGCTCTTGCAGTTTGGTACCTACCCGTGTGTCGGTGAAAGTGGGTATTTTCGGTCTCACAAATCCCAATCTGCTTCAGGCGCCTTCCTACTTCAAGCGTCGAGCGGTTTTCCCCCCTCCCTCCTCTTCAGGGGGCAGGCGGAAACCCAATCTTCTCTCAGCGGTTTCCAATTGCATGCTTCTACCCACTTCTTCCGACCGACGGTCGTAGTTGTCCACGAAGCGCCCCAGGTGGACAGCGGGGTCTTACTCCGGCCGTCCGTGGTGCCCCGTCAAACATCGAAGGAGAAACAACGCCATCAACATAAACTTTGGGCGTTCCGCGCGGATTTTGTTGGATCCGCGTTGCGCCCCCCGTTGTGGTTGATGGCGACAGGCTGCCTGAGACCTAGACGCCCTCGGCGGAAAGCCGAGAAAAGTAGGATGGGGTAAAGGAGGAACCGCCCTAGAGCAGAATCGTGGCCCCCCCGGGGCAGAATCACGTTAGAAAAAAAACAGAAAGGCAGCGCGCAGCCGAGGAGGAGTTTGCGGCCACCGCATTACCAGGCCCCCGTCAGCGCGCAAAGGGAGAACACCCCCACAAGTCAGGAATACCAGCGTCGCGCTGATAGGACATGACAGGGGCACGTTTCGGTGCCAGCGCGAATTTGACTATACAAGCCGGATCCGGGCGAGCCCCCGCAGAAAAGGACGACGACGAGCAGGAGCCCCACAACACGAGGCACCCCCCTTCCCAGCCGCAACCCTACGCGAGCCGCCTCGGCAGACAGCAATGGCGGATTCCGCGCACCTTATGCCCAGGCGTTCCCCCATTGGAAGGGAGCCAGCAATAGGTTTCGGCAGAAATCGCACGCCAATGCCATAAGCCGAAGCAGGGCGCAGGGAGGACGAGAAGCGTCAAGGGAACCCGTGCGCAGAGGAGCCCGGCGCTCCGAACGGCCCCTCCCCTCAAGGGGCCCGGGATCCCCAACCCAGAGTCTCGACAGCATGCCCTCCTGTGGGCGCCGGCGACAGGGCGAAGCCCCCGTCCGTGCACGCCCCTGCCCCGCAGTGGAGGCAAGGGCCGTCTCCAGATGCCACTGAGCGACTCTGAGGACGCCGCGCTGCGCACGGCCCCGGCCCTCCAGAGGGGGGTGAGGGGGGTGAGGCATCGGCGTGCCTGCCCGCGGCCGCTCCGCTTGTGCCGAACAGCCGCGCGTCCCAGCTGCCCAGGACGTCCCCCAGCTGCCCAGGACGTCCGCCGGCAGCTGCCCAGGACGTCCCCCAGCAGCTGCCCAGGACGTCCCCGCTGTGCCCCCCGGCGGCGCCTCTGGCACCGCCCCTGGCGCCCTCCGCGCGCCAGGAAGGGGGAGTCCAGCGCAGATCCAAGAAATCCGCGCGGAGCCCCAAATTGTTCCACGTTAAAGGCGTTTTTTTTTTTTTCATCTTCTCAACGAGAGGGAGAACAGATCGAGCGGTGTGTGGTTGCCTCCCTTGCCGAGCCAGGAGGGCGCAGGCGCCGCTCGCGGCCCCAGGAGGAGCCTGGCCAGGGCAGTGGACAGTGAGTATATCTCGTCGCCCTGGCGAGTGGAGGCGGCCTCGCGAGGGGGCGGGGGGGGCTTCTCGGGGGCGCCACCGAGCACTCCCGCCGCTCGAGGGGAGGCCCGTCCGGCCAGGGCACACGAGCCCCAGAGAAAGAGAGAGAGAGAGAGAGAGAGAAAAAAAACAAAAAAACAACAACAACAACAAAAAAAAAACGGAGGAGGAGCTGGTGCCGAGAGACCGCGGCCCCTGGGGGAAGTGCCTTCGCCGCCACGGCCGGGTTCGCCCTGGGGTCTTGGCTTAAGTCGGGCACGTCCCTCTACAGGGGGAATATTCAAAATTCGAAAAAAGTATGGGCAAGATGGTTATATCATTGCTGACCAGTTTTGGATATTCTAGACTATCTTAACATTTGTCTTCCAACATCCGCCTGTAGGGGGACATGCCCAACCTAAGCCTTGGTCAGAAAGCACCTAGGGAGAGGTCGAGGGAGCAACGGTATGGGTACAGTCGGGCCGTTCAAGAAGGAGCTTTTTTCGTTGGGGAAGGGCGCAGTGCTCCTCAATTGTGTTCTAGCTTGTCTTGGGTTGTCCTGGGGTTTTCTATGAGAAGTCGAAGTGTAACTTATGGGAAGGGGCCTCGCTCCTTACTGTGGGACAGCGTTTCGACTGCATCGCTTCGTTCCCCCGTGAGAGTGGCCCTCCGAGGAGGGGGATCACGAGGAAGAGGAGGAGGAGGAGGAGAAGGAGGAGGATCACGACGAGGAGGAGGAGGAGGAGGAGAAGAAGGAGGAGGATCACGACGAGGAGGAAGAGGAGGAGGAGGAGGAGGAGGAGGAGAGAGAGGAGGAGGAGGAGGAGGAGGGAGGAGGAGGAGGAGGAGGAGGAGGAGGATCACGAGGGGGAGGAGGAGGAGGAGGAGGAGGAAGAGGAGGAGGAGGAGGAGGAGCTCCCCTGGGAGGACCGCCGGCCCTCGCCCCATCCCCGCCGCCCCCTCGCTCAAGAGCCGCGCCGCCGGCGAGGTGCGCTGGCAGGAGGGGAGCGACTTCGTGGTCTCTGCGCCCGGCTCCGCGGTGGCGCACTTCGAGGTGCCATGGGCTGGATGGGGAAAAACACACAGACACAATTATCGGAGGTGGACAGACCTACTCTGACACGTCGATTAAGTAATTGGCCGTTTTCGGTTCGCGAGAGGGCGCCGCGGCCGTCATTTTTGCGGGTCCAGGTCCGTCGGTTTCGGTCCCAGGCCGTTTTGCTTCAGGGGAGGTTTACTAAAGGGAGGTTTGTCCACCGCCGAAATGAATCGTCGACTCCCAGGAAAATATGAGAAAATATGGGAAGTAGGGGTGAAGACAAGAGCCCAGAAGATATGGGAAAAGATGGGGAATCCTGTTGTTTGTGTGTGTATATGTAGGTGTGTGTCCCAGGGCCCCTTCATATGGTCCCGGCGACAAATAGAAACCACCGCTAGGCCTCCTAGATGGGGTTCGAGTAGATGGGGTCAGAGGATCGCACCGCATCGCCAAGTTACATCGTCGACGCATCATCGATGCATCGTCGATGCATGGAGGTGCCATGGTCAGGCGATCGCAAACATGGATCAAGGGGGCGTGGATTAGCGGCGGGTCCCGTTTCCATGGGAAATCGCAGATATCCGCCGCCGAACGAGACGGCACCGTCCGCGTTTTGGGGATGGATTTGGCGACCGCGCGCCAAATCCATGGATCGCTAATTCATGTTTGCGCGCCCCCGACATGGGCCGGAGGAGAAACAAAAACAACCACCGCCACCGAGGTTTCTCAAGGCCTCCCAGATGATGGGGTCGGAGCAGATGGGGTCGGAGGATCGCGCCGCGTCGCCGCTGCATCGCCGATGCATCGCCGATGCATCGCCGAAGCATCGGCGAAGTATCGCCGATACATCGCCGATGTAACTCGGCGATGCGGCGCGATTCTCCGACCCCATCTGCGCCGACCCCATCTAGGAGGCCTCTGGAATAGGCTCCTTTTGGAAGGGGTCGAGTCCGGCCTGATCTGGAGCTTCCTCAGGGCCTGGGGGCCATCAGAAGACAACCCCATCTGCTCCGACCCCATCTGGGAGGCCCCTAAGAATTCGTCGGGGGGGGGGGGCACCCGCGGACGGTGGCACACGACCGTTTGCTGGGTGGCGCTCGGGCGTGGCAGCGGCGCCCGGCTCGGTGGCGGTGGCCTCTCTGCAGGAGCGGAGGGGAATCCACCCAGACAGGGCTCATTTCTATTCCTCCGCTTCGATTTCGATGGCTTCCGATGTCGATTCGACTCGACTTCGGATTCCGTTTTTGGGGGCACCTACTAGCCTGACGATTTCCGCCGATTCGACTGTTCCCGACTCGGCTGCCGATTCCCGCCGATCCCATTCATTTCGATTGCCGATCCGACTTATCGATTCGATTCTGGGCTCTCCTGCCCAGACCCCCACGACTGGCGTTTCCTGAACTTCCCAGGGCGCTTGCTAAGCCAGCCCTGTCCGACTCCCGCTTGGGCGCGTCCGCGAAGAAGTTGTTCGTTCTTGTTGTACTCGGGTTTTCTTCCCTGGGATCCGACGTCACGAACAAGTTACACCATCGTAGCAATTCACGCCCGGAGCCCTGGACCCCATCTCTCTTCGGCATTTTGCAAGTCAGATCGATATGTGAGGGCCCATGAGGAGGGCCCCGACGTGCGAGGGCCCCGGGGCCCGAAGCAAGGCAAGACCTTCTGCAAAGAAAATGCGATGCCAGGATCTCAGGGTTATCAGTGAGGATGGCTCTCCTTGCCTCTTCACGGTGTGGAGCGTTTGACAAAGGCCTTTTCGTTTGTTGTGCGGGGTGCTCTCGCAACTCAGACATCCTCCGTCGCGATTTCTCCCCAGCGTGGCTCCCCAGAGGTCCAGACCCCTTCCCTGGGACTGGCATTTCATCCCGAGCAGTTTTGGTCATCATCCCGGGGCCAGGCGAGGGCTTCTGAGACCTTTGGAGACTAAAAATTGGCAAACATGTTCCGTCGCGATGTGTTCGCAACGAGATGTTAGGTGTGAGGTATCGGGGTCCTCAAGATGTCTGAGAATACGGTTCCTTTCTGCGATGTCATTACATTGTCGGTCGACGTTCGTCCTTGTCAGCGATCCGGTGTTCTAGTTTCGTTCCGATGTCGTTCCCGTGGTGTATTAGCGTCTTCCCAGTTTCGTTACAGCTTCGTTTTTGTCTCGTTTCAGTTTCGGTGCAGTTCCGTTCCTTTGTCGTTCAAGTTTCGTTCCATGTTCGTTCCAGTGTTTATTCATTCTTGTCCCAGAACGAAGCTTGAACAACAAGCAAGAGCGCGTGCGTCATTGAAGGGTCCCGTGATCGCGCACCTAAGAGAGAGGACGTCGGAGGATGTGATGGCTCTTCTGACTCGAGTTCGACTCAGGCTCGACTCAAGTTCGACCCAAGGTCGACCCGAGTCGACGGACGCTCGACGCAGCATCGCCGCACGAGTGGCGCGAGCGGCGCCCTACTTGTGCCCTCTATCGAAGGTGTGGCGCCAGGCCCCCGGCGGCAAGAAGCGGAGCCTCGGGAGCTGCAGCGTGGGCGGCTTGCGCGTCGGCCTCGCGGCGGCGGGCCAGCCCTGCCCCGCCACGACGCCGGAGGGCGCCGTGCTGGCAGCGCCTGGCGGCGTCTTCCGGGGCGCGGTGCCCAGAGATCAAGTGCCTTGGCATCGCTCGGACCCTGAGATCCGAGCGTTGCAGAGCTTTCACGCTGGGCATCTTCTCCCAGTGTCGGGCCCTGGGACCATCACAGATCGATCCGCCTCGGGAAATGAAGCAAAATATGGGGATCAAGGCTCTGGTCGTGATTTTTGGTGCAATACACGCACGGAGCCAAGCAATGTTCTGGGAATTCGAGTAGGGGATCGACTACAGGATTTGCCCCAAGGTTGACAGATTCGTTTGGTCGACGTCGAGTGTTCGCAGAGCCGAGTGAGAAAGATCTCACCAGGTTTAGGTCGGGCGTGTCCCCCTGTAGGGGGACAGGCCCAACTTAACACCAGGTGCCGCTCCGCGGCGGGGAGGACCCGGCTCGCGTGGACCTCGAGGTCTCCCTGGTGCTGCTGCCCTTTGCCGCCTTCGGGGCCGCCGCGGCCGGCGGGGCCTCGAGGCCCGGCTCCGGGAGGCCGAAGTCGGCGGACCGGAAGAAGAAGGCGAAGGCCGCACCCGGCACGGAGAAGGAGTGCTCCCCTGCGCCGTCGTCGGGGGCAGTGAAAGGGGGCGATAGGCTTAAGTCGGGCGTGTCCCCCTACAGGGGGATTATCCACGAACAAATAAAAATAATACCCCGAGAATGCCCCAAAAAGGCCCCCTCCCCCCAAAAAAACAAACAAACAAACAAACAAACAAACAAACAAACAAAAAAGTCCACAGTAATTTTTGGACTATTTTTCGATAATTTTGGGTGTATTTTTTATTTTTCGTCGAATCCCCCTGTAGGGGGACAGTCCCGACTTAACGATAGGCACAGGGAGGGAGGATCGACCCCCAGGTCGCCCATTGATCGCCGATGGGGGCCCGATCGCCCCACCCCGCCCAGGAAGGTGCGGATGCACTGTTCGGGGCCGACCGCCGACCCATCGACGGTGCATCGCCGATTACAGGTCGATGCATCCCCCCCCTGTGCCCTGGGCATCGCTCGGACGTGTGCAATTTTTTCCTTCGGCGAGGGCCATCGAGGAGCATCCCTGATCATTTGGCGAAAAACCACGCACGAAACCGAAGAAAACACAGGGAATGGACGTCCGAGCGATGGCGAGTGTCCCCCCCCCCCCCCCCTGTATCGTTGCCCCTCGCGTCGCGCCTCCCTCGTCTTGCTCGGCCACCTCGCGAGCGGCCCCTCGTGTCTCTCGCACCGCGCTCGTGCCGTCGGGCTCCCTCCTCGGCCCCTCGCTGCCTCGTGGGCCCCTGCCTCGGAGACGAGAGCGTGTGCACTCTGCCAGCGGCGGGTTGTCTCTCAACCCCCTGACTTTTGGAGGGTCGGGGACGACGTCGGGGTGGTGTGGTGTGTACTTCTCTTCCTGTTTTCCCGGGGATGCGCAGAACAAGTCACACGGGATCCGCTTTCCAGAGCAGATTTCGGCGCGGGGCCAGGAACGGCGCTGGTGCATATGATGTGCAGAAATCGTTTCCTTACCTCCGTGCCTCCTGGATCTGTCCGGAACACGGATCCTCGACGCCCAGGCCGATGCTGAGTCCTGAATCCTCCTTCGCCGCCTCTCTCGGCGGCGAGCCCCCGGGGAGAGAGGTCCGGGGGGGGCGAACCCCCGCAGGGGGCTCGGCAGGCCTCCGGCCTCCTGCCTCCGACGACAGGGGGGCGGCTCCTCCCACGGCAGGAGGGCTTCTAAGAATCTGAGAAGCCTCGCCGCCTTCGGAGAAGGCTTGCCTCCTACCCAGACCTCCTGGCGTCGTGAAAAAATCACGACGGGAGGTTTTTCGCGATTTTCGGCCTCCGGGGGCCCCTACCGGGCCTCGGGACCGACAAAAAACGACTCAGGAGGAAACACCGGTCCTGGGGAATGGGTCCAAACCTCTGGGGGTCGACGTCATGAAAAAATCATGACGTCGGGGGTCTGGGTATCACGTCCCCCCTGGGCTCGCCGCCGAGTGGACTTTCCTTCTGGCCGCTCTGGTTTTGTCCTCCTTCGATCCGAGCTCTTCCGATTGGCCTCTTCGTTCGGTGTCCTTGCTCGACACCCAGACGACTCGAAGCCGGACGGCTTGAAACTGGACGAGCCGAAGCGGACGAATCGAAGCACACGAATCCAAGCACACGAAGCGGAGTCCGCCGGCGATCCGCCCGCCGCGCCGTGCAGCCGATCGGGGCGCCCGAAGGGAGCGCGTCGGGTGGCGGGCACTATAGTGCGCCGGGGGCGGCCCCCGGGGAACGCCGGTCAGGGCCCGGGGCTGGCTCGCGGAGCGGGGCCGGGGATCGCCCCCCCCCGCCCCCGCGCGCGAGAGCGAGCGAGCGGGCCTTCTCTCGCCCTTCCTCTCCCTGGGGAGCCAGCCGGGGGGTCCGAGGTGGGCGTAAATCGGAGGTGGACAGACCTCCTACCCTGACACGTCGATAAAGGAATTGGCCGTTTTCGGTTCGCGAGAGGGCGCCGCGGCCGTCATTTTTGCAGGTCCAGGTCCGTCGGTTTCGGTCCCAGGCCGTTTTCACTAAGGGGAGGTTTACTAAAGGGAGGTTTGTCCACCGCCGAGGCGTAGATGTTCTTCGCCCGGGTTGGCTTTCGCCCGGGTTGGCTTTCGCCCGGGTTGGCTTTCGCCCGGGTTGGTTTTCGCCCGGGCTGGCTTTCGCCCTCCTCTTCCTCTTCTCCTCCTCCCGCTCCTGTCCTTTTATGCTGGTGCTGTCCTCTTCCTCCTCTCCTCCTCTGGCACCTCTTGCCCGCGACCGGTTGGCTGGAGCTCCGTGCGTTCCCGCAGCAGCACTGGAAGTATAATCACTGGCGACGCCCCGTTGATTTCCAATCTGGCGGGCGCCACCCCGCGATTCGCCCGAGCAGGGGAATTTTTGTTTTAAACACGCGCCCCCCACGGATTTGCTAATCATAAGCTGACATTACTGCATTTGGTTTCTACAGCTGGGTCGGTATTGCACCGCACGCGGCGGGGTACAAATGACTGCTCTCATATGCCAGCTGTTCCATTGATCCTTCCTCCAATCCCGCCCATTCCATGCGTGGGCGCATTGTCCCTTGACGGCCCTGTACGCAGCGCATCTGCGAACGGTATGCGTGCGCGAGTTCCTCGAATGTTTCTTTGTGTGTACTTCTGTGTATCTCGCACTCCCAGTCTCCACTCTGCGCGCGAGTCACATGCCATGATCATCGTCGGTGGCACCCCTCTTTGAGGCCGCCTTTCCATCCCATGCCTCGCCCACGCGAGGAGGAAGTTCCGCTGGAGAAGATCTGGACCCAGGGAGCCCAAGGCCGCCGCGACTGCTCGTTGCAAACCCCGCCGCCGTGCTGGCGTGGCGTCGGGACCCAGGATGGGCCTAACGAGGCCTCCCCGAAGGGGCCCGGTGGAGCTGTGCCTCCCGTGAGCTCTTCGGGCGCTTGTAGTGCGTCGGCGGCCCCCCAGACGACGGTGCGGCGACCACACCGCGTGGCGAGAAGGTAGGGAATCGAGGAGGAGGAGGGGGAGAGGAGAGAGAGCAGGAGGAGGAGGAGGAGGAGGAGGAGGAGGAGGAGGACGAGGACGAGGACGAGGACGAGGAGGAGGAGGAGGAGGAGGAGGAGGAGGAGGAGGACGAGGACGAGGACGAGGACGAGGACGAGGAGGACGAGGAGAGGGAGGAGGAGGGAGGAGGAGGAGGAGGAGGAGGAGGAGGGGGAGGGGGAGGAGGGGGAGGAGGAGGAGGGGAGGAAGAGGAAGAGGAGGAGGAGGAGGAGGAGGAAGAGGAGGAGGGGAAGGAGGGGGAGGACGAGGAGGAGGAGGAGGAGGAGGAGGAGGAGGGTCACCGCACAGTTTTGGGGGGACTCGGGCCGTTCTCCGAGGACAGCTCGGGCGACGGAGGCCTCCAGCCCTGAGACCAGACGTTGCAAAAAGAATGCAACATCGCAACAAATCACGACTGGACCCCCGGGCCCCATCTCTTTGCGTCATCTGTCGAGCCAGATTGAATTGTGAGGGTCCCGGGGCCCGAAATGGAGTGAACACGCCGGGCTCTAAAAAATTTGAGGTGCCAGGATCTCACGGAGGTTCCCACGACCGTGCCGTGGCGGACCGCGCGGTGAGGTGGCCCCCCGAGAGGCTTTCGCATCGCGGGCAGGCCAGCATCGGCGGCGAGCGAGGGGGGGAAGTTGGAATCTTTGGTTGACACAGAAGGGGGTCCAGCAAAAAGGAGGTAGTGCAATAGATTTGGTGCAGTAGATCTGCGGGGTTGCAAGAAATCTGGGGTGTGCAATACATCCCGGTGCGCAAATGTACTGCAAGCGTACATCACTTACTCGAAATACAATGCAACACAATTGTCTGGCGCAATACATTTACAATACAATTGCCCCAAACCTATTGCACCACCCCCTTTTAGCTGGACCCCTTTTGGGTCATCCAAGGAATCGAGGCCTCCTAGATGGGGTCCGAGTAGATGGGGTCGGAGGATCGCACCACATCGCCGATGCATCCACGGTGCGGCTCGATGTGGAGCACGCGTTTCCCCACGCCGACGTCATCGATGCATCGCCGACGTCGCCGAGCATAGCCGATGCATCTGCGATGCATTGGCGATGCGGCGCGATCCTTCGACCCCATCTTCTCGGACCCAATCTAGGAGGCCTATTGAGAAGGAGACGGCCCTCTCCGAAGGCGGCGGTACTTCTCAGAAGCCATCCGGCCCTCCGAGAAGTGTTCTGAGTCTTCGGGGAAGGCGTAAACACATTCTCAGAAGGCCTGGCGACGTCCGAGCCTTCTGAGAAGGCCCGCGTCCTCTCACTTACCCCCCAGGGCTCGCCGCCGACAGCAGGACCACTTGTAACTTGACGCCAAGCTGGTCGCAACGGCCCCAGAAGCACTGCTCGGGCTCCAAGAAGCTTCAGCAGAGCCCCAAAAGGGCTCATGCCCATGTCAGCCGCCAGCTGAGGTCCCGGAAGCTCGGTCCCCCAGGTGGTGGTTGTGGATACATCCCCGCCAGGGGGAAGTGTTGCGACGTGGCTTATGATCAGGGGCGGCCTGACCGACCCCTAGCGAACCATCCCCTTCCGTGGCGTCCCCCTCGCCTCGCCCCAAGACGTATGCATGCGGCCGGAGGGTGGCTCAAAAGGCGAGGATGACGTCACGGAAGGGGATGGTTTGCTAAAAATCGGTAAGGCCGCGCCCGATGAGAAGTCGGGCGGACCCCCGCGGAGAGCTAGGGCGGCCCCAGGCGGCCATGCAGACGAGACGAGACGAGACATGGCAACAAGAGATAAGACCCCAGAAGGCACGCTAAGACTGCCTCCAGGTCGGCCCCATAGGGCCCCGAGGCACCGCCGAGGGGGACCCCGAGGGGCCAGAATGGATCAGAATTCAAGGGGACATCAGAAGTCAGTGACGTTTGCGTTCTCGCGTTTTCGCCCCAGGGAGCTCCTGAAATCTCAAGATAGCCTCGGGAGGGTCCCAAGAGAGCCCCAATACGGGCCCCAGGTATGCCCAGAAAGGCTGCATTGGGGCAATGGGTGGGGGGGCAGGGTCAAACCTTTCCCCCACAAGGGGGAAACAGGATCGGAAGAGCCACCTTGCCAAGCCACACGCGCCCTGGTTGGATCCCGGGTCCAAGAGCTTCGACTCCCGCCCCCACAGATCTTGCGCCGGTGGTCCTCGTGGGCGGCGGCGAGTCGTGGTCGCGGGTCGTTGGTCGTGGGCGACGTCCTCGTCGGGGTCGTCGTCGTCCGACCGAGACCCCCTCACGATCCGTCCTCCTCCTCGTCCTCCTCCTCGTTTATCCTCTTCCTATCCTCGTCCCAGCCCCGTCAGGATATCGAAGGAGGGCCAGCCGAGCCGAGACACTGTGCGCCGCCCTCCCTTCCCAGCCGGTGTCAATCCTGGCCAGGGTCTCCTGGCCGCCTCCAGCCGTGGCGGCGAAAACCCTTCAGAAGCGCTCGAGCATGCTCGAAGCGCCGACGGTGCGGTCGCTGTGGCCGTCGTCGTCCTCGGCGTCGCCGCCGGCTGCCGTCGTGGGCTGGACCTAAACGATGTTTTGGCGATTTCGTGGGCCGTTTTCGTTTCGATTTCGTTTTGCTTTGAAGGCGGATAGAGGACAAAACGAGGAGAAACGAAAACAAAACGAAAACGAAAAACACCGTTCAGGTTCAGCCCTGTCGTCGCCCGTCGTCGCCGTCGTCGCCGTCGAGGTCGTCGGCGGCGTCGTCGGCGTCGCGGTCGTCGGCAGCGCCGCCGCCGCCTCCGGCGTCGCCGCGGCCGCTGCCCGCCCGTGAGCCGCAGGCTGGCTCGACGCCGGGGCCGCCCTGGCCAGCGGTGCGCTCGACGCCACCGTGGGCGCCGCCAGCGCGCGTTTTCAAGGACCGCCCTTCGTCGCCGCCGTCGTGTGGCGACGCGCACGGGCGCAGATCGGCCGCGAGCGAGGGGGGGACATGAGGAGGAGAAGGCCTTCTAAGCAGGCGGCGGGACGTCTCAGAAGCCCTCCAGCCATCTGAGAGGGTTTTCTGCGTCTTCGGGAAGGCTCAGAAAACTTCGCAGAAGGCCCCGGGACTTCCGAGCCTTCTGAGAAGCCCCGGGCCCTCTCACGTCCCCCCCTCGCTCGCCGCCCCGCAGAGGCTGCGAGGCGGGGATGTCTCCGTGTGTACACCCCATGGGCGGTGGCCATGAACGAATTGGAGGACAGAGGCTTCCCGCTTGCAGGAGACCGGCATCTGGGGCCAATGCCGAGTACCGCTCTCACGTTCTAGCCACGGGCGTCTATGGACACATTGGGTGTCGCTGCGTATACAGACACAGTCGGGGGTGGTGCGTCTATGGACCACGCGGCTGGTGCCTTCGACGCAGTGCAAGGTCGAAGAGAGGGCAGATCTGTCTACGGTATGCTCCTGCTCTTTAGCAGGCTCCACATGGCACTCCAGGCTATGGATGGATCCCCGCGGCGCACAAGGTGGTGGCGCGAGGGGGGTGGCATCGAGGAACGTGGGCGAGCTTCTGGAATGGCGGGGGGGCCTCTTGGAAGCCCCCAGGCTTTCTGGCGGCCTTCTCCGAAGCCGCGAAGGCCCCCGCCTTCGTAGGAGGCCGCCCCCCTCGCGCCATACCCCTCGTGCGCGCTGCCTTGTCGCTGACGGCGCCGCCGTTGCCGTCGTCTGCGTCGTGGATCGTTGCCGCCGCAGGTCTTCGTCGCTGCCGCAAGCGCCGTCACCGTCGTTGAGGACTGTGGCTTAAGATTTCTAGAGAAGATTTCTGTGCGGATTGTCTGGCGCTTTCCGGGCCTCTGGACGACCTCGGGGGGACCTCGGGCGACCTTCAGGGGACCATGGGAGGCAGAGGACCACATGCGTCTACGTCCGTCCGTCGGGCAGTCGGTCCGTCCGTCGTCGTCGTCGTCGTCGCCGTCGTCGGGAGGAGGAGACTGGAGGGCTGGAGGGTCGAGGTTGTCGGCCGTTTCGTGGTTTTTTTTTCGAACCTCGTGCAGGCCTCCAGGGACGTCCGAGGACCCCCAGCGGGCATCCAGAGTGCTCGCCGGTCGGGGGACGGCGCCGATCGTCGTCGTCGTTGCCGCCGCCGCCACCCCCGTCGTCGTCGTCGTCGTCGTCGTCGTCGTCGTCGTCGTCGTCGTCGTCGTCGTCGTCGTCGTCCTCGTCCTCGTCCTCGTCCTCGTCGTCGTCGTCGTCGTCGTCGTCGTCGTCGTCGTCGTCGCCGTCCGTTTCCGTCGTCTCGAGGAGGTCCGAGGATCGAGGCTTGCGGACACTCGAGGCTCTTCCCCCCTCGTGGCTGCGGCGAGTTTGCTTTTGCCTGGAGGGGGAGGGAGAGAGCTGCAAGAGCGCAATCTGTGGACGCTAGAGAGGGGGCGGAGGAAGAAGGAGGAGGAGGAGGAGGAGGAGGGGAGGAGGGGGAGGAGGGGGAGGAGGGGAGGAGGAGGATGAGGAGGGGGAGGAGGAGGAGGAGGAGGAGGAGGAGGAGGAGGAGGAGGAGGAGGAGGAGGAGGAGGAGAGGAGGACGAGGAGGAGAGGAGGAGGAGGAGGAGGAGGAGGAGGAGGAGGAGGAGGAGGAGGAGGGAGGAGGAGGAGGAGGAGGAGGAGGAGGAGGAGGAGGAGGAGGAGGAGGGGAGGAGGGGGAGGAGGAGAGGGGGGAGCCCTGTCCCCTGAGGTGCAAGGAGGAGGGGGTTCGAACTGGGAGGGCCCCCCCCTCGAGTTGCAGGCGGGGGTTCGAGCCCGGCCCCACCCCGCCAATGAGCTGCAGGGGCGGGGGCTCGGAACCGCCGGGAGGGGCCCCCCCGTTGCGAACGACGGCGGCAAGCGCCGGAGCCGCCCCAGTTAAGCGGGTCTGTGGATGCGACTGGAATGCTTGCGCGACCTCTCTCATCCACAGACATAGCCGATCGCCGCAGCCGCATGAGGTGCACGGCGTGGGGGGTAATCACCGAGCGCGTTCCATTACTCGCAAAGTGCCTACTCGCAAACGTTCCAAAAACAGATGTTCACCTCGATATAATGGATCGTCAATCCCAACGGCGGATCCAGGCCATTTGCGAGTAGTTCCTTGGCGGGTAGTGGAGCGCGCTTGCCCAGGTAAGGCGCTCTCACGCCTACCGCCTGGCCCTCTGCCAGGTCCTGGGTGAACCCCGACAGGATAACACGGCCAGGTCGTGCGGATGTCGGGCGGGTGGTGATGGGGGGTGACATCACCCCCCATTACCATTGTGGAAGAAGATCCATGGAGAGGAAGCATGTTGCCAAATAATTTCCAGATGTCTAAAACATGTGTTAAACATGTAAAAAACATGTTTGAAGCACGGTGGGGTGTCCATTGTCGCGGCATCCACAACATTACCACCCGCCCGAGGATGGACGTTGACCGGCGGGTCGGGCGGGCGGACCCCGACGGGTGGCACGGGCGGGCGGGACACTGGAGTTGGTGGGCGGGCTCCCAAGCAAGGGAACGGGCGGCCTTTACCAGGCGGGCGGAACCTCCGACCGGGACTCCAGAGCAAAAGCTGGGGAGGTAGCCGGAGAGAGTCTCGAGCGCGATGTCTAAGCAGTTTGTTTAGGTCTCAGGCGAAGGAGCAATGTTGAGAGCGCGGTTCCTGACAAAGCTGCGGGGGAGTCTCAGACGAGAGTCCGATTCCTGAGCGGCGAGGGCGCGATTGCTGAGCGAGGTCGCAGGCGAGAACGCAAATGTTGGGTTAGTTGCGATTCGGTCTCGAGCGAGCGTGCGATTCCCTGATTAATTGGGAGGAGGTATCAGGTGGGAGCCGCTGGTGCTGTCGCCGCCAGGTGTCCAGGGACACAGACTGAGCATGAAGATCCCTTTTGATCAACAACAGGGTGCGAGCGCCAGAGGGGGAGGCGCTTCAACTGAAGAACACAATGGGCACCTGACATTGGGGGTGCTCCTAATTACGAGCGCAACAACCACAATAAGTGTAAGACAGTTCGATCTTTACTGCCCGCCTGTCACTCAACACTATACCCAGAGCCCCCGGCACCCACAATACTCACCCATGAGCGCGCCCAGGTTGGGTGGCGCCTGGGCAACTCCCGACAGGGTAGGGGAGGCAGAGCAGGCGGGCGGACCCGGTCGGGTGGGTTGGACGGGCGGACCTCGAAAGGCGGGGCGGGCCTCACCGAGCAGGCCCGGGCGGGGGGAGATTTTCAAGCGGGCGGGTTTTGAGGCAAGCGACGGGCGGACATTAGCGAGTGGGTCGGGCGCACGGGACATTCAAGTTGGCAAGCGGCCTTCCAAGCAAACGAATCAGCAGTAACGGGCAGGTCTGGCGACCCCAACTTGACGGGGTGATCGGACGGGTGGGGCATTTTGATTTAATTCGGAAAGAAAACCACGCGAGAGCGCGAGTCCCATATAGACTGGGAGGAAGTATTTGGCACCAGTGGATTTCCTGATTGGCGAGTGCGCGATATTTTATCAATGTTCTGCGAAGTCTTAGGCGACAGCGTGATCCCCGCGCGGCCTGAGCACGGTCCTTGAGTAGACTATGAGACAGTCTTGGGCACGAGCGCGATGCTCAAACAAATTGCAAAGGAGTCTCGAGCCAGAGCGCCCTTCCTGAATGAATAAACGAGAATTCAGCCATGATTCTCAAATTATTGCCCTTCACTGCCAGCGTCTAATTCATCATGTACGCCCTAGATGGCCCTCGGCTCCCACCCTCCTTGTCTATGCACTTACTCCCCTGGGTTTTTAAAATGCCAGCTCCTCACGTGCGGGTCGGGCGGTTGATGCATTCAAGTGGACGGCTTATGGTTCTCAGCAGTCGACCCAGCGGACCCTGATTGGCAGGTCGGGTGGGCAGCGGGCGGGCAGACTCTACCCGGCGGGTCGGGCGTTTCAGGCGGGTGTCAAAGCAATCGGCCCGTCGAACCCAAACAGGCGGGGCGGGCGGGCGGACCTTGGCGGGTGGGCAGTATAATAGGCGGGCCAGGCGGGCGGGCGGATCCTATCGGGCGGGTCGGGCGGGCGGGTCGTTACATCGCGATTCTGCGGCTGCGAGACAGTCTTGGGCGAGAGCGCGATTCTTATTTATATTGTAGCAAGTCCTCTGCGAGAGCGCGAATCCTGAGCACATTCAGAGGAGGTCCCAGGCGAGAGCGTGATCCTTGAGCACACCGCACGGAGGTCTTCAGCGAGACCGTGCTGCCGGAAAAATTGACGGGAGGTCTCTGCGAGGCTTGTCCCTCTCGGAAGGAGGAAGTCTCCGCGAGCGCCGGGGGGGGCGCAGGCTCGATTTGCAGGGTACACACAGTGTGGACCCCAGTGAGTAAATTTCCAGCACCTCATGTAGTGCAATATATGCAAGACTGCAGTAGCGTCTCGCGCCAGGCAGCTCGGTCCTTCACGTCTAGCATGCAGGCTGAATGAGAGAGGTAGAACAATCAGAACAATGATCCCTCTCAGTTGCAGATTTCGCAATCATTGTTTTCATGCTGCTGTTTCTTCTCCTTCCCTCGGGTGTCCTCGTTTTCGTTTTAGTTGTTCCGCGAACGCTTCCCCGTCCTCCCCAGATTTGTTTGCAGCAGCTCCTCTGCGGCGAGCTTCCGAAGTACCTCGCGAAAGCTTTCTAGGGGCTCCTTTGGGCGGCTCTGGAAACGTGCCTGGCGCCTTTGGGCGGCCTCTGGGGGGGTCCTTGGCCCACCATGCCGCGAACCGTGGTCGGGTCACGGTTTGAATGCTTCCAGAGAGCGTCTTGGGGAAAGGCTTTCTGTGGGCAGTTTGGAGCTCTCTTGGGCCGTCGTGGAGTTTTCTCGGAGTGTCAAGACACCTTTTCGATTGTTTTGAATAAGTTTCGGCGCCTCTCGGGCGTTCTCGGGCGCCCAGAAGAACCGAACAACCGCATAGCCCAGCATCATAAACAAATTGAAACATCATATCGCTTCTGCATTTCGACAGCTTCTTGGGGTGATATTTGGCAGTCTCCAGGCGTCTGGCGGGGACCAGGCCGCGAAAGGCCCTCTTGGACCGTCTTGTGGGTCTCTTGGGAACGCCGCCGGCACTGAGGGACCAGAAATCTCGTAGGACCCTCTGTCGCCGGGGATCCCGTTTTCGGGGGGGATCCGCCCCCCCCCCCAACCGGATCAACGAACATATATCAAAAATATTAGATGTTGTGCAGTCGACGTGGAGCAGTCAACATTGTCCAATCGATGCAAGAAACACAATTCAATGTAAAGCAGTGGCGACGACGTTGAGCAAGCAGTGACGCGCAACGCGTTTCAATGCAAAGCAACGTAGATCAACGCAACGCAACACAACGCAATGCAAAACATCCCAAACACATGCAACGCAGTGCAGTTCAAAGCAATGCCGAGCCAGGCAGCGCAGTAATAAATAGTGCAAATCACTGGAATTCGAAGCAAGCAATGCAAAACAATGGCAAGCAATGCAAAGCAACGGAGAGCAATGCGAAACAATGAAATGCAGGGCGAAGCAATACAACGCAATGCAATGCGATGCGAAGCAATGTAAAGCAATGCGAGGCAATGCCAAGCACTGCGAGCGCAGCATGACAACGCGAAACAATGCTGAGCAATGCCAAGCGACGCAAGGCCGTGCAAAGCAACGAATGCATGCCAGACGACGGGCGGCGACGAGACGGCGACGGGGCGGCGACGGCAACCACGGAGCCACCAGACCACCAGACAGGCCCTGACGACGGGCGGCGACGAGCGGCGAGGGGGCGGCGACGGCAACCACGGAGTCGCCGGGCTGCCAGACAGGCCCAGACGACGGGCGGCGTCGAGGCGGCGATGGAGCGGCGTCGGCGACCACGGAGGCCGCGCTCCGCGTGTCCCGCCCGTCTGCGCCTCTCTGTGTTTTGGGTGTCTTGGGGCATGGCTGGTAACTATTTCAAACCTGTTGCCCCACTTGCCCAAGCTACCGCCGAAACAGAGGCAGAGAGAGAGAGTGAACCTTCTGATCCTCCGTAACAGAAGAATATTGCAAGTGTTGGTTTATGAAGGTCTGTTTCAGGGCGCGGAACCGTAAATATATCATCAGTGATGAGGGATCGGCGCACGTGATGTACGAACAAATCGTGCTGTCGAGTACCTAGCGACCAGATGCAAGCGTCGTCAACGGTACTTCATCTTGCTGGACTCCGCCGACGTGGACCCATGAAAGACCCACAGCGTGGGGGGGGGCAGAATGCTGTGATCGGGAAGGGGCCTCGCAAAACAGCATTCGGATATCGAATGGCCTTCGGCCTATCCCGCCACCGTGCCTGGGTTGTGGGTATGAAGCCTATCGGATGTTCGTTGGGATCTCGTGGTGGTCGCCCCCGGGCCTCTTGGAAGCAGGTTGGAAGCATTTTTGGGGGCGTTTGGGGGCTTCTTGGGGCCTCCTGGGTGCCTCTAAGGGGGCCCCTTGGGGCCTCCTGGGCGCCTCTCCAGGGCGCCTCTTGGGGCGGAAGGCTCGGATTTCCAGATTCGGGTTCCCTTTGCTGGGACAGTTTGGGGGCCGCCTTGGGCGCCTCTTGGGCAGCTTTGGGGTGGTGTTGTGGGCCTGTTGGGCCGCCTTGGAAAGTCGGAAAGCCGAAAAGGCGAGGACGCCAAAATATGTCAAGAACTCCTCGTAGGA
>CAUYUJ010014438.1:885516-965516 GCA_963575745.1 Prorocentrum cordatum | reverse complement strand
GCCCCACGATCGCCCACGAGAGCCCCAAGACAGCCCATAATGGAACCAAGAGGCCCCCCAAGGGCTCCCAGCATAGACCCAAAAGGGCCGTGGGAGGTCCCCGGAAGTGCCCGAGATGGGCCCAAAGGGGGCTTCAGCGGGCCCAAGCTCCCCAAGACGGCCCAAGAAGGTCCTAGGACGGCCCATGAAGGCGCCAAAACGGCCCACGAGGGCCCGACATCACCCCCACGATGTTTCCGAATGCCAGCATTCATTGATTTTGCTTCCATGACAGTTCATATTGTGACCCAGTCGTTGAGGGTCTCGTGGCATGCAGCGAAGATGCCCGAGGATGCCCCGTACGAGTTGCATATGCATGTTCATACCCACACACATAAATTTATATGCACATATGTACGCCGTATACCCATACAACAATGAAAGTATATTGTATACACCTAGACATTTATACGGAACGTGCATGCACGTGCGCGTGTATACATGCATGCGCGCATGTTCGCACGCACGCATTCCGCTTGCGTGCAGAACTCAGAGGACCAAGGTGCATGGCGCGCAGTGCCAATGCAGTCTTGTATATATATATATATATATATAGATGCACATTGATGTGCACATATTGCGAAGGCCTGACGGCCGGTGCCGCCGACCCTGTTCGCAATGCGCAGCAAGAGGCACGGGCTGTGGGATGGTTTGGGGGAACGGGGAGAAGGACGAGAAGTATATATGTACATATATCGGAGGTTGGGGGGTGAGATCGCAGTGGAACGGAGACCCCCAACCGGGAAATCGTTTCGTTTCGTTCGTGTCGTGCGTGCGGGCGAGGCGAAGCTGCGTGGGCGCGCGAGAGGAATGAACCCGCCGTTGCTAGGGCGAAGTCAAGGCAAATGACTATCCCCCGTCCGTCTGTCCGTCCGGCGGTGGCCCTAGCGGTGTCCCGCGGTGTCCCGTGGTGTCCCGTGGTGTCCGCGGTTGCTGGGGCGAAGTCAAGACAAATGTTTCGCTCCCGTCCGTCTGTCCGGCGGTGGTTCTAGCGGTGTCTCGTGGTGTCCCGTGGTGTCCCGTAGTGTCCTGTTGAGTGATATCTATGATGAGATCGATTGTGAGATCGACAAGTGTCCCGTGATGTCCCGTGGTGTCCCGTTGAGTGAGATCGATATTGAGATCGATGTGGTGCCCCGAGGTGTCCCGTAGTGTTCCAAAAAGTGAATCGCTAGGGAGATCGATGGTGTGTCCCGTGGTGTACCGTGGTGTCCCGTTGAGTGAGATCGATTTTGAGATCGATGGTGAGATCGATGTGGTGTCCCGAGGTGTCCCGTGGTGTCCCCTGGTGTCCCGTGGTGTCCCGTTCAGTGAAAACGCTAGTGACATCGATAGTGAGACCGATAGTGAAATCGAGAGGTGTCCCGCGGTGTCCCGTGGTGGCCCGTGGTGGCCCGTGGTGGCCCGTGGTGTCCCGTTGAGTGAGGTCGATAGCGAGATCGACAAGTATCCCGTGGTGTCCCGAGGTGTCCCGTTGAGTGGGATCGATAGTGAGATCGATTGAGTCAGATGTTGGTTCCCCCCCATCCCCCCCCACAACTTCCTTATCACCGAAAGAGCGTGTTCTACCGCTGCTGGCGGAAAACCGGGGGGGGTCATTACTGGTTCGAACCCCTCCCCCCCCCCCTCCAGAAAACCGAGGGGGGGTCACTACGGGTTCGAACCCCTCTCATCATGAAAAGGGAGGGGGGTCACTACTGGTTCGAACCCCCCCCCCCCCTCCTCGAGAACTATAGGGCGGTGCGGACAGTGGTGGGGACGGTGGTGGTGGGGACAGTGGTGAGGGGACAGCGGGACAGTGGGGACAGTGGGACAGTGGTGGGGACTGGGGACGGTAGTGGTGGGGACAGTGGTGAGGACAATGGTGGGAACAGTGGGGACAGTGGGACAGTGGTGGGGACGGTGGTGGTGGGGACAGTGGTGTGGGGACGGGGAGGTGGAAACAGTGGGACAGTGGAGGGTACAGAGGTGGTGGGGACAGTGGTGAAGGCGGTGGCGAGGACGGCGGTGGGACAATGGGACAGAGGTACAGTGGGCACAGTGGTGGGGACAGTGGGGACAGTGGTGGGAACAGTGGGACAGCTCAGTGGGACAGCGGAGGAGTCAGTGGGACTGGGGACAGTGGGGATAGTCGGGCAGTGGTTGGGGCCCTGGAGAAAGTGGGGAGAGTGGAACCGTGGTGGGAACAGTGGTGGGGACAGTGGGGACAGTGCGACAGTGGTGGGAGCACTGGTGGGGACAGTAGGGACGGTGGTGGAACCAGTGGGGACAGTGGTGGTGAGGACAGTGGTGCTGGGAACAACAGTGGGGGATGTGGCGCGGACGGTGGTAGGGACCAGGGAGTCGTTTGCTGGCGGTGAGTGGGGGGGTGGGGAGGGGTTCGAACCGGGTAGTGACCCCCCCCTCCGGTTTTCGAGGAAAGGGGGGGGGTTCGAACCGGTAGTGACCCCCCCGGTTTGCGAGAGGGGGGGGGAGGGAGGGGGGGGGGAGGGGGGGGGGTTTGCCGGGGGAGGGGAGGGGGGGGGGATCCAGCAGGGGGGGGGGGATTGTCGGAGGAGGGGGGGGGGACCCCCGGGTTCCGGAGGAAAGGGGGGCAATTTTCCACAGTAAAGCGGCGGTGGATCACGCTCTCTCTTATCACCCGAAGATTGGTTGTATAGGCATATGTATGTGTATCGGAGGTTGAGGGGCTGAGATCGCAGCGGAACAGAGGCCCCCAACCGGGAAATCGTTTCGTTTCGTTCGTGTCGTGCGTGCAGGCGAGGCGAAGTTGCGTGGGCGCGCGAGAGGAATGAACCCGCTGTTGCTGGGGCGAAGTCAAGACAAATGATTATCCCCCGTCCGTCCGTCCGTCCGGCGGTGGCCCTCGGTGTCCCGCGGTGTCCCGTGGTATCCCGTGGTGTCCCGTTGAGTGAGATCGCTAGTGAGATCGATAGTGAGATCGACAAGTGTCCCGTGGTGTCCCGTTGAGTGACATCAATAGTGAGATCGATTGAGTCAGATGTTGGTTCCTCCCCTCTCCCCCCCACAACCTCCTTATCACCCGAAGGGTGGTCGTATAGGTAGGTGTGTGCATGTTCATATACATACGCATGTAAATGTGTGTATGGTGTGTCCACAATACCTCTTGTTCGTTCCTCACCCTCCACTTCCTTCTTTCTCTCCTTCTCCTCCTCCTCCTCCTCTTTCTTCCTTGTCCTGCTTCTCTTCCTGTGGTCGCCACTTCTGTTTGAAGATTGAGATATGCGGTTCGAGGGAAGTCAATGGGCAGGATCTTCGAACGCGCCAGCGATGGAGCAATGCTATATCAAAACGACATCATGTGAAGCCTCGGGGCCTCCGCTTGAACATTGAAGAGTGGCGATTCCAGGAATGCTCGTGGATGAGTCTTCAAAGACGCAGTTGGAAAATATGTGGGTAAGTCTACGGAGCATCCGTCTGAAGATTGTAGATGCCAGGCCGGTATTTGAAAACATCTTGAAATAGTTAGTGCCCGACGCATCCATTTGGATTGCAGATTGAAGATTACATGAGAGTCTTGGGGCAGAACCTTCGAATACAGGGTGGTTCAGGGCAGAGCAGGAGTTCTCGTTCGAAGAATCGTCACTCAACCACGTTGTTCCCCTGGCATCTGCAGCTGTTAAGATGCATGCTCCGGACACTGCTTGTTTGAAGATTTGCCCAAGGATGTTCCCGCAATCGTCAAGATTCAATTTGAGGGCCCAGGTTCCGAAGTCCTGTTTTAGATTTAAAGGCATGGTATGCTCTCACTCGGGCGTATTTTGAAGATTCGCGTCAAGACCTTAGGTCGATCTCCACATTTCGATATTCAAACAGGCGATCGCATCGTTTGCTCTTCCTGTTGATGCGGCAGGAAGACACTGAGGCGAAGGAGGAGGAGGATAAGTGAAAAGGGTAAGTGAGGATGTGGAAGGGTGAGGAGGGATGATGGCGAGGGGTGAGGAGGAGGAGACCATTCCTTCGGACATCCTCAGCGAATCTTGGAAACTGTGTCGGACATGTTTGGGCGAATCAGCAGAGCAAATAGGCAGCCATCAGAGAACCATCGAACATCCGCAGGATACTGCAGGAAAGCCTGAGGAACGTGTGTGATCCCTTGAGGAACGTTAAGGCATCCTCAGGAGTCCCTGATGTGAATTATACCTTCATTCGGAGTCCTCTGGGCCCTTAAAGAAGGAATGTTTCATTCATGGAGAATTCGTTCTCGGATTCCTTTGGACATCGTACGGGAGAAAGCTTCGGACTCCTCAGGGAATCTTGAGGACGTCTCTAGCAGGATGGATCCCAAAAAGATATTAACCTGGGTTTACAATGTTTCGGGACAGTTGACCAGGGTTCATAATGTCTACTCCGGAACATTATGAACCTTAGTTAAAATGTTCTGGGAATATTGATTGTGGTTCATATTTTTCCCCCCGGAACATTATAAATTTTGGTTTTTAATGTTCTGGGGATATCCATCCCAAAATCAGATTAACCTGGGTTTATCATGTTCCGGGAATGTTAACTGGGTAATGCTCCGGGATAGTTGACTAGGGTTCATAAAGTTCCCCCCGGAACATTATGAACCTGGGTTGCGACGTTCTGGGAATATTGATTGGGGTTCATAATGTTCCCCCTGGAACAATATAGACCCTGGTTGACAATGTTCTGGGGATATTCATCCCGAAAACATATTAACCTGGGTTTATAGTGTTCCAGAAATATTGATTGGGTTTACAATGTCCCGGGAATAATGAACCCGCTTTTCGTAATCCCGGAACGATACCAATTATTATTTCCTCCTTGTTCCCAGGTTCCTCACCAGGTTCTTCATGTCGGAATATAGACCCCAGTTCATTATCTCCAGAAGTTCGGACTCATCTTGTTCCCGGAATATGGACCCCGGATTCATTATTCTGGAATGATAATGATTGGCCTTGGGGGGCACAGTTGCATTCCGGACCGGTTTTCTTAGAGCAAACACGCTGACGAGCAGGGAACCGAGACGTGCGATGATGAGAGCACGATGGGGATTATATTGGGATGAGGTTCGGGGAAGAGGCGGGCCGTTTTCATACGCACGTCCTTCTCGTTTTACTCGGGCGCGTTTTTTCCAGGGCAAGCACGCTGACGTTGCAGGGGAAGAAAGGCTGCCATGCTGAGGGCATGGCGGTGCTCGGACGGGCCTAGGATTGAGGATGCGGAAAGGGAAGAATTGGTTTTATATGGACGACGTTCTGGTTTGATTCGAGCCTGGTTTGTTACCAGGACAACCATGCTCACGTTGGATGGGAAGGAAGGGTGCGAGGCTGAGGGTATAGCGCGTATGAGGCGGCGCCAGAATTCAGGATGCGGATCGGTGGATTGGTTTTCATGGGGACGTTGTTCTGGTTTTATTCGGAGGCAGCTTTTCCAGGGCAGGCGTGCCGATCCAGAGGTGAATGAGGAGTGTGATGATGAAGGCATGTGAGGGATTGGGATGCGGATGGGGTTCAGGATGCGGGTTGGTGGTGATGGTTTTCATAGAGACGTCGTGCTGGTTCTATTCGGGTGCATTTTTTTCCGGCGGTTTTTTGCTGACGTCGACGGGATGGAAGGGTGCGATGATGAGAGCTTGGGCGATTTGGAATGTGGATGGGGTTCAGGATGCGGGTTGGGGATGGTGGTTGTCATAAAGGCGCCGGTCTACTTCACTCGGGAGTTGCATAGCCAGGGCAAATGTTATGAGGTAGAGGGGAGGAAAGAGGTGCCCTGATGAGGGCGTGAAGAGATCGAGGATGAAGGCGAGGTGTTGTGCCCTCATGGGGAGCTCTCGGGGGCCTCTTGGAACTCTCCTTGAGCCCTCTTGGGGCCCTCCTGGAGCCCTCATGCAGCCCCAAGAGAGCTCTAAGAGGGCCCCCAAAGGGCTCCAAGACCCCCCCAAGAGGGCCCAACACTTTGTCACGAACGAGGCCCTTGTTTGTGACAAGGTGTCGGGCCCTCTTGGGGGCCCCTTAGAACCCTCCTGGAGCCCTCTCGGGGCTCTCTTGGAGCCCTCTTGGAGCCCAGAAAGGACCCCGAGAGGGCCCCCACAGGGCTCCAACGACCCCCCAAGAGGGCCCGACACCTTATCACGAAAAAGGGCCTTGTTCGTGACAAGGTGTTGGGCCCTCTTGGGGGGCTCTTGGAACCCTCCTGGAGCCTTCTTGGGACCCCACCTGCACCCCCTTCAGACATTCCTGGAGCCCTCCCGGGGCTCTCTTGGAGCCCTCCTGGAGCCCCAAAAGGGTTCTAAGAGGGCCCCCACAGGGCTCCAAGGACCCCCCAAGAGGGCCCGACACCTTGTCACGAAAAAGGGCCTTGTTCGTGACAAGGTTTTGGGCCCTCTTGGGGGGCTCTTGGAGCCCTCCTGGAGCCCTCTTGGGACCCCACCTGCACCCCCTGCAGACATCCGTAGTCGTTTTGGCGCAAGCTTCTTCCCAGCATCGCGGCGCACATGGATCTCTCCGAACAGCGCAAGTTGCTTCGGGCAGAGCGGCAATGGGAGAAATCCACGGGTGCCTCCAGAAGATTCCGCGGCTCAACCCCAGGAGAATCCAAGCACGACTTTATCGTCGAGAAGCTCGGTGTAACTGAGTACCGCTCGCCAGCGGCACGGGCAGGCATGCTGAAGAGAGCACGGGCTGCAGCGACGGCTGCGGATAACGAAGCTGCCGCAAAGGCCGCGGCCAAGAAGGCGAGGCTGGACTCGCAGAAAGCAGAACTGACGCACGCTGGCCTGGACGAGGAGGAGTTTGTAGACGACGTCGGCTCCTGGATCGCCCGCTGGCCCTCGTCCTCATCCGCTCTATCGCCCCCGACTCCACTCTGCATTCCCTGCGCGCCCTCAGCATCGCCCCTCCCTTACCCCTGCGCGAGAAAACGTGCGCCTCGAAGAAGCCGCTCCCAAATGAAACTAGACCGACACCCTAATGAGAGCCACTCCCCCGACCCGCATCCAGAACCCCATCTCCATCATCGCCCCCTCCACGTTCTCATCGTCGGGCCCCCCTCCCCGCCCACGCCAGCAGGTCAGCCCAGCAAGAGAACGCACACGAATAAAACCAGAACGACGCGCCTATGAAAATCAGTTCCCCACGAAGAGGAAAAGGAGGAGGAGGAGGAGGAGGGGGGGAAGGAGGAGGAGGAGGAGGAGGAGGATAATCCCAGTTTAATTCTACCTGCGTCGCCCACCCGCGATTCCAACGAAACCGACGTCCTTGCGGCATTACTCTGTTGCAGCGACGTTCAGACGCCGCCGAGACGGCCCAGATTTGCCAAGAATGCACTTCGATTGTACGCGTGCATGTTTGAGTGCGCGCGCGCGCGTCCGCCCGTTCGCGTTCGCGCGTGCACTTGCTGGCGCGCGCGCTGGTGTCTGTGAGTGCGCCTGTGTGTGCGCGTGCGCGTGCATCGCGATCATGACCGATGCGGTGATTCATGTTCCTGCGTCTCGCCCCGTGGACTTACTCCCACGCGGCTTCTCCTAGCAGGGCGCCGTCTCAACTATCTTGCACTTTCGCCCGTAACACATTGGCTCAAACTCTCTCCAGCTACCCCCCGACCCCCATCTTCCGCGGTTTAGTCCGTGCCCAGGCAGCTACCCCCACGCATCCGCAGACCTCTGCGTCGCGGCTGTCTCCTGGGGAGTGCCTCGACGCGCTGGCTGCGGACCTGCTTGCCGGGAAGATTGGCGACGTGCCTGCAGTTTGCGGCACTTCCGGTGCGTTCGCCGACGTCCTTGCAGGAAACGACTCGCGCATGCTTGGCGCGCCCGCGACAGACGCCCTCGCGCGCGGCTGCGCTGGCGCCAGTTCTGATGCCAACGCCGCCGCGCCTGCGAGCGGAACTGAGACGAGTCCAGGCCCCAGCGAGATTCTGGATCGCATCGAGGCGGATCTTCGCGACGGCAGCTTCACTTTCGACGACGACTGCACTGCGCCCTCGAGACTTTCTTTCCGCCGGGACGTCCCGCTGATCTCGCTCAGCCAGGTCCGCGCGCGGCCATTCCCCACCCCCTTCAATAGGCCATTGCGCATCGGCCTCGCGCAGGGGATCGCAGAACTTCCCATGGCGCCGCCGGCGAAGCTGCGGCGCCTCAAGTGAGCAGTCCGTTTGACAGCCGTGCGTTCCTATTTGCGCGGCTTCCATCGTGAATTGCCGCGGTTCGCACACTCCAAGACATTCGCCATGCCCTTGTTGCTGCCTTGTCCGCTGAATGCCGTCGTCGTGCTGCTTCGTCGCGCCGCTTTCGTTGGCCTTTGCTCGCTTCCCCTGGATATTATTCCCCGCCTGCTCGCCCGCCGTTTTCGGCCCCAGCGCCACCGTTGCTCATCTGATATCTGTCCACCGCAAACTTTTCTCCAGCGCTGCCCGCGCGCGGCGGCGCGGCGCCCGCTGGCCGAATCAACTGCTCCCGCCGCGATGCCGGCCGCTGCGCCGTCGAGCGAGCAGATCGACGCCTTCTTCCAGATGCTCGAACAGGCAGCGCCCTTCCCAGAGGCCGAGCTCGCCGCCCTCGCGCCACCAGCCGTCGTCGAGAAGTGGAAGAGCATCGGGGCAACGCAGAGCGCCCCCTGGATATGGGCCACGGTGCGTGAGCTCTCCCTCGTGAGCTTCCTGGCGCCCAACGCTCGCTTCACTCCGTTGGCGAGCTTCTTCGCGTTCTCGCTGAGCTGGATGTTATTGCTGCGCCCCGGCGCGCGCCGCACGCCCAACCTCTGGCTGCACCACTACGTGCTTCATGCTTTGGGGCGCGGACGCAGCTGCGCTTGCAAGCGTTGCCGAATCCAGCGGCCAAGGCAGCGCTGAAGGAACGCTTGCAGAAGCTGCGCGACGTCTCCTTCCGGGTTGGCACCGGCCCGTTGGAGGGCATCGGCTTGAAAATGTATTCCGACGCGTGCTGCGCGGCTGCCGGCAGCTTCCTCGCGGAGGGCTCGCAGTTCCTGCAATGGCTTCAGCAGGAACTCGGACTCAACAAAGCCATTGCGACGCAGCTCTGGGAGCGCATGGCGTGGCAGCGCGATGTTGTGAACGCGACGCGCTCCTTCGAGATGACCCACCCGTTCCTGGGAGTGCTCGGAGCGATTCATGTAGAGGACGTTTGGCACTTGTTCTCCCAGCCTGACCCGCTCGGCGCGCGCGGGCGCATCGGCTTCGCATACACCCGCCCCAGCATGAAAAGGGCACGTGAGATCCACGATGCAAACGCTGAGCTCCAGAACGAGAAAGGCACCGACAAATTGGAGGAGCGCATCGTGAACAAGTTCTTCGCCGTCTACAAGGCCCGCGCCATCGAGCACGTCGGCGAGGGCTCTTTCACGCATCATTTGGGCTACCCATTCCGGAACAACGACTTCCCCAGCACGGGCGGCGGTCAGGCTGAGACCGGGTTCTTCGACGTGTTCGACGCGCACGCGCAGCAGCAAGAGGACGCGCACCTGGTGCAGCACGAGGAGGCGAAGAAGCACGGGAAGCTGAAGGGCCTGCACCTGCGCCACGCCCTCAACTGGGCCAACGCGATGAATGCTCGGGGGGACGTGGCGTCCGACGCGTGGAACACAGCCATCGACCTCAACGCGCTCAAGGCAGCCCAGTTGATCGGGGATTTCTCCGAGAAGCTTGCCGACGAGATGTCCAACGTGGCGCGCGATGCCCCAGCCGGTGGGGGGGGCTCGGTCCCGGGCCGCGGGCATGCCGAAAAGATCCGCGTCACTTTATCGCTCTCGCTGTCCGCGCTGCGCCGGGAGATCCCCGTGGGCCAGCGCGCCTTCACCAAGGCCCTTGTCATCGCCATGCTGAAGATGCAGACTATCTGGCTAGAGTCGACGAACCTGAAGGCGCACAGCGAGATCCGTGATAACTTGCCCGCCGCCAGCAATGACGAGAAGTTAACCGCCGTCTGGCGGTGCATGGCGCTCGTGAAAGCGCTGCAGCTCGGGCGCGCCGCCATGTCCACGAACCCGCACGGCGCCAAGAAGATGCACCTCGTGAAGCGCTCCGTCATCGCCTCCGACGCGCACCGCCAGGAATTCGAGGCCGCGCTGAACGCTTTGGGTATGGAGCCCGGCCAGTACGCCGCGCCGACGGCGGAGGTCGCGGACGCGAGCCGCCCGCAGACGGCCCCCGCTCTGGTGCGCAGCGCTTGGGCCTCGGAGGCAGCGCAGGAGGCGGTGACCACTCTCCAGCAGTGGTAGACTAGGCCGCGCGCGCGCCCTCGCCATTATTCGCCCTGCGGCCAACTGCGCTGGCACGCCCGCTCTGCTCGCGCAGGCTTCGTTCCCCGCGCTCCGCCGCGCCCGCACGAGGTAAGAGCTTCGGCGGGCATGGTCTCGACCGCTTCTGCGAAGAAGCGATTGTTCACATGTCCGGCGCGTCTTTTTGCATCGCTGTGTTCCGCATGTCTCCCCGCGCTGTTCCCGGCCCCTTTGGCTTCGGGCTCAACTGCGCATGCGCCCGGCGCGCGCGCGCCCGCCATGGCGGCCGCCGCTGAACCTGGCGGCGCAGTCGGCGATGACGCGGCGCTCGCCGCGTCCTTGGGGCCGCTCCGCCCGAGGCATCTCGGCGCGCTGGCGCGAGCGTATGTCCTGAGCCATCCGGCTAGCCGCTGCTCGCGCGCGCGCCGGCTCTTGGAGGGCGCCGGCCACGGGCGCGCGGCCGAGCATATCCTCGCCGACGTCTTCAGCAACCTAGAAACCCGGCTGCCTCACCTCCTCGGAGGCGCGCCGCACGTGGCTGGCGCCTCGCTGCCAGAAGGCGCGCTGGTGGAACCTGCGTCGTCCGTCTGCCCCGAGTGCTCGTCGGCGCTGGGCCCGCAGGAGCCTCGATCAGCGAAGGCGTTCTTCTACGAGCACGGGTGGTGCGACGTGCGGTTTCGGACAGCGCGCCGCTGCACCTGCGCGGCCTCTTTCTCTGGGGCATGGTCTTTCGGGTCATTGAAATGCACTTCTGGCAGAAGCGCCGCGTCGCCAGAGGGCCAGGACTTGTTCCAGATCGCGGCGACGCCGCGCGCCAATTCCAAGCTGTTCATCCAGACTAAGGCTCTCTGGATGGTCCGGAGCCACATTGTCCGCAGCCAGGCCGGCTTCAACGCTCTCGCCGACAATTTCGCCGATCTCTTCGGGGGCTGCGCCCGGGGCACCAACGACCACAAGCGCTTCGAGTGCGCGTGAATGTCCTTTGAGATCATGTCCATCCTTTGGCGTTCTGACAGCGCCGCGGCGCAGCGCCCCCAGTGGCCCCTGGATTGCACGCACAACGCTTCCGAACTGCGAGGAGTCTACTTGAGCGTCCTCCCAGAGCTTCGCGCCTGCTTCCAACAGACGCATTCGCGCGACCACTCTCGCGTGCTGCGCCGCGTGCCCGCGGTCACGTTGGACGCGAAATGCGGCATCGCCTGCCCCGTCTGCAACCGCCGGGAGGGCGGCCGCGTGTTCTTCGCGCCCATCCAGTCCGCGGTCTGCCTCGGATGCGAAGAGCCACCACTGGGCATCTCGTCTTATTGTAAGACGCACTACGTGGGCGCCGCCCCGGGCACAGGCCACGCCCTGCGCGTGCTGCGCCATCGCGACCGGGACGGCGTGCGAGAGTACAAGTGCGACGGTAGCTCGCGGTGGCTGCCACGCTCGAACCTGCCCGAGCCCGCAGCGCAGGCATACGAGGAATGGATGGCCGAGGTGACGGCGCGGCGCAAGCGCCGCCGAGGGCACGCGGAGCCTGAGCAGGCAAGTTCCCATGGGCGATGCGACGACGGAGTGGGTCCTCCCGATGGCGGCGACGCCGCGACGTCTGAGCTCGACTTGCTCCCTGACGACGTGAACCCGTGCAATGTCGACAAAGCGGCCAGCGTGCCGAGGCGACGCTATGGTGGGCCCCTTGGTCTGCACACCCCCTTGCGGCAGAGTCTGCGACCTCTCCCCGCTGGCCGGCGGCGAGTCGCTCACGCAGGTGCACGCGATGTTGTCATCGGCGATGAGCCAGAGAACTGTCGAGCATGTCTTGTATGACCACGCCTGCGCGCTGGCCCGCTTCGCGCGCCACGCGAAGCGGTCCTCCCGGACGGCCGCCGCGGCGCAGATCGCTCTCCAGAAGTACGTCCTCGACGCGTTGCATGTCGCGAACCACCGCGCGTGCACGGACCCAGACCACCATTTGTGCATGCCAGAGGTTCAGCGGGACAGTCACCCCGCGCTCGCCGGCGTCGACACGCAGACGCGCGAGCAGTTCTTCTCGTGGCTTGGCGGCCTCTGCCCCATCATCCAGAAAATGGCGCCAGCTACTTTTAAGGTGTTCTTGCTCCTGGTCTGCCACTGGCATAATCTTCTCGTGGCGGACGCGTCGGGCCGCGCGACTCGCCCGCCGCGACGGCATGCAGCCGCAGCGGCGCGAGCGTCGCCGCCGGCGCCGCCTCCCGCGTGCGCATCCGCGTCGGACTCAAGGCAGGCACCCTCAGCAGCGCGCCTCGCCCGGAATCCCCAGGGGGCGGGGGCGTGGGGAGCCGGAAAATTCCATTGGATAGAGGACGCTGCATCTCCGCGGACCCCTTGCCGCCGCGCGTCAACTTCAACGCTTCGCGAGGCGTCCAATTTCAACACTCTGGATATCCGCCGCGACCCGAATGCCGGCTTCGCCTTGCATCGTGCCACCGGGAAATGCGAAGAGTGCACGCTCTGCGCGCGGCTTCTATCGATTGGCGCTCGGCCACGTCCGCCCCCTTGCCGCAGTCCTAATTATATCATGTGCGAGCGATTTTCTTGGGGGCCATCTTGGTGTCTCTTGGGCAGCCTCTCGGGCGTTTCTTCGTCACCTTTCCGAGCTCACCTGGAGTCTTTTGGGAGCGTCTTCGAAACCTCTGCGACCTCGCTGGCGATCTCGGGCCGCATGTTTCGCGAAGAGCTTCAACACTCACTTCGGGTTCCCTCTCTTGGGCCTCTCCTGACTGGCGAGACGCCCCTCAAACTCGGACGGCGAACTCGATAACCTCAGGAGGATACCAACCCAACCTCCCACGAAGCTCTGCCAGCACGCTTCTACATGCAGCAGGCCAGGGCGGCGGACTCAAAGCCGGCTGTATTTTTCAGCCCTGTCTGTCTGTTGCGTCTGCTTTAGACGTTCTGGAAGTGGCGGGCTCCTTTGCCACAAAACATTCCCTGCGAAGCCACCTTCCGTCATGATTGCAGATCCCTCCTTTCCCCTCGTCATCGTCGTCCACCTCGTCGTCGTCGTTGTCGTTTCCACCTTCTCCGTGGCATGTGCGCTCTCACCGCCACTGTGATTATCGCTGCAGTTCACGCGTCTCTAGGCCATCTGGGGCAGCTCGCGTGGACCGAGTCTTGTCCCAGCGCTCTGACGCAGTCTTCGGCCTCTGTTGGGTTGGTCTTCAAGCGTCGTGGAATTTGCTCCAGCGGCTTTGTCGATCGTCTTACAGTCACCCTTCCCGTCTTCTAACCACCGTGGCAACATGAGCACGGCACGACCATTCCGGAATGAGAACAATGATTCGTTAATCGCTTCGATCATTCCGCCATCCCATATTGCGCCCCTCTTCCTATACGTTCGCGCGCCTGGGCAAGGAGGAGACAGAGGAGGAGGATGAGGGAGGAGGACGAGGAAGAGGAGGAGGAGGAAGAGGACGAGGACGAGGAGGCGGCTTCTCGATACCACTTCGAGGCGCTTTGCGAGGCCAGCGTTAGTCGCTGACCAAAGCGCTCTTTCGGAGGCTTCCTCAGGTATCTCGGGAAGCCAGTCGGGCGATACTTGATGGTATTTCTGAGATTGTCTCATGGATCCTCTTACGGGGTTCTTCGGGGCCCCTTGATGTCTCCTGGAGGCCTTTCGGAGACGACGCATCTAATATCAGGGCGGTTGCCTCGTCAGAGCCTCCTTCGAGTCTTCATCGAGGCTTCTTGGGCTGTCTGGGAAATCATTTGAGCTGTTTCTGATGTTTCTGGAACCGATCCGAAGCTCTTTCGGAGTTTTCTGGCGCCGTCTCGGGCGATCTTGGGAGCTTCCCGGCTTGTTCTTTATTCTGGAATAATAATAATGGAGCCGGGGGAGCGGCTGGGAATAAGATCTGGATTGAGATTAACCCTTGTTCATTCTGTTCGAATATGATCTCAGCTTTATTATTCCAGAATGAAAATGATCCGCCCGGGGGGGGAACCAGTTCATCTAAATGACAACCCAAAGGGTGATATCATCTACACATATTGCGCCTAGGTTAATTATTGTTATGTAATCAACCACGGTCGATGTTCTGGGAATCACTAGTTCTGCTTTGTTATTTCATAATGATAATAATGAAACGGGCGGGCGCGTGAGAAGAGAGCCTGGACTGAGATCAACACTGGATCATAATGTCGGAATATCGATCCCATAATCATTATTCCAGAATGATAATGGTCCGGCGGGGGGAGGGTCCCGTTTGAGATGAGGACTTGAACTGAGATAAACCTTGATTCAAAAATGTCGGAATTTTGAACCCCGATTCATTATTCCAGAATGATAATGATTCGGCGGGGGGGGGGGGGGGGGGGGGGGCGATTCCTCCATGGGACAATGATCCAATGGCGGTATCAACTTAGGTTTATCACTCTTACATAATGAACCACGGTCGACGAGGATTTCGCACCTACCCTCGTCTCTAGGGCTGGTTTTTACGAGATCCTTCGGACATAGTGGGGAGGGAGCTTGAGGGTTCCTCCGAACATCATAGCACCTAGAATTAAGCGTGTTCGGCCATGTCACACCCAAGCCATCCAATGTTCTTGCAGCTGTGTATTGGGAAGGGCGGTGCAGGAGTGCACAGAGATGGATCCTGCCATTCACGGCGAACTGCCCCACAGGGCCTGACGGTCAAGGAGTGATGGCCATGCGCTACGAGTACACGATTTCGTTCGTTCTGGACGCGCCCATTCTCAGACCTCCAATCTCTTGATTTGTTCAATCCGCGGGGAAGCCCCGACCCCGTCCCAGGGACCAGTTCTGAGGGCGTTGTTGTTTGATTACGGACTTGCATGGCATCTCCCCCCATCGCCTCCGCCGCCTTTGCAAACATCTCATGACCGAAAAGGCGCGCGAATTCCAGATGTCCTTCCGGGCCTCGCCACCTCCTCCCCTCCATGAGTTCGCCCGACTTAGATGAAAAACGAAATTGTCGTAGGTAGCATTGATGGTCTCGGAGAGGCTGCAGAAGTGTTGCAGTTGCACCTCGACAGAAGTCGCCCCGGGACCGAACTATTATAAGTACGTACCCCCACCAGCCCGTCCAGGGACGATGCCCAGAAGAGTTCTTCTGATCGGGGATATGGAAGAGCATGCAGTGGAATGCAGGGCTGGGTAAGATGTAATACCCCAAGAGGGGGAGGATGGAGGAGGAATCGGAGGAGGAGGAGGAGGAGGAGGGAGAGGAGGAGGAGGAGGAGGAGGAGGAGGAGGAGGAGGAGCAGAGCGAGGAAGGAGGAGGATGGAATAGGAAGGAGGAGGACCCTGGGTCGTATTGTGACGGTCCCGGAGCCCGGAAGGGGCATTCGGATGCCGAAAATTGACACCCGTCTGTCTTGAGTTTTTCAAGACGTTGGAGGTCTGGGTCTCGCCGCGGTGCATTCGGCGGCCACGAGCGCAGCAGTATCTGAGACCGCGGGAGGCCACCGACGAGGACCGCCTGGCTTCCCGCGCCGCGCGGAGCTGCTCGCCCAGGGTAGGGGGGCGCCAGCCGTTAGATGTTCGTGTTGGGGGACCTGCCTGGGGCCGACCTGACGGATCCGATCGACTCTCAATCGATTCTAGTTCGAGTCAAGTTCAATTCTAGCCCGACTCAGGGTCGACTCTGGCTCGATTCAGGTTAGGTTCGTTCCGCTCGAGTCGACGGACGTTCGACGCAGCGTCGACGCATGAGAGGAGCGAGTGGCTCCAGGAAGGTCCGCAGAAATATCATCTATGAGCCAGCACCGCTCCTGTGAGACCAGGCCTGTCCTGGGTTCAGGATCGAAGTGCCCTCAACCCCCTCGCGTCGTAAAAGAGAAATGAGCTTGGCGAAGGACGCAACCGTTTGCAGTTGTGAGCAGTGTCGTTGGTGGAGCTCCCGATGGGGCCACGAAACGTGTGAGGGGTGAGCTGGAAGGGGTGCGGGGACCGCATGCGAGCACTGCCACCAGGTTTTTCGGTGGCGCTCCTTATGAGGCCACGAAACGTGTAACGGTGTGCCGAAATGGGCGGGGGGTCGCATGCGGCCGCGGCCAGTGGGGCCTTCGGTGGAGCTCGCTATTGTACCACGAAGCGCTGTACTAGGCGGGGGGACATGCGGGCTGCGCCAACGGGACCTTCGGTGGGACTTCTTCTGGGGCCACGAAGACCGTGAGAGGTGTGCCGACATGGGTGGCGGGGACGCATGCGATCTGCGGCACTGGGACCTTCGGTGGAGCTCTCTACGGGGGCTACGACACGTGGGAGGGGTGTGCCGACATGGGTGCGGGACCGCATGCGAACCGCGCCACGGGGACCTTCGGTGGTGGGGCCACGAAAGGTGAGAGGGGTGTCACGAAACAGGTGCGAGAAGACGCATGCGGGCTGCGCCATTAGGAACTTCAGTGGATCGTCTTATGGGGCCACGTAGTGTGTGAGGGGTGTACCGAAATGGGTGCGGCACCGCGTGCGATCTGCGGCACAGCTCCCTATGGGGCTACGACATGTGGGAGGGGTGTGCCGAAATGGGTGCGGGACCGCATGCGAACTGCGCCACGGGGGCCTTCGGTGGTGGGGCCACGAAAGGTGAGAGGGGTGTGCCGAAATACCCCACATCCCTTATTAAACGGCCCCCCTTAAAATACCGGCCCCACCTGCTTCGGCACACTAATACTCCGGCCCCCCCTCCACGGGAGGCGCCTTAACATTCTGGCCCCCCCTCTGGGAAAGTTGACCGTTGTAGTTAAGTTGGTGGACATGATGGGGCTGTGGTTACACAGTGGTGACTGCATTGGTGATCAGAATTGTCGGTTTGCGAAATCGACAACACATGTGATCAATACGATGAACACCATGATCGTGCATGTGATGCTGTGGTTATCACCATATTATCATCGCCGTCATGTTCACAATTGAGATCACCACCGTTATCATGATCGCCGTCGAGTGCGGTCTTGAAACATATTTGCAGTTTATTAGGAGCCATCCTGAAGGTCAGTTTCAATCCTCTTGCCCAAAATGGCCATTCAAAAAGCGCCATAGTTATCCGGCCCCCCCTTCGCTTCGTTCACGCGAAACCGCCTTAATATTTCGGTCTCTCCCCCTTTGGAAAAGTGCGCCTTACTATACCGGTCCTAGGGGCCACTTATAAGGGATGTGGAGTAGGTGCGGGAAGACGCATGCGGGCTGTGCCATTGGGAACTTCGGTGGATCTTCTCATGGGGCCACGTAATGTGTGAGGGGTGTACCGAAATGGGTGCGGCACCGCGTGCGATCTGCGGCACTGGGACCTTCGGTGGAGCCCCCCACGGGGCCACGACACGTGGGAGGGGTGTGCCGACATGGGTGCGGGACCGCATGCGAACTGCGCCACGGGGACCTTCGGTGGTGGGGCCACGAGAGGGGAGAGGGTTGTGCCGAAATAGAAGCGGGAAGACGCATGGGGGCTGCGCAATTGGGAATTTCGGTGGATCTTCTTATGGGGCGCCACTGGGGTCTTCATTGCGCTCCCCCTGGGACCACGAAACGTGTGAGGGGTGCGCCAAAATTGATGCGGGACCGCATCCGATCTGCGCCACTGGGGTCTTCGGTGGAGCTCCCCCTGGGACCAAGAAACGTATGAGGAGTGCGCCGAAATGGACGTGTGGAGGGCAGAGGCAGGAGTGGGAGGGGGAGCAGGGAGGAGGCAGGAACGCAATCTGGGCCCAAGACCACAGGATGGTTGGGAACAAGACAACGAGAAAACTAAACAGACATTATCCTGGCGAAGGACCCAACCATACATCGGCCAAATGAAAGTTCCTTGGATTTTCATCACAGCGCTCGCTACCCGAGCCGACGGAAGTAAAAACGAGGCGGAAGTCCACGGAAGGTCGTTGGAAGGTTTGCGGAAGACAGCGGAAGTAATCGACGCCTTGTCCGACCCCCCCAACCCCCCGTAGGAGCCTAGCAATGTAGTCTTCTGCCGTGGGCTGGGCAGGATCCCGCCTAATTGACTACCCTTTAATGTTCTCATTTCAGTTTTGCCTACTTTAATTTTAGTCCCACCCATGAAAAATAAGGTAAACAGATATCTCGGGTCGTTCACGGATCCCGCCGTGCGGGGATCGGCTCGAAGTAAGATGGGGCAACGAAGTTGCAGCACTCATGCCATGTCAGGGTCGTCCTGAGGTCATGTTGAGATCATATCTCGGTCATGCTTGGATCGCGCAGCCGTCACATGTTCATTATGGGGCCGCCCTGGGCGCTCGTGGATCCGTCTTGTTGCCATCGGGCCATCTCGGCGTCGCTCGTGGCTCATGTATTTGGTCCTCTTCGAGTCCGTCTGAGACGGTCCTGAATCCATGGTGGGATCGTGTTGGGGTGGCGTCATCTCAGGGTCATCTGGACGTTATCGCTTGTGGCCTCAGGCCCTCCTGGAACCATTTGCGGCCATGGGGGCGTGTTGGGATCGCGCGCGAGCGAGCGCTGAGCACGCGCGCGCGACAACTCATCTCGCCGATGGGCGTACAGACATCTGCGTCTTGTTGCAAGTGTCCGAGGAAACTTTTGTTGGAGCCAGTATGCAGTTGTGAGTACCGGCGTTGTGAGGAAAAAACAAACAACCTTCGGTTGAGCTCACTACGGGTCCACGAAGCGCGTAAAGGGAACACCGAAATGAGGCGGGGCCGCCATGCGGGCGCTGCCGCTGGGACCGCCCGCAGGTGGCGCAGAGGTCCAACGAAACGGGTTACATGTTGATGTAACCTTTTTGCGGTTGACACGCACCCTGAGAAGCGGGAGAAGACATGCGGGCGCGGCACGCGAACGCAACGATCGGGGCCTTCGTTGGAACGTGTGAGGCGTGTGCCAAAGTGAAGGGGGGGGCGGCATGCCAACGCAGCCGTTGGCGCCTTCGTTGGAGCTCCCTATGGGGCCACATAACGTGTGAGGGGTGTGCCAGACTAGTGGGGTGGGGGCACGCGGGCGCAACCATTGAGGCCTCAGGTGGAGCTCCCTATGGGACCGCGAAAAGTGTGAGGGGTGTGCCAAATTGAGGGGGGCGGCATGCGGGCGCAGCCACCTGGGCTTTCGGTGAAGCTCCTTCGGGCACGGAACGTGTGAGGAGTGTGCCGAAATTGGAGGATGGCGTCATGCAGGCGCAACCACTTGCCTCTGAGGTGGAGCCCCCTATGGGACCACGAAACGTGCGAGGGGCGTGCCAAGTGAGGGGGGGCTGCGTGCGGGCGCAGCCATTGGGGCCTCCGGTAGAGCTCCCTATGGGACCACGAAGCGTGAGAGGGGTGTGCCAAATGAGGGGGGGCGGCATGCGGCCCCAACCATGGGGGCCTTAGGTCGAGCTCCCTATGGGGTTACGAAACGTGGACGGAGTGGCGGCATGCGGGCGCAACCAATGGGGCCTCAGGTGGAGCTCCCCATGGGGCCAGGAAACGTGTGAAGGGCGTGCCAATGTGAGGGGGGGGATGGGAGGAGGGAGGAGCGGGACGAGGAGGAGGAGGAGGAGGAGAGAAGGAGGAGAGGAGAGGAGGAGAGGAGGAGAAGAGGAGAGGAGGAGAGAGAGGAGAGGAGAGGAGAGGAGAGGAGAGGAGAGGAGAGGAGAGGAGAGGAGAGAGAGAGGAGAGGAGAGGAGAGGAGAGGAGAGAGAGAGAGAGAGAGAGGAGAGGAGAGGAGGAGGAGGAGGAGGAGGAGAAGGAGGAGGAGGAGGAGGAGGAGGACGAGGACGAGGAAGAGGACGCGGGGCACCGTCTCTTCAAAACGAGGACCCAACCAACACCACGGGGTGGCTGGGAAAAACAATCGACGGACGGTGTTTGGCATTTTCAGCCCCTGGGAGGCCGCACGGGGTCCCAGGGGCGCCGTCGAGAAACGACTAGGGATGAACAGCTGGCCCCCAGAGAGAGGTCCAGAGTCCAGATCTCCAGAGCTTCCGCGTTGCACAACGACCACGACGTCGGGGTCTCGGTATACATGCTCTTGGGAATGCTTCTGGGCATCCGACGCCGCCGTCTTTCGGTGACGAGGGCCCTCCCCCCTCGGGCTTTGCTTTTCACCCCCCTGTTGGGCGTCGCGTACTGGGGGGGGCGATGCACGAGGGGGGGGGGCGCGAGGCCTCCCAGATGGGGTCCGAGCATAGTTGGGGTCGGAGGATCGCGCCGCATCGCCGATGCATCGACGATGCGGCTCGATGCGGAGCCCGATTGTCTCCACGACGACGTCGCCGATGTACCGCCGACGTGGCCGATGCATCGCCGATACATCGGCGATGCATCGGCGTACGATGCGGCGCGATCCTTCGACCCCATCTGCTCGGGCCCCATCTAGGAGGCATCTAGAATCGGAGCTCACGTAAACGAAGGTTCTAAATAGTTCTTCCCTTGGGGGCGGAACCACTCAGAATTTTACAGGTGCCAGCCGCGGCCAACTCCACCTAGTTAGAGTGGAGCTGGCCGTTCGCGGCGCGGATTGCGAACTACAGAGAGAAGGTTGGAATTGCTAAGAATTTCGGAACAATGAGGGTCAGCGCGAACGGGGGTCCGCCGGTCCCCTCCGGCTGACCCGGTAGTGGGAGCCGCGTTGGGCCGATTTCCCTTGTCCGCCCTCCGCTGACTCGGGTCTGTGCCGAGCGGTTGTCCTGGCTTCGCGACGGGGCCCTGGCCAATCCGGGTTTGGGCTGACCCGGGCCCGCGCTTCCCCGAAAGAGTGGGGACGGAGGCCAGCAGCAGGTCCTGTCCAGTTGGGACAGGGCTTGTTGTCGGCGTGGCCGCGGGCGTCGTGCATTCGAGACAGAAGGCCGCCTGTCCCTCGGCGGCTGTTTCTTTGGGGGGACAGCACTTGTGTCTGGGCGGCTGAGCACTGTACCCACTTGTTCCGCCCCTGCTTTCGGGCGTGCCAACCTCCGCCTACAGTGGATGGAGTCCACAAGAAACCTTCCACCAGAAACCCAACGCTGACACCCCAGGACGTCCATTGATTTTTGGTGTGGGAACGTCACGGTATCCATCCATAGTAAAACCATCGAAACCCAAGAAACCCAGGGCACCCTGGAGGCAAGCAGGGTGTTTATTGGTATTGGCCTCCACTGTATATACAGCCAGGACGTCGAGAAAAGTACCCCCGTCCCGCCACCGATCTCGGGCGTGCCAGCCTCCGCCTATACACTTGGCATCGCTCGGACGTGTGCATTTTTTCTCGGCGAGAACCATCGAGGACCATCCTGGCCCATCGAGCAACACAACACGCACGAAACCGAAAAATGCACGGGAAATGGACGTCCGAGCGACGGCAAGTGTGGTACGGTCAGCTCACACGGTGAGCATGGGCAATTTTCCCCAGGGTACCCTTTGCATCCTCAGGCTTGAGTCGGGCCTGTCCCTCTTCAGAAGGAACAGTCAAAAATAGTAATAAAAAAAGAAGCATGGAACGCTGTTTTTCATTTGTCCTCCAAAATCCGCCTGTGGGGGCCTTCACCAGGCCCTAGGAGCGTCAATCGAATTATTATTCGGCATGAAAAACAGTCCCGCTGATGACCGCGGTGCTTGCTAAGGGGATAGGTAGTTTAGAAGTGGATGCTAAGGTGGGTGATATCTGGCCTGAGCTAGCTCAGAAGTGGGTCTGAGGTGCCCGAAGGGCCACTTCGGGCACTCGTAACCCAGGTATCAGCTAGCTCAGGCCAGATAGAACACACCTCAGCGTACACTCCTTACCCCCGTATCGCCTCAGCAACCGCCGCGGTCATCTCGGTAGGGAGGACTCCAGGGGAGGTGGACACCGTGGCCGGGGGGCCACGACGGCTTCCCAGTTCCAAGTCCCTCTCTGCGCCTCTCGAGCAGACGCCCCCCGCTCGTCCGCGCACGTGCCTCGGGCCGTGGTGCGCTGGTCCCCCCCCGGAGGGAGGACGAGGAGCAGGGAGGAGGACGACGACGAGGAGCACATGGAGGAGGTCCTCCACCCCCCCCCCTCCTTCGGATGGGTCCGATTGCTCCGACACGCCGATCGTAGCATCGTGTCGCTCCCGGGCCCAGGGTCGGTGCCACGGGCACTCCTGGGCCAACTGGGCCAGGAGGGCGCACGCGCCAGTCCTGGGCCGGGAGCGGCCCGGCCAGGGCCACTGCGCGCCGGTCGTTCAAAGTAGATCTTTCTGGGCTCCCAGATCCCAATCTACGTCAAGCGCCTTCCTACTTTCCAGGATCAGCCTGCTTTTGCTGCGTGTTGTTCTTCTCTCGGGGGTCCCCAAGCGGGGTGGTGACCACACCGTGCGGTGAGTCGGTGGGGATTCGGGGTCACCGCGCCGTTTTGGGACTCGGGTCGTTCTCCGAGGACGTCTCAGGCGACGGGGGCCTCTGGGGTCCCAAGACCGTGCGGTGGCGGACCGTGAGGTCACCGCACGGTCTGTCACCGCACCGTTTCGGGACTCCAAATTCTCTGGGAGGGCTTGAACCCAATTTGCTTTGTCCGTTTTCCTACTTTTTCCGACCGACGTGTAGGGGTGTATAGTTGACGCCCTCCGACCTCGACGGCACGGAAGAGTGACCCCTTTGACGGAGTGGCCTTTGGTGCGGGCCCACACTGGTCTTTCGCCCCCCGCTCGCCGAGCGCAGTGCGAAAAAGTTGCGTCTTGCGCGCTCATGTTTGGTCCCCCCAGCGGCCCCCACAAGGCCGCGCACAAAAGTCACTCTTTCTAGGCCTCCTAGATGGGGATCGGAGGATGGCGCCGCATCGGCGATGCGGCTCGATGTGGAGCCCGATTTGCTCCATGTCGATGCCGCCGATTTATCGCCCACGTCGACGATGCATCGCCAGTGCATCGCCGATGCATCGCCGATACATCGCCGATGCATCGCCGCGCGATCTTCCGACCCCATCCACTCCGGCCCCATGCCTCTATTCCTACCCAGGGTCATTCCTGCAGGTAGCCGCCTACCCCACGCCCCAACCCCCTCCCGCTCGCGTGAGCGGGCACGCGTCTCACGAGCTTGAACAGAAGGTCTTCATTGTCGAGGTTGCGTCCTTTCTGAGGAGAATCCTTGAGGCCTCGCGCGGCGCGCAACAGTAGCATTATCCAGTCCACACGTCAGGTCCGTAAGCTGTGCGTCGACGCTCGCGCGGCGATGCTCCAGAGTCAGTTCGACGCAACTCCGACGTGAACCCGACGAAAATCCGCGGATCCGACGCAAATCGCGTCTCCAGTTGCCGCGCGAGGCCTCCAGGATGTTCCTCACAACGTGCTCCACGCCACGCCCCAGCGGGCAGTGGCGCGCTCGCCAGAGGAGCGCGCACGCCGCAGGCGTGCGCCTCGTTCGTCGCTCCCGACCGACGACGGCGACGACGGCCTCCCTCCTGGCGAGCCGCGGGGCGGCGGCGCGGCTGAGCGCCCCTGCGGCTGGGCCCGGCTCGGCGCCCGCGCTTCGCCGCCACAAGCCGCCAGCGCGCTCGGAGGCTCAAAGATCGGGTGCGGCCAAAGGTTCGGTCGGGCGTGTCCCACTACAGGAGGAATGTTGTAAGATTCAAAAATAGTATAAAGCAAATGTCTGGGGACGATTGTTCTGTTATTCCTTACTGTTGTGAATTTTGTTTAGCCTATGTTTGAGGGTTCCTCAAATCCGCCTGTAGGAGGACATGCCCGACCTAAGCCAAAGGGGGGGGGATCAGGGGCAACATTAGAGGGGGAAAAGTACAGGGGAGGATAGATCGACCCCCAATCGCCCACTGATCGCCGGAGGGGGCCCGCCAGCCCCAGCCTGCCCAGGAGGGTGCGGTTTTGCTATTGGGGGCCTGTCGCGATGTATCGCCGATTCCAGGTCGATGTTCCCCCCGATGCCAACCCTCCCTTATCGTTGCCCCTCAGGTGATGGCCAGGGGGGGTGTATAAATCATGGCGGGGGACATGATATCTCCAAGATTCCTTCTGCTTCGCGGGGAGCACGCCAGGAGCACGTAAAGACTGGGCGTTGAGTGGTTTGCCTTGCGTGTCTGCCGCCATGGTCTACCATGTCGTCATGCCCGCCCCCGGGCGTTGCCAACGCCGCGGGGGACGGATGCGCCCACCCCCCATTCAGCGGTGGGACGTGCGTGCGAATGCACATGAGGGCAATGAGCATTCACCGCGTGTCAGCACAAAGCAACGCCAAGCGTAAACTCCGGTGACCATAGCAACAGCGCGCCATTCGTATACAATTCCGCTGGCCTCTTGGTGGTTCCTCGGGGCCGCTTGGGGTTTTTGTCGGGGGCCTTTCCGGGTTTTGGGGGGGGGGTCTTGGGAGTTTCTTGGGGGGGGGGGGGGCTTTTTGGGTGGTTTCGTGGGGGGGGCCTCGCAAAACAGCCTGCTTTCGCGCTCTTGCGAATGCCTCAGAGAAACCGAAGTGTCGTCACCACTTCATCACATGCTACCAAAAGTGGCTCTCGCGCCGCATGGCGGAATCATTCGCGCGCCCTTGCGCGTATGCTTGGAGAGCACGACCCTTGTCAAATAATAACGCGCGGGCCACTCACGCGAGTCGACCTCGCGCGCAAGTCGAACTTTTCCAAAACCTTCATCACCGACGCGAGGACACCATCATCGTCATCGGCGTGGACAGCATCGGCGCAGTCATTGGCACTGTCGTCGTACATGTCATCATCGCCATCAGCATCTCTACTATCATGATCGTGTCTGCCAGTGTCGACGCCGCCTTCATACCGAGCCCGTCCGAGTCACCGACTCGCACTGATGTGCCCGCGCGTCAGCGCATCCTGCGAAACGCGCCGAGCAATTCCCGGCAGTCAGCGCCACCGCGGCCGCGTCGGTCGCGCCAGACTAGGTGGCCGCTATGCGCGCGAGCCTAGCTAGCGCGGCCGCAGCGATGAAACATCCACCTCCAAGCAGCCATGGAAATCGCCGCCGCCACCCGATCCTGTGTATCCCTACAACACCCAAAACTGTTGAAGGATTCCGGCATGCGCGCGCGACGACGAACCTGCCTGCATTTCGTCCCGTTCTGTTGCGAAGGGGCTCTTGCACAGCGATGGTTTTTGGTAAGCGAGTGCTCGCCCATAGTTTTATTTGACGAAGATGATGGCGGGGTGGGGCCCAACCTGGCTGGGATGGTACGAACTCATACTTGGAAAGAACGATGGGGAAGAATCGTCTGTACTTTGAAATCTCTGTTGTACGCGAGCCCGAACGGATAACCCTGGGGGCAAGGGGTGGTAGATCCCAGTTCTTATTCAAGCGAGTTGACATTCCATGTTTGTGCAAACATCCCACCCTCCCATCCACAACTTGGTTGGCAAAAGGCACCTGTGCCAATGGGTGCCTTTGTGGCGCCCCAGGAAAACAGGCGGGTTGGCAGCCCGATCGTCTCCACAGCTCGACGGGGCTGTGGGAGAGACTCTTGCCCTGTGGTTGGCCAGCCACAGTAGGTGCGGGCCCGCCGTACCACCCCTGAGAGGCCCGATGGGGTTACTCGAAGGGGTCCCCCGACGTGGGGGGCGCGGGAACTTAAGTCCTTGGGCGGCGGGGCCTCCGCTGCTTGAGGCCGGCGGCCAAGTGGGGGTGGTGCCGGTGGCCGTGTCTCGGGGTGGCATCTCGAGGCACCTCGCAACGGCGGCGCGGATAACGCCGGGGGCGGTCCGTGCCGCCGTTCGTGTTGCGAGGTCCGACTGCATGTGAATTCACGCAGGCACCTTGGGCACCTCCCTTCGGGTTGTGTCGCCCAGGTGTTCTGTCCGGGCACAAAAAAAAACTTGGTTGGCAAAACCCATGCGGCGGCGATTGAGATGAGTGTTTGGCGTTGGCTGGTGCATCTCTGCGACGACGGCGCGGCCAGTGACGGCGCCGATGCTGATCACGCCAGCGACGATGACGGCGTCCCCGCGTCGGTGATGAAGTTTTTGGAAAGAGTTTGACATGCGCGCGCGGCCGGCGCGCGAGAGTGGCCCGCATGGTGTTATTTGACACGGATCGTGTTTCCCCAGCACGCCCGCGAGGGCGTGCGAATGATTTCGGCATGCGGCGCGAGAAGCCCGCTTGGCAGTTGTCCGCGCCAGCGTTGTAGAGAAAAATAATAATAATAATAATAAACAAGAAAACGATGGTTTGTTGAAGAATTCGCGAAAGCGCGAGCGCAGGCTTTTTTGAAAACTGATGTTGCGAAGCCCTTAATATTGTAGTGGCCTCCAGCCAGTGCCGACGATCTGGGGCGTTCCGGATGATGATGGTGATGATGATGATGATAATGATGATGATGATGATGATGATGGTGATGGTGATGGTGATGGTGATGATGGTGATGGTGATGGCGGTGGTGATGATGCCAGCCCCCCCCAATGTCCCCCCCCCCTGTCCTCTCCTCATGTCCCCCCCCCCTCCTTGTCCCCCCCCCCTCTCTCTCCTGTCCCCCCCCTCTCTCCTTTCCCCCCCTCTCTCCTGTCCCCCCCCCCCCCGTCTCTCCTTTCCCCACCCCCGCCGTCTCTCTTGTCCCCCCTCCCCCTCCTATCTCCTGTTCAACCCCCCCCTTTCTCCTGTCCCCCCCCCCAACCTCTCCTGTCCCCCTCCCCCCCCCCCTCTGTCATTTCCCCTCCCCCTTCCCCCTCTCTCCTGTCCCCGCCCCCCGTTTTCCTGTCCCCCCCCCCCTCTCCTTTCCCCTCTCCCCCCCCTCTCTCATGTCCAGGGGGGGGAGCTGGGGGAAAGAGAAGGTGCAGAGGCGGGGGAGGTGCAGGAAGAGCGCGAGCGCAGGCCTTTTTGAAATCTGATGTTGCGAAGCCCTTATTATTGATACGTGTTTGGGATACTCGGTTTGGAAATCGCTACGACACCGAAGGTTTTTGACGGATTTTGGCATGCGCGCGCGACGCCGCGCGCGCGTGCACGTCGTCCCGTTTTTTGGCGAAGGGTTCTCGCGATAGCACGCGCGCAATGGCGTTCAAACGATTTCGACATGCGTGGTAGCATTTTACATGAATTTTGAACAGTCAAAGGTTTGGTTGACAATTCGCAGAAGCGCGTGCGCAAGCTTTTGAAAACCCATGTTGAGAAACCATGTTCATATGTTTCGAACCATCGATTTTGACATCTTAACGAAACCGATATGTTTGAAGGATTTCAGCATGCGCGCGAGACAACGCGCGCGTGAGCGCTTCGTCGCATATGTTGCGAAGGGTTATTGGAATTGCTGGTTTTTGTTAAGCGAATGCCCGCGCATAGTATATATATATATATATATATATATATATATATATATATATATGCAGTGGATGGCGGGGGGGGCGGATACCGGCTCGCGTGGGATGGTAAGAATTCATAGGGGAAATGAGCAAGAAGGCATATTCACGCGTAAATTACAATACGCGAGGCCGAATTGATAACCTTGGGGGGGGGTAGGATCTAGTGTTTAAGAAAGAGAGGAGAATCTATGTGGTGCAGTCCTTGTTGCGGCGACGGGGTGGCGAGGGGTCGGCGACAGCGCCGACATAGCCGCCAGACCGACCGTCGGGCCAAGACGACGGGCGGCGACGGGGCGACGACGGCGGCGACACAGCCGTGTGATGCCTTTTCTGGTTGTCTTCGCGTTCTTGCCTGACGATGTTTTTAATTTTGCCATGATCTCGTTACTGCCTTCAATTATGGGTGCTGTTATATGGATGGTGATTTACGGTGCCTTCGAAGATGCCAACGCGTTTGATGTTGCAATTATGTTCCATGGTTGCTGCTCTCTAGCTGGCGCGACACGACGACTGGACACTTATGAGTGAGTACTTCAATGTTCTTGTTATGGTTTCCTGTGGGTGGTGCTGTGTGGCTGGAACCTTGTAATGTCAGTGATGGTCACGGTGTGCGCGTTCTTGCCCCCGTGTTCTATGGACAGGGTGCTCTATGGCTGGCGCCCTATGATGTCACAATCTCTGCGAATGCTCATGGATGGATCAAGAAGCTATTGTGTCGTGTCCACGCGTCCACGCTGGCAAGCGTTACCTGACCCCCAAATTGCAGACAACCGTGAGGGTGCGCCTGGGATTCTTGACTGCGACTGTGAGGCTCGAACGCCAATGTGAAGAAGCACGCCGTATGCGCCGTTTTTCCGCCGAGGCAATCGGCCCACCGCAGTTGCCGTTTTTGCTCGGTCGCGTGGCGGGGCGTTGGCGTGTCGCGAGGCTCGAAAGCTAATGCAAAGGCGCCAGCCGCAGGCTGCGACTTCTTTCAGCCCAGCGCGGGTGGATCGCTGGGCTAGTCGCGGGGCGATTCGCGGGTGGGTCGCGGGGTGGGGTCCCAGGGTAGGTCGCGGGACGGAAGCAGGAAGAGCCTGAATCCGCACCGCGGAGCTTCATTTTGGCATTCGGCCACGCGCATTGGGGCAGAGTGAGACCGCTCGGCCCGTTCACTCTGATAACAGCCGTACTGTGATCTACAATTCGACGGACCTTGCTGCTACAATTTGAGACGCCGGATCTCAGGGCCCTGCTGCGTCGCTTCTCGAGCTGGACTGGTCCTCTTCGGACCCCCGGGTGCCCGGGGCGGGGCAGGCACGCGCGCGCCCGCCCGTTTTTTTGCCCACCGCGCCCGCATACCAAGCGGGGCGCATCGGAACACGTCGACCAGCCTACATCTGTTTCGTTGCCTGCGCATGTGGTTGTCGGAGCATGGTTCCCTGCCTCGCGGCTAGGCCCCACAGCGTTGCTCTCTTTGTCCGATGTGTCACGGCGGCGGCGTTGTCTCCTCTCTCGGCGTCCGTAGCCATTGTGGCGCAAGGATGGTGCGCTGGTGCGCGTAGGGGGATGAATTTCTACGCGCTCACCGGGCTGTATGTGGTCTTCGGCGGCCTCGGCATCGGCATATTCCTGTGGGGCAAGCCGGATGGCAATTCCATTTTCGACCGCCTGTACCAGCTGTTCTGCCAACACCTCCCCTCGGCCATCAAGAAGGTGTTGGAGAAGTGCTGTGGTAAGCGAGCTCCCGCCTTCCTGGACTGGCTATGGAATTACGTATGCTACACCAGCAACCCGATAGTGCAGGTGTTCTACCTCTGTGTGATCGTCGGTGGCTTCCTTACCTTCGCGGCCTACGGCTTTCCCCACATGCCGAACAAGCTCGTCGGGAGCGTCCACAAATACACTGGCTCTGGCGTGTTCGTCGTTTGCCTCGTCGTGTGGTGGAAGGCTTGCAGGACAGATCCTGGCACCGTCACGTCTATGAACGTGGACGACCTGTGCAAGATCTACGTGTTTGACGACGTAATCTTCACCAGCATGCAGTGCAAGACTTGCGAGATCGTAAAGCCCGCGAGGTCCAAGCACTGCGGACTGTGCAACGTCTGCGTGGCGAAGTTCGACCACCACTGCATTTGGCTGAACAATTGCGTAGGGGTTGGCAACCACAAGTGGTTCCTCGCCTTCCTTTTCTGGCACCTGGTGCTGTGCCTGTATGGATTTAGCCTGGGCACTGTATTGATATACAACGTGATCGCAGAGAGAGATCTCCAGAATGCCGTGTTTGTGGACCCGGTGACACGACAAAAGCACAAAGCTACTTGGACAATCATCGGCCAGTACATGCTCGCTACGGAAAGTATGATCATTTTTGTTAGTTTGCTTGCCCTGGTGATGGGGTTGGTGCTGTTCGGGTTCTTCCTGTGGCACCTGAACCTCGTTCGCACTGGCACTACGACGAACGAGTTGTCGAAGTGGAACTATGTGAAGTGGGCCCTGAAGCAGGAGGGTGAGCAGGGCAAAGAAGAGCTCAAGAAGTTGGTTAACCCATACAACAAGGGCATGATCGCCAATTTCAGGGAAGTGTTCTTCAACATCGACGTGCACAGGCTGCCTGGCAGGGATGGAAAGAAGGACCAGGCCCAGGCCAAATCCCGTGATAAGAAAAAGACGAAGAAGTCCTGAGCCCAATTGTGGCATGCAATGTCGTGGTGGCAGCCTGGAGCGGCAGCGGTTATGCCATTCGTGGTTCCTCCTTCTTTCCTCCTACTCTCCCCCAACTGGAAGGCAAATGGTTGTGTGCCCTCTGATCCTAGCTTCGCGCCGTGCTTGCCACTTGCGTAAGTAGTTTGCGGACGCATGAAGTCATCATATCATGACGGCTAGACGAGCTCCCGATCCAGTTTCGAGCCCGGAAACGCAAATCATGTTGCCAGCTCGCGATCTTTCGCAAATGGCGCCGATCTTCCAATATCAATGTGGAACACATTTTTGACCCAGCTGGCTCTCGAAAGTTCACTGCTGTCTTCATGGGGCACCGTGACTCAGTTCACGTTTGAGGTGGACGCACGTTGTGTGCACCTGCGTTCGCGAGTTCACATGCGCATTCCCATGCACACTTGATCAAAAGTCCCACGAGAACGGTGTCACGGGACCGACTCGTCCGACGCACCCCGCCTTGAATTCGACATCATGGATTTTGACATTGCGGCACCTGAGCCGGAGAGCTGCTCTTGTCCACGGGGCGGCGTGAGAGTGCGAAAATACTCGCATGTGCAGCGAAGAGTTTGTTGATTTGCACCAAACGACAACGCATGCGGGCAGTGATGTTTTTTGTGATTGGCCGGATAATGCAACCGCTTCGTGTGTTGGCGCATGTGTTCGTGAGCAGCGGCGCATTGAGAGCAGTTGAACATTGAAAGCAGCGGCACAGCGGGCAGCGGTATTGAGTGCAGTGGCAGTGAAGTGTCTCTTCCGCGTGCCAGCTTTCCGCGTGCGCAGTTGTACGGAGCGGCTTTGTACTGGCACCTCGCTACCGTCCCTGGCGAGAAGGCCTGAGCGAGCCGTCTGCAGTGCAGCGGCAGGGGCAGAATGAAGGTTGCAGGGGAGGGGGCAAGTTGTTCATGCATTGCCCTGGCCATTATTCGATACGTCGTCCTGCTCCTCCTCTCAGCGGGCCCTCCTCCCCCTCCTACTCCAGCAGCCAGTGCTTCTCCTCCCCCTCCCACGCTCAGCAGGTCTGTGTGGCCCCCCCAGCCGTTGTGGAGACCCTGGGGGGAACACTTGCGGGAGGAATCCGCCGACCTTGTCGGCGTGTGTGAGGGGGAGTTCTGGGTCCGTCGTCCTTGGGGCGTTCCTAGGAGACGATCTTTCACTCGATATGCTCCCCCACCCGAAGACATTCCCGAGACCCCATTTGGCGCCCCAAGGTCGTCAATTCGAGGTGAATCGAGCCAGGTCGTAATCGAAGTCGTCATTGGATCGAAGGAAGCCCTTTCCCTTTGATCCCTTCCTCACCCGGGGGGGGTGTCCCGGGGGGGGATACAGGTGGGGGCGGAGTGCCCCCGGGGGGGGTCCCGCGTCAGAATACGGTCCCCCCCTTGCCCTTTTCGGGCCGCTTTCGAGCAAATTTGGTTTTCATTTGGCAAATCAAGATACTCCAAAGAGAGGGCCCAGAGTCGCCGAAAGATTGCTCCAAGACGCCCAAGATGGCCTCCAGGCGGCACAAGACGCCTCCAAGACGCCCCAAGAGGCCTCCAACACTCCCGGAAAAGCCCCAAGAGGCAGCATGTATTGAACTTCTGTTGGTTTTTTATATGTTTTCGCATTTCTGTCTTTTCGGTTTCCTGACGCTCCAAGGCGTCCCGCGAGGCAACAAAAATCGGCCCAAGACGTCCAACGAGGCCGTCAAGAGGGCGCCGAGACCGCCCAAAGAGTCTCCAAGACGGCCCAAGAGGCTTCCAAAGCGGCCCTACGAACGCGCCAAGAGGAACCCCAGAGGGCGAACACGAACCGATTTCGAGTTCATCGCCGCAAGAGGCCCCCAGCCCCAAGAGGCTCCAAAGAGGCCCCCAAGAGACCCCAAGAGGCCCCCAGGAAGCCCCAAGACGCTCCACACTGCATCCAGAGGGCTCCGACAGCCCTCCGAAGAGATCCCAAGGAACATCCATGAGGGTTCTGACCCACCACCCAGACACGGCGGCGGGAGGGGCCGCAGGCCACTAGACCTGCTCGGCATGGGGGCGGAAAAGCGCGAGTAGTTCGTGAGGGCGCGCGTTCGCCTGACGAGCAAAGATCTAGCAACAAAAACGTGCGAAAATCAATTGGGGCTCGGTTGGGCCGTTTTGGGGCCCTCTTGGGCCATCCTTGGGCCCTCTTGGGCACTCGTGGGGCCCCGCCTCTTGGGCCGTTTGGGGGCTCTGTTGGGCTGTCATGGAGCCCACTTATCTGGGCAGTCTTGGGGGCCCTCTTGTGGGCCTATTGGGAGGTCTTGGGGCGGTCTTGTGGGCCTCTTGGGCCGTCTTAGACGGTATGACAACGAAACAACGAAATGCTCCAAAAATGCACGTGTCCCCTCAAGAATGGTCCTCTGGAGGATCTCTTGGAGCGTCTGGAGGGCCGCATTGGCCGTCTTGGGACCATCTTGAGCCGTCTTTGAGGGGCCGGCGGGATTGGCCGAAGCCCATTGGGAACAGATTGAAAGGGCCAAAGAGAAGATTAATAATTGTCGGCACGCCGATTTTCTTCCAGCAGCTTGCGGGGGCGGCGGATCTAGTGGTGTTCGGCCGGTCCTGGCACCGAACTTGGGTCATTGAACATACCACATGCGACAATCATGCCAAACCAATTCCTGTTGAACGATTTGGGCATCATGGGCTGGCCCCCAGGGCCGCGAGGCCCTCGACCAAGAGAGCCCCAGGACGGCAGCTTGGGGCCATCTCAGGACGCATGCGAGGTATGGAGTCACAATCACGCTGCCGAGACCTCGGGATAGGTTCACGCTGGATGCCCTGCGAGCGCCCAGAAGCGCCGAAGTCTGGGGCCTGAGATAGCATGAATCAGGTTCCATCTAGAGTGCTCGAAGGGACTTGAGGATATTCCATGTCGTGTTTCGCGGCACGGGGGCCGACAATTGCATTTCAGTATTGCGGAGCAGTGAATAGCATATCATGGCGTAGCATGTTATGGTATAGCGGAATTGTGCATCGCGTAGCACAGCATTGGGTTGCATTAAGCAACTCAGCATAGCAGAGCATGCAATGTATAGGCCCATCACGGCGTAACACGGCGTGGCGTAGCATCGCATAGAATTTGCATGAAGAGTTGGCGCCCGTGCCGAGGAGAACTCGCCGGCGAGCATCGACAATATAGCATTCCCGCATCAACAGGTGACAGCCCTTCAGGCCAGTTTTATTCGAACCCCCCCCCCCAAAAAAAACGACAACCAAATCTTGCCCCCATGGATTGGGTCGAGGATTCCAGGAGTCTCGTCGCGGAAAAGTACCACGATGTTGGTTGTTTGTGTATAAGGCGGTCTTTCTCACCCAGCTGCGTATGGCACCCAATCAGTTCTCGGGGTAATCTTGTGGACGGGTGGATTGACAGTGGTTGTTGTGTTTGCCCCAGGGTGTCCAGACTGTCTCCTTACCTAGCCGCCAGTTGGCATTAGAGGTACATTTTTCGGGGGCCATTTGATATTGGGGGCCATCAAAAAAAAAGCTCGCGCATTTGCACATTGGTGGGTCTGTTGGCCCCCTTGACCGCAGCAGAGGCCACGCGAGTTTGGGGAGCGGGGTCGCAACCCCCTGAAATCAATCCGACGTCAGTCGGCAACTTGTTGCTTGCTTGCTTCTAGCCCTACTCAGGGAGGCCTCTATCAAGCGGTTGGAGCAGGGAGTCATGGGCTCAAGATGAGAGCAGTGGCGGCTGCTATTTCTATCCGCGCGGTGCAGATACGCTACGCAGACCCCGACATGATGCGCGGCAAGGACGTGCTGGAGGTGCTCAATCTTCGACGCAGCACGCTTCTCTCTGCAGCTCCCGCGCAGCAGAGCTGGAGCAGGAACCGGAGGAGGGCAGCGAGATCTGACAGCTGCAGGAAAAAAAAAACAACGCCGTAAAAGCAAGCCGCCAGAGGCCCTCGACCAGATCCCTCGACTGCCCTTCCGAGCCAGATCGAGCCGCGAAGGCCGCCGGGGCCTGAGACGGGACAAGAATTAGCCAGACGAAGGACCCAACCATATGCAGGTGTGAGTACCGCAATTGTGATCCCCTTTTCGGTGGTGATCCCTATGGGGCAACGAACCGTGCTAGTGGTGTTCCAAAATGCATGGCGTGGTACACAACGCGAACGAAAACGATTGATCTGAGTACGTAGGGAGACTGGAGCGCGGGTGAATCTGAGCGCGAGTGCGTCTGACTGTGAATGAATCTGCGTGCGAGCGACTTTACGTGCATGAATGCGAGTACGCCAATGCATTGTGCAATTGTATATGAATGTTAATAGTTTGTGAACGACTGCCTCTGAGTAATCGTGACGCTGGGCGTGGCCGCCGCAAGGAGCTTCCCCGGGACTCCCCGACGGCATCGCCCGCGCGCCGCGACGCCACCGCGAGGATCGCGCCCGCTTCTTCCCCTTTTTTTATTCCCTCTTTGCCCGCGCACTCAAAGTCCAAAGCTGCGGGCGCAGCGCAGCGCGGAGTCCCAGCGACGCGCGCAGGTCGCCCCGGAGGGGTCCCAGCGACGCGCGCGGGTCGTCCGCTGCGCGCAGCAAAGAGAGCTAGCTGGCTGGCTGATAGCGGTCAAGGCTCTTGCCGCTGGGCAGAGCGACGACGGGCGAGGGAGGCGCAGAACCCCGACGGCCTCCGACGGAGGTGTACTGGGTGGTGGAGACGCGTGCGGACTGCGCCACGGGGACCTTCGGTGGAGCTCCCTATGGGGCCACGAACGCGTGAAAGGTGTGCCGAAAAGGGCGTGCGGGACAAGTGCGGGCAGACTCACTCGGACCTTCGGTGGAGCTCCCTATGGGGCCACGAAACGTGTGAGGGGTGTGCCGAAATGGGCGTGCTGGACGCATGCGGGCACACCCGCTGGGACCTTCGGTGGAGCTCCCTATGGGGCCACGAAACGCGCGAGGGGTGTGCCGAAATTAGTCTGCTCGACGCATGCGGGCACACCCACTGGGACCTTCGGTGGCGCTCCCCCTGGGGCCCCGAAACGTGTGAACGGTGTGCCGAAATGGGTTTGCTCGACGCATGCGGGCACACCCACTGGGACTTTCGGCGGAGCTCCCTATGGGGCCACGAAACGTGTGAGGGGTGTGCCGACATGGGTGTGCGGGACGCATGCGGGCACACCCACTGGGACCTTCAGTGGGGCTCCCTATGGGGCCACGAAGCGTGTGAGGGGTGTGTCGAAATGGGTGCGCCGGACGCATGCGGGCACACCCACTGGGACCTTCGGCGGAGATCCCTATGGGGCCACGAAACGTGTGAGGGGTGTGATGAAATGGGTGCGCGGGACGCATGCGGGCACACCCACTGGGACCTTCGGTGGAACTCCGTATGGGGCCACGAAACGTGTGAGGGGTGTACCGAAATGGGTGTGCGGGACGAATGCGGGCACACCCACTGGGACCTTCGGTGGAGCTCCCTATGGGGCCACGAAACGCGTGAGGGGTGTGCCGAAATGGGTGTGCGGGACGCATGCGGGCACACCCACTGGGACCCTCGGTGGAGCTCCCTGTGGGGCCACGAAACGTGTGAGGGGTGTGCCGAAATGGGCGTGCTGGACGCATGCGGGCACACCCACTGGGACCTTCGGTGGGGCCCCCTATGGGGCCACGAAATATGTGAAGGGTGTGATGAAATGGGTGTGCGGGACGCATGCGGGCACACCCACTGGGACCTTCGGTGGAGTTCCCTTTGGTGCCACGAAACGTATGAGGGGTGTACCGAAATGGGTGTGCGGGACGCATGCGGGCACACCCACTGGGACCTTCGGCGGAGCTCCCTATGGGGCCACAAAACGTGTGAGGGGTGTGCCGACATGGGTGCGCGGGACGCATGCGGGCACACCCACTGGGACATTCGGCGGAGCCCTCTTATGGGGCCACGAAGCGTGTGAGGGTGTGCCGACATGGGTGTGCGGAGGAGGAGGGGGAGGAGGAGGAGGAGAGGAGGAGAGGAGGAGACGCGGGCCACCGTCTTTTCAAAACGAGGACCCAACACCACAGGATGGTTGGGAAAAATAACGCCAGTCGTGGTTCTCCAAGGGCCTCCAAGCTTCCTCCTCCTCCTCCTCCTCCTCCTCCTCCTCCTCCTCCTCCTCCTCCTCCTCCTCCCCCTCCTCCTCCTCCTCCTCCTCCTCCTCCTCCTCCTCCTCCTCCTCCTCCTCCTCATTATCCTCCTTCTCCTCCTCCTCCTTCTCCTGGCCTCTCGCCCTGCAGTCCGCAGGAGGCCCAGAAAGCGCCGCAAGCGTACGAGAGCCTCGATTCTCGATCTCCCAGGGAAGGGACACTCCTCCCAGCGGCTCGGGGGTGCAGGACGAGAGGCAGGTGGGCGACATCAAAAAAAACGGGGGTCGCTTGCCCCGACAATCGTGCGAAAGCTTTTTGCGCAAGTTCGCGCGCAAGCGCCCTCGTCGCCTATGTGGCGTGCTGCGCTGGCGGCCCTCGTAAGTCGCGGCGCGAGGTCGTTGTGTCATCTCGCGTAGGGCCCGTTTCTGATCGTCACTCATTTGGGACGCCATCAGAGATGCCAAGCAGCAGGCAGCAGGTCAGGATAAAGCAGCTGCTCGCTGCCGATTCGCAAACCCCTCCAAAGCCCTGTGTGATCCCCGCCCCCAAACCCCTCCAAAGCCCTGTGTGATCCCCGCCCCCTCGTCCGCCCTGAAGTTAACCCCAGCCGCCACACTGCCGTCTCCCGGCAACTGACGCCCCTCCCGCCTCGCAGTCACTCCCGCCCCCTGGGTTCCCAGGATGGGCCCGGCCAGGACGGGCACCGCTGGTCACTGGGCGCCCCCTCGCATCCGACGTCGCAACTGGTGGCTGGCACGAGCCCCCCGGGCATCTCGACCCGTTCCCCCAGGCCGGCTAAGCCATGCCGGTTGATTGTAATCCTCCTGAGAATGCCGCCTTATCCTCGTCCCGAGTGTCGGGGGCGACCTACTCAGGGGAGGTGGAGAACGTGATCCTAGAGGGCCTATTTGGAGCCCTTTCTGTACAGTCAACACGCACAGTGAGCATGAGCAGCCATCCCAAAAACATCCCTGCGTCCTTGCCTCGGCGGCCCATCCTCAGCGGCTGTCGCTGGCCAGCCTCGCTCGGAAAACGCTGACGTGGCCCTCCAAGGCCCTTGCATCCTTGCCGCGCATCCTTGGGTTGACTGTGCTCCCAACTTCTGACGGCCAGGGGGCCGCGAGGCGGCCTTTGGAGGCCGGAAGCGCCCAAAGCTTGGCCGCCCCGCTGTCTGGTGCGTCGCCTGGATTCGGGGGCCCCCCCGAGGGCCACCGTAGATGGACAAGCGATTCGAACCCTTTCACATGTTCGGAGGGATGTCGGATCATCCCCCCCCCGCCCCCGAAGCCAATGCTGATGATCTCGGCAGGGTGGTGCTTCGGGGGTTCGAACATGCCTGTCCACGCACGCCCCCTCCTGCGCAACGCCCTCAACATCAATTTCGGGGGTTCCGGGGGGCATCTTGGGCCACAGGGTTCGAATACGATGTCCACGCACGGTCCCGCCTCCTCCCGCCTGGGGGCCGCCCGCGCCAGCGCGCCCGAGGTGGCTTGCGCGCGGGGCGGAGGCGCCAGGTACCTGGCGGAGGTGGCGGGCCCCCGGAGGCGCTGCCGCCGTCCGAGGGCCCAGCGATCGATGGTCCTCGGGACGCGTGTTGGCCGAAGCGTATGTGTCTAGGCCGCCTATAGATGGGGTCCGAGTAGATGGGGTCGGAGGATCGCGCCGCACCGTCGATGCATCGGCGATGCGGCTCGATGTGTAGCCCGATCTTCTCCACGCTGGCGTCGCCGATGCATCACGATGAATCGCCGATGCATCGGCGATGTATCGCCGATGTATCGGCGATGCGGCGCGATCCTCCGACCCCATCTACTCCGACCCCATCTAGGAAGCCTCTAATGTGTACCTCTTTCGGCCCCGCCGACTGCGCGCAGCCTGTGTCGGCCCCTCGGTGCGCTGCCTGCGTCGTATGAACGGGCCTCGCTGGACGAGCACGCGTTGGTGCTCACACGCGTTCTGCGGATCATCGAAGAGAGCAAGGGGCGGACGAGCTGGGGGTCTCGAGGTTTCGAGGCCGGGTTGTTCCAACGTCGTAGGTTCCTGGCTGCGTTCCAGCCCCGGGACGGGGTATTTTCCAGCGGCTGCGCCTCGCAGAGAGCGCTCCTGGGGTGCCCAGATCGTCCCAGACGGCCGCCAGAGACTTGAGTTATGGCGCGGAAGCCAGACGATCAGGACCAGCAGGGGTGGCCGCGGCTCGGTCGTCTCGGCCCCGTCGCAGTGGTCGGCCGTTCGGTCGGTTCGGTTCGGTCGGGCGTTGCGTCGCTGCTGGCTGCGCCCCTCTGCAAGCTGCATTCCGGTCTTCTGGTCCGGTCGGTTTCGGTTTCGCTGCCGGTTCGGTCGGCTTACAGTTCTGTGATCCATTTGGACGCTTGTGGAGAGGGAGAGCCAACGATGAGTCTGATTACACCGATCCTGGCCAGGGCGATCTTGAGCCCTGGATCAGCACACACACACACGCACACACAGGTATCCAGCGTCCTGGAAAAACAAGGAGGATATACAGATGTGTGTTCGCCGTTTTCCGCCTCCGGTAACGTAATCAAACGACTCGGGATGAAAGACCAGCTCTGGGGACAGTGTCGGGATTTCTGGGACGTCGTATTGAAGAAATTTGAACAAGACAAATATCTAATGGCCGTCGTTATTCATTATTTCGCCCAACGGCTCGGGCCCCCGCCCCCCCCATCCCTTCCACTGTGATCGTTTTTTGAAATACCCCCAAGAGTAACGTTCGCAAGCCAGGCACAAGCGTGAATATTTGTAGCTTTCAAAGGACATTGCGAGGAGTGCACAGGCGTTCCGGCGCACGCAAGCATCGACGTGCACGCAGGGCCAATGCATTGCGATGTACACGGGCGCTGTGGTGCACGCAGGCACTGAGGCGCACGCATACGCTGCGGTGCACAGGGCTACTGGTAGTGTGCACTGGCGTTGCTGCGTTCACAGGCGTTGTGATGCACGGAAGCACTGTGGTGTACACAGGCGTTGTGGTGCACGCGGTTGCTGTGAGATACACAAGCGTTGTTGGTGTACGCAAGCGCTGCGGTGCAGCAAAATGACATCACAGGATGAGGGGCAGGACGACGAGAAGGAGGCAGAGGGGAAGCAGGGAGGTGGGCAGGGGGAGGGCGCCAGATAGCAGCATGTTCACAACCTAGTGGCCCCGCTGAGCCTGCGGGCTCTCGTTGTCGTCTGCTGTTGCCTCTGGCCGCAGACAGTTCGCTGGCGCAGAGAGAGCGCGGCGGCGACCCGAGCGCGGGCGTTCAAGGTTGCGACGCGCCGGGGGGGGGGGGTCCGGGCTCCAGGATTCTTAGAAGTTCACCCGCGGTGCGAAACCATGGCTCAATGTTGGGTCGAGAGCTTCTGGTTGCGAAGATCGTTCAAGACTGACCCATGCGGTGTTAAAAGCCAATTTCCAAGGCGTCACGACACGGAGCCACCGTGCAGCCGACGCCCCACGTCCTCATACGTTCCCCCACCTCCTGCCTCCCAGTCCTCATGGCGGTCGCCGTGAGAAAAGGTTCCGAGGGAAAGGGGCCGTGCTGTTTCGCTGTGTTCATGCACCCCTGGGTTTCTCGGCGGGCCCTGGGGCCGTCAGAATGGTTCTGGTTGGCGAATTCGTCCTGCTGGCGTCCCTGGCGTCCAGGGCACGCTTCCCTCGGGACCTGACTGTTCCATGCTGAAGCGTTCCTCGCGGCCCTTGGTCGGGCCTTTTGTTTGTAGCAGGCCCATGGCGCACAGTGCTACTCACAAGCGCAGCATGGTGATCTCAAGCATCACAAGGGCCCGCTGCCACGCTTGGCGTTGTAGTGTACTTAGGCGTTGTGGCGCACGGAGGTTTTATGGTGTTGCACAGGCGTTCTGGTACACATGCTTGTTGTGGTGTACACAGGCGCTGTGGTGTTGACAAACATGCTGGTGCACCCAGGCACCGTGGTGTACACATGTGCTGTCTACTGTGTGGTGCACACCGGCGACATGGTGCTGTGGTGCGCGTGGGTGTTGTCGTGTACGGAGACACTTTGGTGTATGCAGGCGGCGCTCGTTACACGCAGGCATTGGGCACTGTCGTGTACAGAGAGACTGGCACACAGGCGTTGCACAGTCGTGTACGCGGTGACTGTGGTGCACACAAGCGATTGATCTGCTGGTGGCTCGGACTCACCCTGGTGGGTGCAACACATAGCCTGCACCACAGAGTTTACACATCCAGAGTGCACTAATTCACGGCTGGGGTCCACGCTGGCAAACATCTTCCTCCTACTGCTCCTTTCCCTTTTGCGCCTCCTCGCTCACTCGGCACGGTGCTTTGTCGAGCGGGGTCTCAGTTCCGTCTTGGGGTGACGCGACGCCGTTGGGTGTAGCTCGGCGTTCTCTACTCAACACACACCCTCCAAATACTCACTCAGCTTTCGCCATCCTCCTGCTTCTTCCTCATCTTCCTCCGCCCGAGGGGGGGACGCAGCCGATAAAATAATCATGATGGTCCAGATCTGATTGAGCCAGCATGCTTACTCCCCCCGAGAGAGCCTCGAGGTCCTACGAGGTCGGAGATTTCGGGAGGCCCCGAGAGGCCTCCTCAGGTTGACGAAGCTCCCACGACGATCAAAAATGCCAAACATGCTACATCTTCAGTCCAGAGTCCAGAGTCCGAGCGGGGGAGGAAGCAGGAGGACATGTTTAAAAGACACAGGGGGAAGCGGGACGGGGAGAGGGGGAAGAAGTGAAGGGAAGCAGGAGACGGAGGGGAGAGGAAGGAAGTGTATGCGCAAGTTGGGGACACGGGGACAGTGGAAAGGCAGCCCAGAACGCCGACGTCTTAGTGCGCTTCATACGGCCCCACAGCTCGAGGACGCCTGCCGCCTCGAGCCTGCCGCTTCTTGCCGGCCCCACAGCTCGAGGACGCCCGCAAGACGCCGAAAATCGGGACGATCGGCATTCCTACGGAAATGAGGGCTGCGATGCCCCACGGCAGGTCTTGACCCTTCTGAACTGGACTCGCTGTCTGCGCCGCTGCGGACGCTGCACGTGGGAGACGGAGAGCCGCCTGCCCCACAGCAGCCGCTGCCGCTTCTGATCCACATCTCTTGCTGGGCACCGCACCCGTGTGTTCCGTACAGTCGGGGCGCTGAAGAAGGAACCTTTTTTCGTTGGGGAGGGGCTCGGTGTTCCTTGATTGTTTCACAGCTTGCCTCAGGTTGTCCTTGTGTTCTCGATGGGGAATCGAAGCTTAACTTATGGGAAAAAGGGGCCTCTTTCCTTATTTGGGGTTCCTTCGGTCCACGCCCCGACTGTACCCACCTCGGGCCTCCACAGACAACGGCAGGCAAGCTCCGCTCTGACTGCTGCCAGGCCGTCGAGGACCCGAGCCCTCCCTCGGAGAGCGGCCCCGCGGGCGTCTCCCGGCGCGGCGCTGCGGCCAGAAAAGCCCGCGGGGGGGCACCCCGGTCGAGGAGCGAGAAGCCCCCGACGAGGAGGAGGAGGAGGAGGAGGAGGAGGAGGAGGAGGAGGAGGAGGAGCAGGAGGAGGAGGAGGAGGAGGAGGAGGAGGAGGAGGAGGAGGGGAGGGGGGGGAGGAAGAGGGGAGGAGGAGGAGGAGGAGGAGGAGGAGGAGGAGGAGAGGAGGAGGAGGAGGAGGAGGAGGAGGAGGAGGAGGGAGGAGGGAGGAGGAGGAGGAGGAGGAGGAGGGGGGGAGGCCCGGGCAGGGCAAGCACACAGAAACACGTGCACTCGTCTGCGTAAGCTACAGAAGGGCACGCAATCAGGCGTGTTGTGCGAAGTACACGTGGGGCATTACGAAAAGGGCCGTGCCTTCGAGAGTCTAAAGAGTTGGCATCTCTTCCGCAGCGGAAGGCGGCGGAAGGCCGTCGGAAGGTCGACGGAAGGAAAGCGTGGGCAGCTCCGCCCGCGGAAGCCGGCGGAAGGGTGGCGGAAGGCGGCGGAAGTAAAAGATGCGCCCCCAGGAGATGAAGACGCCATTGGATTCAGGGTTTCCGAAATCCGCCACGAGTGTATACGAATATACCTGCGCGTATGGAAATATATATATATATATATATATATATGTCCCGTGTTCATTCTCGTGCCGCGAGCCCGCGACGCGCCCGCGAGCTACGTGGCCACGGACTACCTCGAGTCGAACTTGGAGATCTGCAGGACCGCAGCCCTCGGCCGCCCCGCGGCGCTCGCGGCCGTCCCCGCCCCGCTGCAGAGCGGGGCGGCAGAGCCATTCTCGGCGGCGAGCGAGGGGGGGGGACAGTGAGAAGAAGGAAGCCCTCTCAGAAGGCCGCGGGGCTTCGCGGCAGCCATCCGGCCTTCCGAGAGGCGTTCTGTGTCTTCGGGGATGTTCGAGATCAGATGTTTTTTTCCCCAACTATCTTGTGGTGTTGGGGTCCTCGTTTTGAAAGACGGCGCCCCGTGTTCGCCTCCTCACGCCTCCTTCCTCCCCCTCCTCGCTCCTCCCATCCTTGTCTCTCCTCTTCGCGTGCCGTCATCCCCATCGTTATCGTAATCTTCATCGCGGTCACCATCGCCAGCATCGGCGTCATCAACATCGCCATCGTCAGCGTCGTGCCTCTGTTCTTTGCATGTCCATTTCGGCACACCCCTCAAAAGGTTCGTGGCCCCATAGGGAATTCCACCGAAGGCCCTAGTGGCAGGGTCCGCATGGCACCGCCGCCCATTGCGGCACATCCCTTACAGGGTTCGTGGCCCCACATAGGGAGCTCCACCGAAGGCCCCAGTGGCAGGGTCCGCATGGCACCGCCGCCTCATTTCGGCACACCCTTCCCACGGCTCGTGGTTCCATAGGGAGCTTCACCGAAGGCCCCAGTGGCAGGGTCCGCATGGCACCGCCGCTCCATTTCAGCACACCCCTCGCACGGTTCGTGGCCCCATAGAGAGCTCAACCGAAGGCCCCAGTGGCAGGGTCTGCATGGCACCGCCGCTTCATTTCGGCACACCCCTCACGCAGTTCGTGGCCCCACAGGGAGCTCCACCGAAGGCCCCAGTGGCAGGGTCCGCATGGCACCGCCGCCCCATTTCGGCACACCATTCCCACGGCTCGTGGCCCCATGGGGAGCTTCACCGAAGGCCCCAGTGGCAGGGTCCGCATGGCACCGCCGCTCCATTTCGGCACACCCTTCCCACGGCTCGTGGCCCCATAAGCAGCTTCACCAACGGCCCCAGTGGCAGGGTCCGCATTGCACCGCCGCCCCATTTCGGCACACCCCTCGCACGGTTCGTGGCCCCATATGGGAGCTCCACCGAAGGCCCTAGTTGCAAGGTCCGCATGGCACCACCGCTTCATTTCGGCACACACCCCACAGGGTTCGTAACCCCATAGGGAGCTCCACCGAAGGACCCAGTCGCAGGGTCCGCATGGCACCGCCGCCTAATTTCGGCACATCCCTCTCACAGCTCGTGGCCCCATAGGGAGCTCCACCGAAGGCCCCAGTGGCAGGGTCCGCATGGCACCGCCGCCCCATTTCGGCACTCCCCTCACGCGGTTCGTGGCTCATTGGGAGTTCCTCCGAAGGCCCCAGTGGCAGGGTCCGCATGGCACCGCCGCCCCATTTCGGCACACCCCTCCCACGGCTCGTGGCCCCATAGGGAGCTTCACCGAAGGCCCCAGTGGCAGGGTCCGCATGGCACCGCCGTCCCATTTCGGCACACCCCTCTCGCGGTTCGTGGCCCCATAGAGAGCTCCACCGACAGCGGTACCCACCTCGCGGCATTCGCAATTGCGTGTGGTTGGGTCCTTCGCCAGGATGATTGGAGGATGTCGTTATCTTTTTTGGGTGGCGCGAAGACCCGAAAAAGGCCTTCAGAAGCCGGAGTCGATGAACCAAAACATGCAAAACATGTGTTGTGATGCCTTCCCACATGATGTGCAGGAGGAGGAGAGGGAGGGAGAAAGAGGAGGAGGAGGAGGAAGGAGGAGGAGGACCAGTGCAAACTCAAGACGAATCAACTATGTTGCAATAAACCCTCCCTTCGAGGTCCATCTTCATAGGATCCCACAAGAACTTCTGCGGAAGGCTTTGCGGCCGTTGCCGCCGACCTTGAAGGGGGACGACGACGACGACGACGACGATGACGACGACATTGACGCTCTGTAGCCTCGTCTTGGGGCTCGCTTGGAAGCCCATTGGGCTCTGTAAGGAGACCTCTTGGGGGGGACTCCTGGGGACGCCCCGTGGCCACTCGGAGCCGCCTCGAAGCGCACGCGAGGCCTTTTTTGGAGGTGGGAACATGCGCGCCACCCCGCCACAATGGATAGAAGTGTGAGGAGTGTGCCTCTGGGGGGGGGCGGGGGGGTGCAGGAGAAGGAGGGGTGGGGGGGGGGTCCCCTTTGAAGGGGCTCTGGGACACACAAATACATACACACAAATAAAAGGATTCCCCATATTTTCCAATATTTTCTGGGTTTTTGTCTTCCCCCCCATTTCCCATATTTTCACATATTTTCCTTGGAATCGACGATGGATTGTGTCTGTGTGTTTTTTCCCCTCCTGACCCTTGTCCACAAGGGGGATGCCAACCCCCCTGCCCCCCTTGTCCACAGGGGGGACCTCCGGGGGGGGGGAGGTCGCGCTCCCCCAGGGACCCCCCCCCGCTGCCCCCCCCCCGGGACCCCCCCCCGCTGCCCCACGCGCCCCGCCAGGGAAGGGATTCGAGGGAGGGGCTCCTTCTCGAATCAAGTACGACGTTGTTTGATCTCCGTTTGGCTGGATCGCTTGAAGACGAGGGCTTCGGGAGAGGGGGGAGAGCGGCGACGACGACGCTTCAAACGGGAAAACGCTTCACGCACGCCGACAGGGTCGGCGGATCTGAAGTGCGGGAAGTGCCCCAATGAAAGACAAACGATTGATAGTCTTCAATCGTGCCACGAAATGTTCATTGTTTTTTCCTGGCACGTCAACGCCACAAACCCATATGACTGTTGCGCCCTGACGATCCGAAGTAGCGCCAGCACACCGCTCCTGGAAATGCAACACCGCGAATCAACGGGACTGCTGCGTCCTGAGAGTCGTAAACCGTGCCAGTTCACCATGCCTGAGAGAGTCCCTGAAGCGGTTGCACATGCTTGAAGTGAACGCGCGCGGCGCTACTACAGCGAGAGCCACATGCGGGAAGGACACCGCCCTCATCCTTGAAAAAACGCTGCAAACTTCTAAGACGGATGCGCGCGGCGCTGCGGCGAGTGCCGCACGTTGAAAACCCCCGTCCTCCGTGCATGAAAGTGCTGCAAACGTTGAAGATGAGTGCGCGCGGTGCTGAGGCGAGGGCCACATTTGTGTTACCACCCGGCACCCAACATTGAAGTTGCTGCAAATCCCAAGATGCAGAGTCAGAAGTGGTCAGGAAGTCACAGGCGAAAGGCCCAGCCCGCCCTACGGACACGTCTGGGGCTGCGACAGGGAGGAATTACTCGCGCGGAAAATGGATAGAGGAGGAGGGGGAGGTGGAGGAGGAGGAGGAGGATTCGTGGTGGCGCAGGAGGAAGAGAAGTCGAAAGCCGGATCATACAGTACCAATGGCGGGCTGTTTTTCGACCCCGAGGTTTTGAGGGTCGGGGGCAACGTCGGGGTGGTGTGGTGTACATGTTTTCCCCGTGTTCCAGGGAAAATGTATACACCAAGGATCCGCATACAACAGGATCCGCTCCCGTGTGAAATTCCAGTGCAGGGCCGGAAAAAGCGTCGGTGTATAGAGCTCGGTTCCCTAAGGAGGAGCAGGATTAAGCTTCCTCCGCCAGGAGGACGCACTCCCCGCTCGAGAACCTCGAGTTCCGGCTCGTTGACGCCAGCGAGATAGGGGACATTTTCCCGGCCGCGTCGTTCGATTTCGTGTTGTGCGTGCAGGCGCGCGGCGGCTTAGGAGGGGAAGTTTCTCTCTCTCTCTCTCTCTCTCACTTCGGACGTTCTCGCTTGGGTTAGATGTTTGGTTTGGGGGCGCCTTCCTGGGGCCCACCTCAAGGATCTGTTCGACTCTAGCTCGTCTCCAGTTCGACTCCAGTTCGACTCCAGTCGACGGTCATTCGACGTAGCATCTTCGCATGAGTGGAGCCAGTGAAGGTCCCCAGAGAGCATCTAAGCTTGAGAGGGGGAAGGAGGAAGAGGAGGAGGAGGAGGAGGAGGAGGAGGAGGAGGACGTCCTCACTTGGGGCGTCTTTCGGGCCTGGTCGATGCAATGCAGACGACCGAGGAGGTAGAGATGCACTCCTCCCTGCCCTCGTCTCTCCATGTCTTTCCTGTTATCTCTCTTTGCCCTTGAAGGCCTGCCTGGGCGCCTCGCCTGGGGAAAGGGGGGAAGGAGGACATCCTCTGCCTCCCCAGACGTCCCGCATCTTGAAAGATCGAGCGGATTTGTTCTGCATGTTATGCCTTCCAGGGGCGTGTTCGGGCTCCGGGGTCAAAAAGCGGCTCATGATGACAACATGTTATCGGGAAATGACCTGGGCTTCCGGGGGCGACGTTGAACTAACAAAGTAGCATCATGGGCCCCTCCTTGCCCTCGCCTTTTCCAAAGGGTGATTACATCAATTTGCCACGACGTGGTTTCCACAAGAGGATGTAGTACATTGATTGCCTACTCGCCATGGTAGGTGTGCGAAGTTGGAGGAAGCACCGATGCATTTGCAGGACACCCAAGAAATGTTGACGTCAGCCCGACCTAGTATCCCGAGAGGTAAACTGATTGACTGGACTGCGCTGACCGCACCCCTTCGGCAGCCGCTTTGTTTTCGGTTGCCAGACGTTCAATCGGGTGCACAACCAATGGCAGTTTGTTTTACTCTCGGCGGTCAAGCGCGCAATCTATGGCGCAACCAAGAGCAAGCCGTCTTACATCTGCGGGGCAACGAACAGCCGGCCGCTTGATGCTCGGCGGCCGAGCGTGCAGTTTATGGCACAACCAATATCAACCTCGACGTCTCGAGCCCCCCGCCATCCCCTCGCCGCGCGACTCCCTCCAACAAGCAAACAAAAACAAAAACAACAACCTCGCCGCGCGCCGCAGGCGGTCACGCACTTCCAGGACGCGCGCAAGTTTGTCTTCGGAGCGTCGCAGGTGCTGCGCCCAGGCGCGCCGCATACCCAGGGCTCCGCCGCCCTGAGGATGCGAGCGACTTCGCCGCTCCTGGACTCCAGGACAAACCAAGATCGGGGAAACGTGAGACTCGAGTTCGCTGGAGCTCGGGTTTGCCGACGCTGTTGGGCGGGCCCTTCCCTGACTTTTGCCGGTCCAGCGTTCGTGGAAAATTTGCAGCGGGTGTTCGCGTCAAGTTTCAGGTCGCATCACATCCTTCTCTTGACGGCCCCGTCGGGTCGGAGTCCCCCGAACCCAAGTCTCCAGGATGGAACACGGCCCCCTGACGAGGCCAATTCGTTGAATGACATCGGTGGGAGGCCCAGCTGCTCTCTCACCCACAACACAGCGGGGGGGGGCGTGACAGGAGGATATGTTTGCCTTCCTTCTCTCCCTCTCTCTCTCTCTCTCTTTCTCTCTTCTTCGCAGCCAAGGCCAATGAAACGCCGATTGGACGCCATGCGAACGCCTCTGCTGGGGCCACTGCTAGAACTCCTCTAGATGGATGCCTATAACAAGGGCCCGTAGGAACCATGTCTTTTAGTGGAGGGTTCCTTAACATTGATGTGTAAGGCTGTCTGCATCAAGGGACCCTGAAGGAGGTTCCAGTTAGTGAGGGGTTCTTAGTGCGGGTGCTTTTGGTAAGCATTCGTCACTAAGGATGCTTTTAGCAAGGGGCCCTTAGTGCAGACTCCTGTAGTGAGGAATCATTAGTGGCGATGTCTCTGGTAAGGATCCCCTCAGTAAGGATCCCTGTAATACGGATTCATTGCTCACGTGTCCTTACGCATCCGTTGGCACGGGTTACCTAGGAGGGCTGCCTTTAGTAATTGGGCACGATTGTTCATGTTTCCTTATGCGTCCGTGGACACGGGATACTTGGAAGGCTGCCTTTCGTAATGGGGCCCGCAGTAAGGATGCGTAAAGTGTGGCTCCCTTAGTGTGGATGCCTTTCGTGAAGGTGCCCTCACTGAGGGTCCTTGCGGTAACGATTCTTTCCTGCGACTTGTTTTAGCAGGGGTTCTTTCAGACGGGTGTCAGGTGTTTTGTTTAATACGCGTTCATTAACAGCATTGCTTTCTTGCCAAGAAATCCTGACTACGGGCATCGTTAGTTTGGAAGCCCGTCGTGTGGGCGCATGCACGAGGCATTCGTTTGGATGAGAGCCTTTACCACGAAACCCTAGCAGAGGATCTTTTCAGTGAGGGGTTCTGAGTGAGGGTGTCTGTAGTACTGATCCCCTCCCCTCGGTAAGGACCTCCGCAATAAGGAGTCACTATGCATGGTATGGCATGGTTGCCTTAGTACGGGGTATGTGAGTAAGGATGACTTTAGTAAGGAATGAGTAGTGTTGCGTTTGTTGACGGTGTCTTTGATAATGCCACCTTCCGCCGCGAGGATACTTGTAGCAAGGATCCCGACGTTAAGTGCCCCTGTAGTAAGGAATCCTTGCCATGTCTTTAGTACTGTCTCGTTATGTTGGACGCCTTCAGTAAGGAACCTGGAGTAAGGAGTCATTTAGAAAGCAGTCCTCAGACAGGTATACATGTGAGGGGGGCCAGGTTGCCCTCCCACACAAACCACGACGCAGAGGGGGAAGTGACAGGAGGAAATGTTGGCGCTTTTTTTTTTCTCTCTCTCTCTCTCTCTCTCTCTCTCTCTCTTGCCCTCTCTCTTTCTCTCTCTCTCTCTCTCTCTCTTTTTCTCTCTCTCTTTTTTTCTCTCTCTCTCTCTCTCTCTCTCTCTCTCTCTCTCTCTCTCTCTCAGCCAGCGAAACCCCTATGCGACGCCATGCGAAAGCCTCCACTGGGGCCATTGCTAGAGATCTGTGGTACGGATGCTTGTAGCAAGGGACCGTAAGAATCGCGTTTAGTGCGTGGTCCCTGGTAAGGGAAGGTGTAGCAAACATTCATTCGTAAGGATGCTTAAATTCTAGACGCTTCGCGTATCCCCACCAGCCCGTCCAGAAACGACGCCCAGGCGAGTAGAGGGTCGTCCTGAGGGGCTTTTCGGCGTCTTGGGTGCCTCGGGGGGGCCTCTTTGGGCCGTTTGGGATCCTCTTGGGGGCCTCCTGGGGGCCTCTTGGGGCCATCTTGGGGCCATCTTGGGGCCTCTTGGTGCCTCCTGGGCGCTTCTTGGGGCCATCTTGGAGGAAATCGATCAAAGAAGAGGGGAGCTTCAATTAGTGCTGCCCCCTCTGGGGGCCAAAATGGGGCCAAAACCTTAGTAAAATCAATGATTTTGGCTTCCTCGGCGAGGCCGTTTTGGACGCTCTGACCGCTCCCCGCCCCCCCTGTCCAGGTCAGTGGGGAGGGGGTAGGGGGAGGGGTAAACCCCTCCCCGAAGGGGAAGAAGGAGGGGTGGAAGAGGAAACGCTCTAAACCACCGACGCCCAGAGGGCTGGTGGGATTGTGCGTGCGCGTGTGCGAATGCGTATTTGCGTGTGTGTGTGTGTGGTGTGAACGAGCTTCCCAGGATGCCCCCAGCTGTCAGCCTCCCACGCAGCCCCGCCGCAGCTAGGTGAGTGGGCCGGCCGGCTTGCGGCGCGTCTTGTAGCTAATTAGCCATGCTCGCCGCCCCGGGCTTTGCTGTCGCCGCCTGTGCTCTTCGCTCGCGGCCGCGACCGAAAAAAATATGTGGTGTGTGTGTGTTTCCTTGAGGCGAAGGGCGCTCGCGTAGGCCCCCCCCCCTGGTGCGCAGTTTCGGCCCCGACTCCAGCCGCGGCGCCGCAGGCGCTGCCTCGGAGCCGTCGCCGATCTGCGGCTGCTCATAAGGGGTAAGCCTTTTGGGCCTCAACCCCGAAGAGCCTCCTCCTCCTCCTCCTCCTCCTCCTCCTCCTCCTCCTCCTCCTCCTCCTCCTCCTCCTCCTCCTCCTCCTCCTACTCCAAGGATGACCCCGACAGAGCCCGTAGCCAGCCGTTGCGGCCCGAGTCAAGTCCAGTACGCAGTCTAATTTCGCCCACCGGCCAAGCCACGTTCCCTCCCCGCACAGTTTCAGTTTGGGCTGCGTCCGCGAAAGAGAATGCGCGTAGTCACCCGTTTTCACCTGTGTCGATTCTTCTTCGCCTGTACACTTTTGTCGAATGCGCAGCCAGGGTGTAACAGCACGTTGACGCACCAATGTTCATGCGGTGGCACGGAGGCGGTGTGCACGAGGATTGGCACAAGGACGACTGGGTGCATGTCGTGTAATACAACCTACGGTTGCTACGATTCAACCACGCACCAGTGTTCGTGCGGTGGCAGTGAGACTGAGTGTTCCAACTCAGGACGACTGTGGACGGACCAGTGCTCCGCGTGCGCCACAACTGAGGGGTGTTACGATTCGGTCACACATCAGTGCTCATGCGGTAGCACCAAGACAGAGTGCATCTCTGCACACGTTTGGTCTGACCAGTGCACATCTTGCGCTGGCGGTACAGGCGATTTTGAAGAGCTGTGGGGCTGCTATGACCACATCGTCCACAAATGCGATTGTAGCATTGACGTGGATACGTGCGACGATCAAGGTCGCACTTGGACGAGTGGTTGCAATTCATGCGCTCAGGAGACGACTGGCGAGCCAATTCGCGAGGGTTGTTACAGCCTGCTGACTCACGAGTGCGACTGCGAGAGCACTGAGACGGGCTGCGAGCATGCCGGGGATACCTGGACTCAGTGCACGTCGTGCGGCGAAGGCACGGACCAGACATCAGACGCAACTGCGCGGACGCTTGGCTCTGCTCTGATTTGTACCCTCGTCGTGTTCGTTTTGTTGCCCGCCCCTTCCTCGGCAAGAGCTGGCTGCTACGACCACATCGACACCCACACGTGCGACTGCTCGGTGGACCTGGAGCACTGCGAGCAGGTCCGTGGCCACATCTGGACGGACGGGTGCAGGACCTGCGACGCCTCGCTGGGGGTCGACCACGCCGAGTGCAACCGTGAGCACTCCTGGGGTTGCTTCGACCATGCCGAGCACGCGTGCGACTGCTGGATCTCCCAGGTGGCGTGCAATCTGAACATGTCCACGGACACCTGGACTCATCAGTGTTGGAGTTGTTGCTGGCACTCGGTCTGGGGGTGTTTCGAGCCAAGCAGCGGCTGCCTCTGCCGGATCCCTGAGGGGGCTTGCACCCGTGATTTTCCGGCGGCGACGTGGTCATTCAGATGCCACGAGTGCGAGGGCGTTGACCCGGAGCCCGACACCGACAAGCAGCAGATGAACATCGGGCACATCGTCATTGCATGCGCAGTTTCCCTCTCGTTGTGTTGCGCGGCCTCCCTCTGCGCCTATGTTGTCGTGTACTGGGCGCGCATCGCTAAGGTCAAGAGCATGTCCACTGACGTACCTGACACAGTGTATGGTAATCCCGTGCAGCCCCTTGATGGCACTGTGGTAGTTGGAGTGCCCCCTCAGGCTCCAGAGGCCAACGGCTCTTCAGGGAAAGTATCGAATGTTTGATTTCGGACTCGAATCATTCTCGGCCCTCACATGTCGCTTCTGGTGGCACCCGTCGAGTGCAAGGCCGCGCGGCGAATCCGCATGCCATCTATGTAGCCAACTACACCAACGCATATGTTGTTTGTTGGCGATATGTCGAGGGAAGCTTGGCTGGCATCGGGTATCAATCCAGCCGTCCTCCTGCATGCTCTTGTTTACAGTCGATTTGTAAGGCTAGGTTGTTCTGTGGAGCAGAGTGACTTGCCAGGCATCTGGTGCAGCATGCCACAAAAGCTGGGGCGAAGTACGTTGTATGCGCTGAGTGTTTGGAGGTGGAGGTTGTGTGTAGGCAGAGGAATTCTGCTTAATGTGCATATGCCGTATAGACCGACGACGCGTTCGGCGAACCACAGCCGCCCCCTGCATGTTGGAAATGCACATGTGGCCGAACGTTGGGCCGAAGCCTTGCTAAGCTATTGTATCATGCGTTCCACGAGCCGTTTTGGAAACCCTGTGGGCAACACGTGGGGGAGCAGGGAGAAGGAGAAGGATGAGGAGGAGGCCTCTTTGGGGCCTGCAGAAGGCTTCCTGGGAGCCCGTTGGTGGCCTCTGAATGTCTTCTGGGGTCCGCTTGGGCCGCTTGCGGACCGTTTTGGAGGTCGTCTTGGGGCCGTCGTGGTCCGTCTTGGAACTCTCGTGAGGGCTTCAGGGGCCGTCCCGGGGCATTTTCGGGCCTTTGGGACCGCCTTGGGTTTTCCGATGCACGAAAGGCGAGGGCATGAAGATCTTTCAACAGCCCTAGGACAACTTGAGGAACCACAATCAGTTTGGTCTCGATGGGCCATCCTGGAGAGCCTGTTGGAGTTATACTGGGCTGCATCAGGGACCTATTGTGTTGCCTCGAGACCATATTCTAGACGCTTCGCGTAACCCGACCAGCCCATCCAGAGGCTGTGCCCAGGCGAGTTGCCTTGATCAGGGATGCGTAGAGGTCTGCAATGGAAGAAAGGGCTGGGGAAGCCGTCGTACCCCAAGAGATGGAGGATGGAGGAGGAGGCGGGGGAGGAGCAGGGGGAGGAGGGGGGAGGAGGGAGGAGGAGGAATGGGCGAATGCAAAAGAGCAGGAAGAGGAGGAGGAGGAGGAGGAGGAGGGAGGGAGGGAGGGAGAGGAGGAGGAGGAGGAGGGCGAGCAGAAAGGACAGCGGATGCCTCTCGGGGTCTCTTCGGGTGTCTCTTCGGAGGGCATCTTGGGGTCTTCTCGGGGCGCTTTGGGGACCTCCAGGCGGTAGGAAGCCTCTCGGAGCGTCGTGGGTGCTTCGGGGGAGCCTCTAGGGAGCCTCTGGGGAGCCTCTAGGGGACTTCTTGGGGACCTCTCGGAGGCCTCTTGGGGCCTCCTGGGCGCCTTTTGCGGCCCTCTTGGGCCACGCTTGGGGGCAGTCTTCGAGGATATCGAACAAACAAGGGGGGTGCTTGATTAGCCTCGCCCCTCTAGGGCCCCATAAAATCGCCTCTTGGACACCTCTTGGAGCGCTCTTGGGACCGTATTGGGACCCTCTTGGGTTCCTCTTGGGAGGCCTCGGAGGGCTGTCGAAAGCGAAAGGACGAGAATTGATGTTTGAAGGAGTTTGGTCTCTTAATGGTGTCCTCGGAATGCTCCGTGGCCACTTGGAGCCGTCTTGGAGTGATCGCGGGGCGTCCGCGCATGATCCAGATGTTGGTGCAAGGGTATTCTGTATTGGATTTTGCATGGGATTGTGGGGGGTGCTGGCATTGCACACAGCAGGCAATATGCCAGCCCCACCGCCGTCCCTGTCAAAACACAATGCAACGTGATCGCAGTGCGTCCGCGCATGACCCAGATTGGTGCAAAGTGCATTCTGTATTTTTTGTCGAGAAGGATGGCGGGGTGTTGTTGACATGGTCTGGGCTGTGTCGCTGGTCGGGTGGGAGAGGGATGTGCATTAATACGGAACAGGTATGAAACCCTCTCCGAAGGGAAGGGGGATGGAAGAGGAAACCCGCTAAACCACTCACGCCAAGAGAGCTGGTGGGACTGGGCAGTCGTGGATCCATTTTGGGCCGCCGTATGGGGCATATTGAGGCAACCGTGGGCTTCCATGGGCTAATATTGGATGTCTTGAAGGCATCTTGGGACTATATTGGACTCGATGTTGGTGGTCGTCTTGGAGTCCATTCGGGCCGTCTTGGGGCCCTCTGGGTATGGCCGCTTGGGCAGTGGTGGGGCCACCTTGGAGGCGTTGTGGCCCGTCTAACTCTGCCGGAAGCCCGACATGGCGAGAATACTGAAACCATTGACCAGTGAAAAGCACGGCGCCAAGCTAGGCCGTATTTGGCCCGTCTTGTACAGTAGTGATGTCATCGTGTGTTTTCTATGAGGCAATATTGGACCGTTTTGGGTTGTTTTGAACGCCGACTTGGAGGCGTCTTGGCGCCTCGTTGGGACACTTCGGCCGCGTGGGAGGCCATCTTGGATTGTTTTGGTGCCAGTTTGGAGGCGTGTCGGGCAGTTTTGGACGATCGGGGGCCCGAAATGGGCAGAGCGCTAACACCGTTGACCATTGAAAACACGTTGGGCATCCAAGGATAACAGCATGCTGGGGACATACTTTGAGTGGCGGTCAAATGTGGTGCATGCGTTGGTTCCCGTGCGATTTGGGCCATGCGTCGTCCTGGTGTTGTTCTGACGACATCCTGGCGTCGTCCTGACATTGTCCTGGCGTCGTCATGGCGTCGTCCTGGCGTCGTCCTGGCGTTGTCTTGGCCTTGTCCTGGCATCGTCTTGGCGTCGTCCTGGCGTTGTCCTGGCGCTGCCATGGCATTGTCCTGTTGTTGTCCTGGTGTTGTTCTGATTCTGTCGTCCTGGCGTCGTCCTGGCGTTGTGGTGGTGGTGACTTGCCGTCGCCCTGGCGTTGTCCAGGCGTTGTCCAGGCGTTGTCCTGGCGTCGTCCTGGCGTTGTCATATCGTCGTCCTGGCTGGCGACTTCGTGGCGTCTTTCAGGCGTCGTCCTGGCGTCGTCCTGGCGCTGTCCCAGTGTTGTCCTGGCGTCTTTCAGGCGTCGTCCTGGCGTTGTCCTGACGTTGTCCTGGCAGTGTCCTGGCGTCGTCCTGGCGTCGTCCTGGCGTCGTCCTTGGCGTTGCCCTGACGTTGTCCTGGCATTGTCCTGCCGTCGCCCTGATGGCGCCCTGACGTCGTCCCGGCGTTGTCCTGGCGGCGTCCTGGCGTTGCCCTGGCGTTGTCTTGCGTTGTCTTGGCATTGTCCTGGCGGCGTCTTGGCGACATTTTGGCGTCGTCCTGGCGTTGTCCTGGCGTCGTTTTGCGTCGTCCTGGCGTTGTCCTGGCGTGGTTTTGGCGCCGTCCTGGCGTCGTCCTGGCGTTGTCCTAGCGTTGTCCTGGCGTCTTCTTGGCGTCGTCCTGGCGTCGTCCTGGCGCTGTACTGGCGTCGTCCCGGCGACATCATGGCGTCGTCCTGTTGTCGTCTTGGCGTCGTCTTGGCGTCGCCTTATCCTGGCGTCACCCTGGCGTCGTCCAGGCGTTGTCCTGGCGTCGTCCTGGCGTCGTCCTGGCGTCGTTTTGGCGGCGTCCTGGCGTCGTCCTGGTGTCGTCCTGGTATCGTCCTGGCGTTGTCCTGGCGCCGTCCTGGCGTCGTCCTGGCGTCGTCCAGGCGTTGTCCTGGCGTCGTCCTGGCGTCCAGGCGTTGTCCTGGCGGCGTCCTGGCGTCGTCCTGGCGTCATCCTGACGTTATCCTTTCGTCCAGGCGTTGTCCTGGCGGCGTCCTGGCTTCGTCCTGGCGGCATCCTGGCGTCGTCCTGGCGTCGTCCTGACGTTGTCCTCGCGTCGTCATGGTGTTTTCCTGGCTTCGTCCTGACATTGTCCTGCCTTCGTCATGGCGTCGTCCTGGCGATGTCATGGCGTCGTCCTGGCGCTGTACTGGCGTCGTCCTGGCGTTGTCCAGGCGCTGCCATGGCATTGTCCTGTTGTTGTCCTGGTGTTGTTCTGATTCTGTCGTCCTGGCGTCGTCCTGGCGTTGTGGTGGTGGTGACTTGCCGTCGTCCTGGCTTTGTCCTGGCGTTGTCCAGGCGTTGTCCTGGCGGCGTCCTGGCGTTGTCATGTCGTCGTCCTGGCGACGTCCTGGCATCGTCGTGGCGTCTTTCACGCGTCGTCCTGGCGTCGTCCTGGCGCTGTCCCAGTGTTGTCCTGGCGTCTTTCAGGCGTCGTCCTGGCGTTGTCCTGACGTTGTCCTGGCGTCGTCCTGGCGTCGTCCTGGCGGTGTCCTGGCGTCGTCCGTGGCGTTGTCCTGACGTTATCCTGGCATTATCCTGGCGTCGTCCTGACGGCGCCCTGACGTCGTCCCGGCGTTGTCCAGGCGGCGTCCTGGCGTTGCCTTGGCGTTGTCTTCCCGGTGTCCTTGGCGTTGTCCTGGCATCGTCCTGGCGTCTCGCCCTGGCGTCTTGGCGGGCGTTGTCCTAGCGTCGCCCTGGTGTCCTCCAGGCGTCGTCCTGGTGGTGTCCTGGCGTAGTCCTGGCGTCGTCTTGGCGTCGTCTTGGCGTTGTCCTGGCGATGCCCTGGCAACGCCTTGGCGTTTGCCTGGCGCCGTCCCATCGGCGGCCTGTCGTTGTCCTCGCGACGTTATTTGCGTAAGCATGAGAGGCATAAAAACTCGAGTTTCCCTTGCACAGGGTGTCCAGAGCTCCGACCACTTTATTTCGGCACGGCACCCCCTCCATTACCCACACATTCCACCAGCCAGCGCGCCCCTCCGCCCCGACCCCCTTATTTCGGCACGGCACACCCCCTCCACACCCCCTTCGCATCCCCCCCACCCACCAGCCAGCGCGCCCTCCGCCCCGGCACGGCACACCCCCTCCGCATCCCCCCCACCCACCAGCCAGCGCGCCCCCTCCGCCCCGACACCGTTATTTCGGCACGGCACACCGCTCCGCCCCGACCTTTTTATTTCGGCACGGCACACCCCCTCCGCATCCCCCCACCCACCAGCCAGCGCGCCCCTCCGCCCCGACCCCTTTTATTTCGGCACGGCACACGCACCCCGCATCCCCCCACCCACCAGCCAGCGCGCCCCCTCCGCCCCGACCCCTTTATTTCGGCACGCCCCCCCCTCCCCTGCGCGCCCCCTCCGCCCCGACCCCTTTTATTTCGGCACAGCACACCCATCCGCCCCGACCCCTTTATTCTCTTGCACAGGGTGTCTAGAGCTCCGGCCACTTTATTTCGGCACGGCACCCACTCCATCACCCACCAATTTCACCAGCCAGCGCACCCCCACCGCCCCCATCTCCCCCACCCCAACCCCCCACCCACCAGCCAGCGCGCCCCCCTCCGCCCCGACCCTTTTATTTCGGCACGGCACCCCCCCCCCAATCCCACGCACCCCTCCGCATCCCCCCCACCCACCAGCCAGCGCGCCCCCCCGCTCCGACCCTTTTATTTCGGCACGGCACCCCCCCAATCCCACGCGCCCCCTCCGCATCCCCCCCCGCCCACCAGCCAGCGCTCCCCCCCCCCGCCCCGACCCCTTTATTTCGGCACGGCACACTTCCGCCCCGACCTCTTTATTTCGGCACGGCACACCCCCTCCGCATCCCCCCCACCCACCAGCCAGCGCCCCCCCTCCGCCCCGACACCTTTTATTTCGGCACGGCACCCGACCTTTTTATTTCGGCACGGCACACCCCCTCCGCATCCCCTCCCCCGCGCGCCCCCTCCGCCCCGACCCCTTTTTATTTCGGCACGGCACACGCACCCCGCATCCCCCCCACCCACCAGCCCCCTCCATCCCGAGCGCCCCCTCCGCCACCCCGTCCACGAGCCAGCGCGCCCCCTTCGCCTCCTCCCTCTTCCTTTCTGTGCAAGAGCCACGGCACGCGTGCCACTTGTTTCTCCACCCCAACGCGTGTTTGAGCCCTCGTTGGCCGTTTTGGGGGTGGTCATCTTGGTTCGTCGCGGGGCAGTTTGGGACCGCATCGGGACCACATATGGCAGCATTGGAACCATCTCGGGCGAACTCGGAGGCATCTTGGATTTGGTTGGCAGTGTCTGCGGCAATCTCGCAGTATCGGGCCAACTTAAAGACCAGAGCAGCCATCGTAGAGGGGATACTGGAGTCATATTGGGGATGAAACCCTTGCCTGAGCGCGTTCGGGGTTCGCACAGGTGGCTGAAGGGATGCGCCGCTATCGCACACAGGGTCCCAATTTCGACAACATCCCATCTTGCATACAAGAGGAGTTGGCGGACCGAAGACGCATGCGTCGAACCACCGCCGACCTCCGCTTTTTGGAAGCGCGTATACGGCCAAACGTTGAGCCAACAACGTCTGGCCAAACCATCAGACTCTGTGTTCTCCCAGCCACTGTGGAAATCCTTGGGGGAACATTGGGGGAAGGAAGAGAAAGACAAGGAGGGAGGAGAGTGAGGACGAGAAGGGGGGAGGGGAGACCTCCCGGGCCCCTCCTGGAGACTTCTATGGGTCTCTTGGGGACCTTTGGGGTGCTTCCTGGAGTTTCTTGGGAGCCCCTTGGGCAGTTTTAGGGCTCTATTTGTCCGTCTGACGCCTTCGGATGCCGTCTTGGGGGCTCACTGGGCCGTGTTGAAAGTCTCTCGGGCCGTCTTGGGGCCGTATTGCGGGCCGCTTGGGCCGTCTTGGGGCCGTGTTGGGGCCTGCTTAGGTGTTTCTGTGGTTGTCGTGGGGCTATCGTAGAGGCCTCTGGGGCCGACATGGGCTGTCAGAAACCCTAGAATGCGTGAGCGCCCAAATCTGTCAACCTATGAGAAATCAATGATTTGTGCCTCTTCGGACCCGCCTGGAGGGCCTCTTTGAGTCATGCTGGACTCTATCGGGGCCGTCTTGGGGCTCTCTTGGGGCCCTCTTGGGGCCCTCTTGGCTGAGAAAGGGGGCTATCAAGGCTGTCTTGGAGATCATCTTGGCCATCTTGGCGGCCCGCTTGGGAGCATCGTCGGCGGGAGAGCTGGCGGGGTGATGCCCGCCCGGGTTTCTCGGCATGGCCGGCCGGATCGGCCCGGGCGGTTCAAACGGTGAACGTTTGGCATGCCAAGCAGCTCCTCTTGCAGGCAACAGGGGGCGGTGGCAGTGGCCTTCGGCCCATCCCGCCAACCTGCTCGGGTCGTGGACCCAAGGCCTCTGGAGGGCCTCTTCGGGGCCCTCTGGTGGAGGTTCACCGAGGCCTTCCTGGGGCGCGTGGAGGCCCGTGGGGGGTGTCGGGCCGTTTTTTGGCGCACTGGTTCTATTGAGTTTTCCCGAAGAAGTTCGGTTGAACAGTTTGGGGGACGTCTGGGCAGGTCCCGCAGCCGTCTTGAAGCCCTCTGAGGCCGTTTGGGGAAGTCTTGGTGGCTGAATGGGGCTCTCGGAAGCCTCCCCGAGTCGAGCTCGACGGGAGGATGCATCGGAAGACCCGGATGGTGTGCCAGGGAGCTCGCTCGCCCCACCCTCAAATGTGATTCTGGATGCTGGGAGCAGGGCAGAGACCTCAGACCCCCTTCGAGTCCTGAAAGAATTACGACGGGAGGTTTTTGTCGCCAGCCTCTGAGACCCCTACCACGGCTCGGGACCTCCAGAAAACGACTCAGGATGAAAGACTGGTCCCTGGGAATGGGTCCAGACCTCTGGAGGTCGACGTAACGACAAGAAATCATGACGTCGGGGGTCTGGGAGGGAGGGGGACAGACAAATGTCTCACTCGCCTTTTCACCCCGGCAAGCGGGTGTCGGCTGTTCTGTTGCGCGGAATTCGCTTGTAGGCATTCTGACCGACGCGTCGTGTGATTTGTACACTGCGTGAGCCTGCGGCTTGGCGCAGGGGCATCGGCAGCGAGGAGTTGTAGAGTCTACGGCGCCAGATTCCGATGCCAGCTTTTGCCATCGCCTCGACACACCGGCCAGGGCCGGAGTGGGGCGGCCGTCCCGCGGCCTTGACGGCGCCGGCGTGCGGCGGCGGGAGCCGTTCCGCCCTCCTGGGCTCGAGGCAGTTGATGCGAAAAGGGAGAGGGGACCCCGACGGACGGGTGCGGCAGCAGATCGCGGGGGCCTCGCATGTCCTCGCACTTCCGTTTGCAGAATGCTCTGGCGTGCGCTAGCGTCCAGTAGTCGACGGGAAATCGCCAGTTCAGAACCGATCAGCGTCGACTAGCGTCGATGAGCGTCGATTCGCAAGGGCCAACACGATAGTACGGGAGGCTCCCAAGAGTTGCCGCAGACCAGTGAAGGTTCACCTTGTGGGCGCTTTCCTGTCCTCAGGGCCCCCCGTCCTTCGGGGCCCCATCTTTGAACCGCCGCCGACTTGATCCTGGGCCCAAACTGAGCCTGGTCAGCATCGGTGCGGTTTCGGAGGCCTCGAGGTTGATACCAACACCTTACACGCCGGTCGTTGAAAGTACGCCTTTTTCGATTCCCACATCCCAATCTACCTCAAGCGCCTGCCTGCTTCAGGAATCGATGTGCCTCTCCCATGTCTTGTTGTTCTCTGGGAGGGCCTGATCCTGATCTACTTGGTCCGCCCCCCTGCTCCATGTTTTACCTACTTCCTCCGACCGACCTGTATCGGCGGTGTGCCCCCGTGAGTCTCGGCCACGCGCAGAGGGGGGGTGGGGGAGGGGGGAGGGCTTCTTAGGAGCACCCCTGCTTCTTAGAAGGCGCGGGCCTTTATCTATAGATGTGAGGCCGGCGCCCTCTAAGGAGCAGCCTCCATCTAAGAAGCCTTCCCCCCTCTTCCCTCCGCCCCCTTGTGCGCACTGCTGAGTATCGGCGGTGTGCCCCCGCGAGTCGCCGCAGAGGCCCATGCGAGAAGCCAGGGGGGGGGGCGGGCGGCCGACGGGCGCGCACGCCGCGCGGGGGCAGCAGCCCCGCCCGTCCTCTCCCCGCTCTCTCTGGGGCCGCAGGGGGGGCCCGCGGCCCGCTGCTTCGGGGGCCGCGTCCGCCTCGGTCCGATCCGGTCCGATCCGACGTCGGCGTTGGCCGGCACGAGCCGATTCGATGCCGATCGGGGCTCATCGAAGAAGAGAACAGAAATGTTTGGCGCTCCCCGCGGGTGTCTTGGCTCCGCGCCTGAGCCCCCCAGCGGCGCCTCCGGCGCCGCCCCTGGCGCGCTCCGCGCGCCAGGGAGGGGGGTCCAGCGCGGATCCAAGAAATCCGCGTGGAGCGCCAAAAATTTATGTTTACATGGTTTTTGTTTCTTCTAGCTCAAGAGACAGGGGTCAATGCAAGCGGGGGTCAGTGAGAGCGCCGGATTTTGTAGGATCTTGAAGGGCCAGGGCTGCACTGACCTGGGTTTGGGTGCAGGATTCTGCAGGAGCTTGCAGGATCCTGCAAGGCCTGACTGACCCGGGTCTGGATTGACCCGGGTCAGTAAGTCTCCGAGTCGATTTCCCACCGATCTGATGCGACCCAACGGCTGCGTGGCGTCGTTGTGCATCCTTGTGCAGCCGATCCTGTTCGATCTCGACTCCGTGCCGATGCGGTCCGATTCGACGAACAATCCGATACGATCCGCTGTTTCGATTCGATGTTGACTGTTCCTGGTGGGAGGCAGAGCTACGAGGTTCGAGGAACAAATTGCATAAACACAGACTTCGGAGGTCCGCGAGGATTTCTTGGATCGGCGTTGGCCCCCCCATCCCTGGCGCGCGGGATGGCGCCGCCATGGGGGCTCCAGCGCAGATCCAAGAAATCCGCACGGACCTCCGAAAGTTTATGTTTATGTAGTTTGTTGTCCTCTTGAGGTGCAGCTCTGCGGCAGGTTCGCGTCGTGTCGACGCGGCGGCGACCCCAGCGCGGGCATTTTGGGTTGAACGCCGCCAGCGGCCCAGAATCGGCCAATACACGGGCACAGTGTGGAACGCTCTGGCAAGCGAAAGGCCGCCGATCGTTCAAGGCTAGGCGACCCATGCGGTGTCATAAATCAGAGGAGGGAAAACCACCTCGACTACCATGATTAGCGTATACTCAACGGCCCTGTTCGTTTAAAAAACAGCCATATGTTGGATTCAATCGTTGGGGGCGTTTACTAAACGGCCCTGCTTGCCGAGGTGCGTGTTAGGAGGGTGGATGTTCTGCTCTCCTAGATACCGACGCCGAAGTCGTCATGACACGAACCTTGCGTAATCGCCTTGCTGCCTCGTGCGTTCCCGCGCCATGGAGGGTCAGAACTGTTCAGCAACCCAGATCGTCAGGCGTCGCAAAAGGAAAGAGGCTACGGGACGACCCGGCTTCCCCGCGAGCCCAGGGGCCACTCTCCAGGCCGCCCAGATGGGGCAGGAACAACAGATAGGGTCCAAGGATTGCGCCGCATCGCCGACGCATCGGGAATGCGCTGCACCCCGGAGCCTGATCTGCTCCATCCCGACGTCACCGATACATCGGCGACGCGGTACGATCACCTTTGCTCTGGCCAGGCTTGGGCTGCATCAGTACGTGCCGATTCCCCGAGCCGCAGACAGGGTTGAGAGCGTGCGGCTGCGGGTCATGGCAGGAGGTTATCTCTGGTTGACCCTAATGGAAGTCCAGCGAAGAGAGGGTGGTGCAATAGATCTGGTGCAATAGATTCGTGGGGGTGCAATAGAGTTGGGGCGTGAAATACATTCCGGTGCGCAGATGCCTTGCTGGGCTTTCGCGTGCAATACACGAGCGGCAATACATTGCAAATCAATTCTCTGGCGCAATACACTTGCAGCACAGTTGCCCCAAACCTGTCGCACCACCCCCTTTCCGCTTGACCCACTTGTGGGTCAACCGAATTAGCGGTACTGTCCGCCCCGCTTCCCCCGGCGACCGCACAAGGCTTATCCGCCCGGCCCCAGCGCGGGCGTTCAAGGTTGAATGCCGCCAGCGGCCCGGAATCGTCATCGAACGATCCGGGTTATCTCTAGACTTGTGGAAGTCGATTAATGGAGAGGAAGCATGCTGCCAAATAGTTTCCGGATGTCTAAAACTTGTTTTAAACATGTTTTGAATAGTGAAAACATGTTTGAAACATGTAGAGCATGTTTTACACATTTTAAACACATATTGAATTCAATGATCGGATTGTTAGATCGTCCATTGTCATGGCATCCACAACTCTAGGCCTCCCAGATGGGGTCCGAGTAGATGGGGTCGGAGGATCGCGCTGCATCGCCGATGCATCGGCGATACATCAGCGATGCGGCTCGATGTAGGGCCCAATTTTCTTCACGTCGACGTCGCCGGCATCGGCGATGCATCGGCGATGCGGCGCGATCTTCCGACCCCATCTACTCGGACGCCATCCAGGAGGCCTCCATTATCTCAAGCCGCGACCGTTCAAGATTGAACGACCCGCGCGGGGTCAGAAACCAACAACGGCGCCATCACTACCAGAGCCGTCCTTACACTCGAAGCCGCAGAGGCAGGACTCTTTGGGTTTTCGGAAGAGGCTGCGGAGCTCGTCGAATCCTTCTTTCCATGTCTCCCTGGGCGCTCCTCGCAAATACGCCCCACTTGGGCTAGACGAGGGACACCCTTCCGCACCTCAGGTTCATTGTGGCGAGATGTTGGTTGTAGTTGTCTTGCGAAGGGCCACATACCGGTGCCTCGCTTCGAAGAGAGAAAACGGAATAATCATTATCCGACGGAGTTCCGAGAAATTATGTTTCTGCAGTTGGTTATTTCTCTGTCGTTGCCTCAGCATCTGATCGCTACACGAGTCATCCGTCCCAGCCAACAATCCAGGCGGGGGCCTGCTCATGTGCGACACTTTTCAGCGCGACAAGCTGCAGGCCTCCCCCCTGCTTTCTCTCTCTCTCTCTCTATGCTGCTCCCACTCCCCCCATCGGGGGGCCAACAACGAAAAGTTTGAGCAGGAAGATGATCCTTGACATAGAAGCTGGGTGCCAGCCCCGTGTGGGGGAGGAAGGAGGAGCAGGAAGATTGGCAGGCAGATCCGAACGGGCGCGTCGGGTACAAAACGGGCACCCGTGGGGAATCAAGAATGATTATTCCTCAGAATTGAGAGCTCGATCGTTCTTGAGAGCGATCGCTCTCCATTGCCCGCGTGTCACTCAACATGTGCAAGGCAAGCCCTCGAGACCCGCACTCCTCGTCTTCGATCGCGCCCCAGCAGACAACAGTTGCGGGGCCGCGGGGAGAACGGCGCCCGGAGCTCCCGACCCCGATCCTGCGTTTCCTCACGCCTCGGGCCCGACCGGTCCGTGGAGGCCCCAGGAGGGTCGGAACGGGGCGAGACGCCAGGTCTGCAGGACCGCTGCCCTTTGGATCCGGGGGGGCAGGGCGAGGAGCGAGACGAACGGCACCAGTCTTAAGTCGGGCGTGTCCCCCAACCGGAGGAATATTCAAAAATGGTCAAACATAGTCTGGGTACGATTTTTTTGATATGTGTTGACTATGTTTGAGTAGTGCTGGGTTTCTGTTTAAGACTGTTCGCCCAGAATCCCCCTGTGGGGGGACATGCCCGACCTAACACCAGTCGATCATGCTTCCTGACGTTGCTCGAGGCTGGCTGGCCCCGCCTGCTTGCAGGCGGCCACCGTCGCCACGGGTGTGTGCGCCCAGCGGTTTACCCAAGGGAAGAGGGGTGTGGGACGCGCGAGGTGCCAGGCCACCCTCGGCGAGGACGATCGCGCCCCGCGGCCTCGTAGCCTGGACCCGGAGGGCCGTGGGCATACGCAGAGGACCGCCTGTGACGCTGACCCAGACAAAGCCTTTCGAGGCGGAGAGAATTGCATCAACATGCATGTTCGGAGAACCGCGTGGATTTCTTGGGCCCCGTGCATACCTCCAAACGTTGACAGTGGAAGCCCATGCCCAAAACCACCCTGCTTGCCTCTGGGGTGCCCTGCGGTTTCTTGGGTTTCAATGGTTTTGCGATGGAAAGCGTGAAGTTCCCACACCAAAAATCAAAAAATCAATTAACGTCTTGGGGTCTCAGGGTTGGGTTTCTTGTGGAATGTGCCTTGTGGTCGAGCTCCTGCTGCATGTTTATGCCGTTGTGTTGTTCCTCGAGATCATGCCTCAGGCCTTCGACCAGACACCTCTTGAGGCACAGTCACACAGCTCTCGCGCATAGAGCCGCCGTCGGACCGCCGAGGCCGCCCAAGGTCTTCGAAGACCGATGGGCGTCGAAAAGTACGTGATCAAGCGCACGCGGCTCCGACCCTGTCCAGCACAACAGGGCCCGCAGAGCTATGGAGCGCCATTCCTGGGCTCGGAGCACTTCCCCGCAGCTAGAAATTTGGAAGTGGCGCCCGTCGCATGTGCGCAGTACGCCTGGAGCTGCCCTGGTGTGTCCTGACGGCAATCCCGAGGCGGATCCAGCCGTGGCGGCGAGGTCGCAGCGGGAGGCAGAAGGCTTAAAAAGAGCCGCAACCGCGAAGGCCCTCCCGAGGCCCCCAGGGGCTTGCGGAGTTTCCCCGAAGTCCACCCACAGGGCAAAACAAATGAAGCCTCTCGATCTTCGATCTCTGCGTCGCCGAGATCGAAAATCGAGGCCCTGATAGTCGCCGCCACATTCGCCGAGTCGTCGACGGCGGCGGGCGGCGGTGGCGGGCGGCCGAGGCGCTGGCCTCCTCGGCGCGCGTGCGCGCGCGAATGCGCGTGCGACCCCCGCCCGCAGGCCGTCCTGGACGCGGCGGAGGACCGCAGCTGCCCTGGCGCTCGCCGTCGTCATCGTCGCCGCCGCCGTCGCCGTCGTCCGTCGTCAGCCTTGCGCGTTGTCTCATCGTCAACATGCCCTCGCAGAGCACGGGCACGATCTCACACCGTACATACATGCGGGGCGATACGCAGCGCGCACTTTGCAGCTTGCAGTTCACGCGTGCTGCTGCTCATCATCACCCCATCCCCCACGCTGTCTCATCATCATCATCAGCAGCAGAATCAGAATCATAATCATAATCATCATCAGCAGCGTTATCATATCATACCATACCATATCATAACGGGGGGAGGGGCAGTAGCTAGAGCCAGCACGTGTAGCCTCCCCTCCCTCCGAGAGAGCCTGCTGCTGCCGCTCGCCTCCCTCGTCCCCCTCCGAATGGGCTGGGCCCCCCCACCGACCCGCACGGGCTGCTGAACAGCCAGCAATGCTCGAAGTTCGTGTGGCAGGACAGCCCATGGACGCGTGCTGGGGGAGGGCAGGGTAGAGACGGCCAGTCAACTCTTCTCGAACCGATTTTTTTATTTTTTTCTCGTTTCCCAGGCCTCTCGAGGCCAGAGATTCGGCAGTGTGGGGTGCGTGGCTTGCCCCATGAAGGGGTAACCACACACACACACACACGAGATTGACGCTTTAGATTGCGACGGGAGCCTCTGCCGAAGCGGCAGCGCTTGCAGCGAGAAGCTGCGGCGTTCGCCGTAGGCGGCAGGGGAGGGACAGGCACACGTCCCATCCTTGATTGCTTCCACTTCTTTCTTAGGGGCCCGATGCGATGCACGCGAATCGGACATGGCCCCCAACGGCTCCACCACCACCTCCTCCCATTCCTCCTCTCACTCCTCCCCCCGCTCAGCCTCCACCGCAGTCGGCGGCGGCGACGACGATCGACCGCGACCATCGACGAGGACGACCACGACGATGACCCGAGTATCAGTGCCATTTGTCCTGCTCCTCGTAGTCATAGTCCCCCTCGTCTTCCTCCTACAGGCCTACGCAAGAGGCTTCGACGAAGTCCACGGGGTTGCCGGGTCTAGGTAGGAGTTGCATCGGTTGCGTTCCTTCTTGGTCCGAGAGTGTTGGCGTTCTTGGGGGTTCGTTGGTGGTTGCGTGCAGGGTAGAGCGATACGACCCGCGCTTCGCAGTGCGATGGGTGAGCAAGAGGGCGGGGAGGGTGAGGAGAAGGAGCAAGAGGCGGTTAAGCAATGACGACGATACCAAATCACGAAGCTGGTGAGGGTGGAATAGACGGCGGCGCCCCATGGGTAAAATAGTTCGCGCATGCTGAATCGACGAGCGATCGAGGGTAAGGTACCAGTGCGCGTGTGGCCGCTCCATGGGCGGTGTGTGTTGGCAGCGTGGGTCATTCATAGCGCTCGCTTGAAGTATGGTCGGCACCAGTTTTCGCAGGAGCCGACATGAAGGAGGAGGATCGGGGACGACGACGTCGACGACGAATACGACAAGACAGCATAGAGATGACACGAGAGGGGGAGGAGAAGGAAGACGACGACGACGACGACGACGACGACGACGACGATGAGGTTTTCGGAAGTCACTTGGGGTCTGTTACGGAAGTTCTTTGAGGCCTCTCGGAGGCTTCGGCAGGGCTTCTTGGGAGCCGCTTGGGGGGTCCTGGGTGCTTCTTGGGGCCCTCCTGGGAGCCTCGTGGGAGCATCTTCAGGGCAGGTTGGGGTATTGGGGCCGTTTTGTGGGGAGGGCCTCTCTTGGAGCTGTTTTCGAGGCCTCTTGGGCCATCCTGAGGACCTTCGGGCCGCCTCCAGGCCGTCTGGGGATGGTCAGTGGGACCTCTCGGCCGTTTGTGGGCTTTTCAGAAGGCCGAAGGCGAGGCCAGGAAAACCCTCTAAAAGCCCAAAGGGGTACGTCTGAGTTTTCCTCCTGGGGCCTTCTTGGGCTCGCGGGTCATCCTGGAGCCCTCGTGGGGCGTATGAGGAGTTTTGTGGGCAAGGGCAATCGTTGGGTCATATCGGGCTATTTTGGACGCGTCGGGTTATCTCGGGCTTCCCTTGGACCGTGTTAGAGCCCGCTTGGGACGTTATTTTGCCGTCGCAGGGCTAATTCGAGGTGTCTAAGGGTGCAGAGGACTCGTTGGGGAGCTCGTCCCCCCACCCACCCACCCTCCCCCCGTCCAGTGGCATTTCGGAACCCAAGGAATGGGTAAAGGGGAGGAGGGGAGACGGCGGATTCCAATTCCTCCGCCCTCGCCAGCGCGGGCAGGTGAGCTTTGCAGCGCATCTGCTTGGCCCAGAATGCGTGATGTTTCACGTTTTTGGCTTTCCCGATTGCGAGGGAAGGCCAATGATCGGCGGCGAGCCCATGGGGGAAGTGAGAAGCAGAAGACCTTCTCAAAAGGCGGCGGGGCTTCTCAGAAGCCCGCAGGTTTTATGAGAATATGTCCGTGTCTTGGGGAAGGCTCCGAAAATTTGACGGACAGCCCGAGGTTTTCCGAGTTTGTTGAGAAGGCCCGCCCCGTCTCATTTCCCCCCCAAGGCGCGCCGCTGACACATGTTGCTGGCGGCCTCTCCGAGTACAAGGGAGAGCCGATGATGGCTGCGCGCGGCGGTCGCGGAAAGGGTCCGTGAGCAAAAGTCAGACAGTGGAAGCCCATGCCAAGAAACACCCTGTTTGCCTCCAGGGTGCCCTGGGTTTCTTGGGTTTCGATGGCTTGCTGTGGAGAGCGTGACGGTCCCACACCAGAAGTCGACGTCTTGTACAAGGTCTTATGTGGTCGAGCTCCTGCCGCACGAGGGAAGGCCGATGAAGGAAAGCTGCGAGCGGCGGGCGCGCAGAGCGCCCGCGGGCAAAAAGCAGGGTTTGCTCACGTTTCTTGGCGAGCGTGTCCCGGATCTTGACGGTCCGGTTTTCCTCGGATGCTTGCAGTGGGAGCTCGCGCCAGATGGGGTCTCGTCATTCTCACGATGGCCCCGCCAGGCCAACCCGAGTCCCCCATACCCGAGTCTTACGTCTGACCGTCGAAGAAGAGCAAATTGCATAAACATCAACGCGATTTCGTGGATCCGCGTCCGACCCCGCTGGAGCCACCCTGGCGGCGCCTCCGGCACCACCCATGACGCGCTCCGCGCGCCAAAGAGGGGGTCCAGCGCGGATCCAAGAAACCCACGCGGGCCTCAAAAAGTGTGTGTTTACGTATGGCGCTTTTGTTTCTTAAACCAGCGTGGGGTCGCAATATACACTTCGTGGAGCGCTCTGACCGCCAGGCAATTTTAGAAGCAGACATTGGCACTGGGAATTACAGATGCCAAGTCGTGGGGGGAGCCTGGTGTGTCTTCATAGCTCCGTCCTTGAAGTGCACTAGCGTGCTCCGGCGTCTGGCCATCGATGAGAAAGCGCCGACTAGCGTCGGTTAGCGTCGACCCGCAAGAACAGCCAGCAAGATGGGAAGGGAAGCTCCCGCCGAAGCCTCGGGCGCGGCAACGACGACGACGACGACGACGACGACGACGCCGTGCGGCCTGCCGAACCTCGGTGGCGAGCCCGGGGGGAAGTGCGACGGGGCGCGACTTACTCAGAAGATTCGGAAGTCCCCCAGCCGTTTTGAGGATTTTCCACAGTTTTCCCCGAAGACGCGGAAAACTCCGCAGCAAAAGGCGCGAAGGTTTCTGAGATTTGGACGCCCGAAATGGGCACGGAAACAATGGGTACAATTCCCAACAGCAAATGTTGTCCCGAACCAACAGCGGCCGCTGTTGGGCAGGCGGCCTCCTGTCTCAAATGGACGCAGGCCGCGGCGGCGCGGACAGCGAGCTTTGTTCAAAATGAACAGGAACTGCTGTTGGGCATCGTACCAATTCTTTCCGTACCCACTTCGGGCGTCCAAATGAAAAGCCCCGCCGCCTTCTGAGCAGGCCTTCTCCGTCTCACCGCCCCCCCTCGCCCGCCACCAGAAGAGAGGGCCCGCAGAGCTGCTCTGGGAGCGCCATTCTCTTAGGCCCGAGGCGCTATTCTCCCCCCGGCCCGAGATTTGGAAGTGGCGCCCTACAGTGCCGTTTTGAATACATGCTCCGCGTGCGGATCATGTATTAAAAATGCAGGGGCTTAGTATCACAAACAAGGATGAGCTCATGCATAAGATTATTCATAAATTAACCATGTATTGAAAATCCTATGCTTTTTTATACTATGTATTGAAAACTGCCCTGTACGCATGTGTTCATTACGCCTGCAGTTAAGTCGGGCGTGTCCCTCTACATGAGGGATATTCAAAATCAGTCCACAGGTAGTCTGGGGACCATTTCTTCGTCACCATTCTTGAATATGTGTTGCGTACATGTTTGGGACTATTCTAAATTGTTCGTCCAAAATCCACATGTCGGGGGGCATGCCCGACCTAAGCCTGGAGCTGCCCTCGCTCGCCGCCGAGAGCCGGAGAGGAGTTCGGGCTGGTGGCCGACGCGACGGTCGACATCAGCCGAGCGGTGCACGCCGTGGGCCTCTGCCGCATGCCGTCGGGTCGCCTCGCCCCCGGGGCGCTGCGGGGGCCGCCGCCGCCGCCGCCCGCCCGCAGGCCTCCGGCGCCAGTGCAGTCGCTGTAGGTCGTCTGGGGGTCGTTCCCTCTCCCCCCCGTCTCCCTCTCGCATACTCTTCCTATGCCTCCTCCTCCTCCTCCTCCTCCTCCTCCTCCTCCTCCTCCTCCTCCTCCTCCTCCTCCTCCTCCTCTTCGGCACGCTCGACTCCTCCTCCTCCTCCTCCTCCTCCTCCTCCTCCTCCTCCCCTCCTCCTCCTCCTCCTCCTCCTCCTCCTCCTCCTCCTCCTCCTCCTCCTCCTCCTCTTCCTCTTCCTCTTCCTCTTCCTCTTCCTCTTCCTCTTCATCCTCCGCCTCTTCCTCCTCCTCTTCCACCTCCTCCTGTTCCTGCTCCTGCTCCTGCTCCTCCTGCTTCTCCACCTGATCCTCCTCCTCCTCCTGATCCTCCTTTTCCTCCTCCAGCTCCTCCTTCTCCTCCTCCTCCTCCTCCTCCGCCTCCTCCTCCTCATCATCATCATCAGCGTCATCATCATCATCCTTCTCTTGCTCGTTCTTTGAGTTGGACGGATTTCAATCAGCATGGACTGCAGCATTGCAGTGATGAGCGAGCAAGCATGGACTAAACTCCGATTTAGGCGCGATCGGCAACAGGTTGAAGCTGCAAACCGGTGCACGAATTAACGTGTCGCGAAGAGCATTGGTAAATAGCGAGGTGTCCGTGTGTGAACAGCCTGTGAAGAAAGGGAGGTAGCACCATACTTCCATATCAACCGTGTAATCATACGGAGGACACCGAAAGTGTAGGAGATTTCTACTGATTGCGGCGGCATTTGAAGGTGGCCAGGTGATATGATGGAGGCAAGCCGTGGCTGAATTTGGTCTGTGAATTCATACAGAAGTTGTTTCGAGTGGTAGCGTCACCCTTCCCATCCAAGAGCCCTCCCTTCTTCCAAGAAAACTTCGGGTAACAGAGGCGCGCTGGGCGCTATGCAGCGTAAGCGAGGCAAGGCTGGCGCAGTTTGTACAGGCTGGCCTGTCCAGCGCCGAACACTGACGCAATTGTCATGCGGGAGACGTGCTTGCATTAGTATTACCGCTTGTATGCCGGCCAGCAGATGTAGCGAAGTCAGGACTTAGGTGAGAAGGGTGGTGGAGGCGATGCGGAGTGGAGGCTGGGGTGGTGTAACTGATATTCGGTGGCCCTCACTCCGGCAGATGTCCCCATGCCGAAAGCCAAACATGATCATCGGATGCCCGTCCAGTTTCCTAAATCTTTCCCCGCTGCAACACTCCCAAACCCATACCCTTGAACAGTCTGCGCGCGAATGGGATGTCATCGGGACTATGCGTGGCTGGGCTCAATATGGGTTAGACGCCGAGGCACGTGATATTGGCGCCACAGTACTGGCTTTATCGGCATATCAGCGCACGAGTTAAAGTCGGAAAGCGGCGCAGCGGGCAAAAGAGGACAAATTCTGTGGCGACGCAGTTCATGCCAGCATGCCATCCATGAGCACCCTCCTCATCCCCCCACTGGAGGACCTCCCCCATCCGAATAGGGAATGCTCTTGGCTGCTGCATCGGCTGTACATGTGGAGGCGGGGAGAGAGGACATCGAGTAGTGGGTGGGGGCTGTAGTGCGCTCTACCTTGTTGGGGAACACCACGGTCGCCTCGGGCGAGGAGGTGCCGCCTCCTCCTCCGCGGTCAAAGCCGTGGGCCCCGCCGTGGACAAAGTGGATGCCGCTGGTCCGCGGCAGCAGTTCGTTCCTTGCCTGGCCCGCCCGAGGCTGGAGCCGAGGGGGGGCCGCCCTCCCTCGGCCGAATTCGGCGAGCTCTGGCAGTAGCAAGATTTCATGGCGAAGGCGGGCCAGCCCTTCGGGCGGCATGCACGGCGCCATTCGCGAAGGCACAGGTGGAGCTTCAAGGCGAACACGACGTGCTACTGGCGGCATGACGCCCTCCAGCCCAAGGGCACGGAGGCTCGCGAACCCGTGGGTCATTGGGCAAGCGCACCACCCGAATTCTAAGGCAAGGGAGGCAAAGGGCCAGAGCTCCCAGTTCCCAACGAAAAAGCGAAGCAGAACGCGAAACAGAAGCAGGCTTGGAGCCTTTGAAACCAGCGGGAAAACGAACTGGAGGAGACGGACCCCTTGGAGCTACTGCGACAGCAACCCGGGGACTGCCCAGACAGCAAGGCGCTGCGCGGCAAGGCGGAGGTTCTCAGCGCCCCAGCGATTCCACTGAGCCCCCCCCCCCTGCTCGAGGAGGGTCGAAGTGGCACCGCGTCACCAACCGCGCGCGCTGGACCCGATGTAGGCGCGCAGGCTGGCAGCGCTGCCAGCGCACGTGCAGGCTGTTTTGGCGCCGAAGAAAATTCGCTTGAGCATAGCGAAATGCCGCTGGCTGCATCTTGGCCAGACGAGCGCCTCGCGCGCGACTTGGAACGCGGATTCCCGCTGGTCGGCGAGATTCCGCGGAGCGGAGTGTTGCCAGCCACCCCTTTTTCCAGGAGTCCGCTGAAGCCGCGACAAATCTGCGGCTTGCAGCGCCCGCGCTCAATTCTGGCACCGTCGGTCGCGCAAGCTGGCCGCTTTCGCTCGGTGCCTCGACTCGGGCAATTGTCTTGGCGAAGCGCGAAAAAGAAGTCGAGGATGACCACGCTCAGCGGCGCCCACTTGCACACGCACGCGCGGCCCCCCGCGGCTTCCGGCTGACGGAGGCTGGAGGGTCGACCTGGGGGTCCGCGAGGCGCGCTGCAGTGATGCCCCCCCTGATTCAGGCGTTGAGCTCTGCAGCGGCAGTGGACGAAACTATGCAGAGTGACGCCGCGGACAGACTCGCAGCCCTTCCTCGCAAAGTGCTGGCAGAGGGCGCCGGCGGAGCCGCGCTGCGCAAGCAGGGTTTTGCCAGCGCCAGGGTTTTGCCAGCGCGTTCAAAAGATTGCCGCTCGCTAATCCTCCTCTGCAACTCGCAGCCGCGAGATGGGACTCGCCGCGGCCCGTGGGGAAGGTCTCCAATTGCTCGCGCGTCCGCGCGGGACGACTGCGTCAGTAAACCGGGGGTGGCTCGGAGCGGCGATCCGCGCAGTATTGGCGCAGCTATTTCTTGTCGTCCAACGCGGACAGGGCCCTCCATGGAGCGCCGCACCTTGCAGCGCCCACTGGGGCCACGGACGTCGCGCGCGCCGTGGTCACGGGTTTGTTTCGTAGGGGGCTGGACCTTGCGGAGCATGTCTCTGATGTTTCAGCTGCGCAAGTTGCATCGACTTCGAGATCGAGACCGCAGCGCGGGTCATCCATTGAACCCTTGGCCTCGCGAAAGTCCAGCAGTGGTGCCCCATCGACGGGGCCCTGACTGGCTTCTAGACGTCCCCCGCGGGCACAGAAGGCGCAAAAGAGAGAAAGAGAGAGAGAGAGAGAAAGAGAGAAAAACGCGCTTCCTTGCGCACGCTGCCCTGTCAACACCTCTGAGCGACGGGTCGGCGGTCTGGGGACGTCGCCGCCGCCGCCGCAGCCCGGAGGTTCTCTCGTGCTTTCGGCTGTCATGGGCCAGGATCTGGCCACGGGGCCATCAGAAAACGATCCGCGACGAGGAGCCGGTCCCAGGGCCAAATTGGGGGGTCGCCCCAGGATCAGTAAAATACGCATTCCAGGAGGAGAAGGATGAGGAAGGATGGAGACGCGCGGCGCTGCGGATTCAAAACGAGGACCCAACTCACAGGAGGGTTGGGAGAGAGTAAAGAAATGAATTAGTTCTCGTCACATACTTCTTCTCTCCCAGTCTCTCCTCCTGGTTCACCCTCCTCTCTCCTCCTCATGTTCGTTTCCTTCCCTCCTCATCCCAATCCATCCCTCTTCCTCTCCCTCCCCTCCCAGGCAACTAAAAAGCTCAGGCAAGTTCACACGAGGAAGCACAGCAAGCAGGTCGAAGAGCACCGCGGGCATCGGAGGGGCGGCTGCCCCTACTGTTACACTTGCTCTTCGTCCCCGCAGTCGCTTCCCGAGATTCCGCCACGAGTCTAGCCAGCTCTTCCTTGCCGAGCGACTCCGCGGCCATCCGCTCGGCGAAGCCGCGCGAACACGCGCCAGCCTCGACGACCACGTCGATCAGCGCGCCGTCCGCCACAGCAGGAGGAGCACCGTCGGCAACAGCGGGCTCCGCACCAGCGGGCCGCCGCGGCCGCCTCCGCGACGCGCGGCGGCAGGGCGTCAGCCCAGGAGTCGTGCTCCAGATCCGCTTTCCTGGGCTCGGGCCCCAGCAGCAGCCAGCGCGAAGGCGCTGGCGGCGACGCCGCCGCCGCCGCAGTGCCTTCGCCGAGGGAACAGCGGGCTGCGCCGCGTCACCTCCGCCGGCACCACCACCATCGGCCGCGGGGCGGGCCGCCCCAGGCTCGGCGTCGGGCATCGCCGCCCTTGCGCGGCTGTGCAGGAGCCCTCCGCGAGGTGCAGCAGCCGGGCGGCCGCCGCACCGCGTGCCAAGCCCGCGGCCCCCTGGACAGCCAGCGCGGCCCCGCGGGCCTGCCAGCGCCACACGGCGGTCCGTCGCCGCCGCCATCGGAGGCCCACGGCGAGCCGAGCCACGCGGAGGCGGCCCAGCAGCATCGGGCTCGACACGGACACGGGTTGAGCCAAAATGATCTGAGCCGAGATGGCTATAGATTCCTCTCCCTCCTCATCCGGCCTCCTCTCTCCTCGCATCACTCCATCACCCCGCGAGGCCTGTCGTACCTCCGCCTCGTGCTGAGGAAGCCGACGGCGCCCTGAGGTGTCCGAGCGCGGCCACGCCCGCCGAGGGGGGGGGGGGCGCCCGGCTTCGAAGGGGACGCGCGCCCGCCGCCCGCCTCGGTGAACGTCGCCTTCTGCGTGCTCATCACGGTGCAGGGGAGGCGTGTGTGGACACCCCTTCGAGTCGAGGCTCGAAGTTCCGAGGTTCTCGAGGTTCTCAAGGCTTGAAGTTCTCGGGCGCTGTCGCTGCCTTCCCTGCGGCCTGCCAGCCTCGGGCTGCCCTCCAGCGGCTGCCTCTCGTCGAGAGCGCGCCCGGCCTGCATCGTCCCGACCGGCCGCCGGAGGCCCGAGGTGACGTGCTCGAAAGCCTCCCATCAAGGGCATAATCAAAAACCCTACCCTGGTTTACGAGGCACTGTGCGCTGAGACTCCTGTGGGCTGACAGGGTAAACCCTGCGGCTCTAGGCTTTGGGGGTTCCCAGGAGGTTTACAGACCACGCACTTGTAACCCAGGGTAGGGTCGTTTCTTTCATCCCTCATTCCAGGGGGACCGCCACGTGCTGTCAAGCAGTGGCGCAGCGCCCTGGCTCGGCCATGCAGTGGGGACGCGCATCACGAGATCAGCTGTTCGTAGGGGTACCCCTGGGTTTCTCTTCGCTCCGCGCGCTCTGCGCGATGACTTCCCGCGGCCTTTGAAGAAGCTGCTGCGTTCAGGATGCTCTGGGTTCCCCCCCGTGTGCATCTCGCGCGCGGGTTTTCAGGGCTGGGTTCCTTGCGAGTGTTTCTTGCGGCCGCGTCCGCACTGTAGGCCCGCCAAAGTATGGTCCAATATCCCCTTGCGGTGTGCACGAGATGTTCTTAGATCACGTCTGGCTGCGACCTGTCCTGTTCGAACGCGTCGGGCTCACGTTCTAAGAACTGCGTTGTTGTTCCAGAACATGTTTGGGATCTAAGAGACTTCCGTGGCGGGCCTATAGGAATGCCGGGACGGTCGATCCCTGCTCGATGCTCATCACCGTGCTGGGGAGGTGGGTGTTGACCCCCCACTTGGGTCGGACGGAGAGAGAGGACGGGGAAAGGGGGGTTCAGGGGCAGCGTGTGGCGGGGGATGGGCTCAGCGGGGGCGGTATCGACCCCCAGTCGGTGATCGCCGAGAGGGGCCCGACAGCCCGCCCAACCAGGGAGCTGGGAACGTATCGTCGATTCCAGATCTATGTTCCCCCTTCCCCTCTGAGCCGTGTTAGCCCGCACTACTCGGGTCGGATGAAAGGGGGGACTGGGAAAGGGGTGCGAAATCCGTTTGGGGCCCCCTCGGGCAGCTTGAGGCCCTCTTGGGCGCTCTTGGGGGTCACATGGTAGTGGATATGTGATCGTTGTTGGGTTTTCTTGGAGCGGCGGAGTTGTTACGTCTTTTTGGAGCATGGGAAGCCTGAAAAAATAACGCTCACATCCTTCAAAAGCTATAGGAAAATACTTCGCGCCTGTTGGAACCTTCGGACCCCTCGCGAGGCGTCTTGGGGGCCTCTCGGGCCGTTTTGAGGCAATTTCTGCGCATCGCGAAGCATCCTGAATTTGGTGCCTTCCGGCGCTCTCTCGGCCCGTCTTCACTGGCCGCAGGAAAAGTTGGGCGACAAGGCCCAAGAGCGCCCAGCCCAGGAGCGCCCAAAACTCGAGGCTGTGGGCCTCTCAGAAAGACTCAGAGGGTTCGAAAACCTGAGGACCTTCCGCTTCGTGCCTCGCGGCATCGTGGAGGGTGTTTCCCGATAGTTCCAGCAGTGGTTCGTGCAAAATGCAACAGGTTGCATCGGGATTGGGCAGCGACTCCCGCAACAGGCATCCGACGGCTTTTGCTAGAGACATCAAGCGGCTGACCCAACGGAAGAGAAAGACGGTTTGCAAAACAATGCCATGTGATGTCACCGTTGATCGTTTCAATCGCTCTTGAGACGCAGAAGCAAATTCAGCGTGTTTAACTATTCGCCTTTAGTGCAAATTCTAGACGCTTCGCGTATCCCCACCAGCCCGTCCAGAAACGACGCCCAGGCGAGTAGAGGGTCGTCCTGAGGGGCTTTTCGGCGTCTTGGGTGCCTCGGGGGGGCCTCTTTGGGCCGTTTGGGATCCTCTTGGGGGCCTCCTGGGGGCCTCTTGGGGCCATCTTGGGGCCATCTTGGGGCCTCTTGGTGCCTCCTGGGCGCTTCTTGGGGCCATCTTGGAGGAAATCGATCAAAGAAGAGGGGAGCTTCAATTAGCGCTGCCCCCTCAGAAGGCCAAAATGGGGGCAAAACCTTAGTAAAATCAATGGTTGTGGCTTCAAAGAAGAGGGGAGCTTTAATTAGCGCTGCCCCCTCAGAAGGCCAAAATGGGGCCAAAACCTTAGTAAAATCAATGAGTTTGGCTTCAAAGAAGAGGGGAGCTTTAATTAGCCCTGCCCCCTCAGAAGGCCAAAATGGGGCCAAAACCATAGTAAAATCAATGATTTTGGCTTCCTCGCCGAGGCCGTTTTGGACGCTCTGACCGCTCCCCGCCCCTCCTGTCCAGGTCAGTGGGGAGGGGGTAGGGGGAGAGGGAAACCCCTCCCCGAAGGGGAAGAGGGAGGGGTGGAAGAGGAAACGCTCTAAACCACCGACGCCCAGAGGGCTGGTGGGATTTGTGCAAAGCTTCTTTGTTGCACGAAATGCCATATGAAATTGCACAGGCTCCATCAGCAAATTGGCGTCGTTTGCAATCCACGACAACAGAATCTGCTGGCTCGCCGGCCTGAACTGAAAATTTGAAGATCCCGAAATGGGCGCTCTTCTTGACAACAAAGTGTATGTGATGTTCTTCAGATGTATTGCCCTTGCCAACGGCTGCCGGATCATGCACGGGATTACCAACAGGATATCATTCCCGCGCCGTTGCCGGGCCAGTGCCCGAATCGATGCCCGCGCGGAATACCGTGGTTCTCCACGGCGATGTCCAAATCGACCTCCTTTTGTGGCATTACACGGCGATGTTGTGAAATGGCCCACAGGCGTTTGGTTGTGTTTTTCTTTGCTTTTGACCGGATGCGCAATGGGAGGTCCTCCCCCCGCATTGCTTGAATGTTTCGTGGGCGGCCGCCGTGCATTAGCCACGTTCATGCGTCGGGCAAGACCGCGGTGAGCGTACGTGCTGCCTGTTGCGTGTCGCGGGCAAGACCGCGGTGAGCGTACGTGCTGCCTGTTGCGTGTCGCGTAATATTGTTTTTTAGTGGTTCCACGTCCGAGAATAACCCGTAAGGGCTTCGCCCCATGCAGCCGGCCCTTTGTCTCGGAGAATGGGAGATACAAAAGCTAAATCAGGAGGTTTGGGTGCTGCTTTGAAGCAGTGTCGGGGTTTGTTTGTTGTTGTTTGTTGTTGGTCCTTGACCCTACGGATGTGCCACCGAATTTCAGAAATGTGGCAATTTTTTGTGTTTGACTTTACGGATCTGCGTGAGGGGTGCCCTCGAATTTCAGAGATGTAGTAAATGCAAATCCCCTATGTTTTTGAGCCGTGACCCCGCCGATCTGCGTGAGGCTGCCAACAAATTTTAGAAATATGGTAAATCCTTTTGTGGGGTTTTTGCCCGTGGTTCTGCCGATTTGCGTGGGAGGTGCCACCGAATATCAGAAATGAGGCAAACAAATCTTTTGTGTTTTTGGACTTTGACCTCGCCGATCTGCGTGAGGGCTGTTAATTTTTCTTAAAAAGTGGCAAAACCCATGTGTTTGTGGATTAACCCCACCATCTGCGTGAGAGGTGTTAATTTCAGCATGGTGGCCCAGAAGGGGCCGGCGGATATTTGCGCGCATTGTGTCCACGTTTTGTTTATCATATGTTTTATTCAGTTTTTTTTATTAATTTTCCCCCGAGTCTCTTTTCCTGAAATTGCATGTATGCGGTGAATTGCCCAGTCCATGTCGTGGTTATTTATGATCCTCTTGGCTTAGACATGTATCGCAAGGCGCAGCGGATCACAGGGATTGGAGGCCTGATCTTTTTGAATATTGGATTCACTAATTGATTGCACGTTTTCTTCAAGCCTTTTGGGGGCTATCTTGGGCCATGCTCGGCTAGAGGTCGGGTAGAGGTTGTCGGAGGTTACCTTGAGCCATGCTCGGCTATCTTGGAGCCATCGCGAGGCCCCAGAGATGGCCCCAAAAAGCCCGAAGAAGACCCAAGTCAACCTCAAGAGGTGTCAAACAAAAACTCAAATATGCAAATTTTGAGCCCCCGAGAGGATGATACATTCTTTACGCTTCGCGTATCCCCACCAGCCCATCTCACAGCAGCAACTTTCGCGAAGCATGCCGACAGTCGTGTTTTTCAGGCGTGTGTCCGCTTGGCCCCGCATATCTCGCTTGTTCCTCCCTCCCGCCTCCTTGTACATCCTCCTTGTGGGGGGAGCGGGAGAAGGACGAGGCGAAGGAGGAGGGAGAGAAAGCGCTCCTCGTGGTTTGAGTCGTTTGGGGTTTCTCGTCCTGATGTGAGTCGTTCGGGCCCTTCTTCCTGGTGTGAGTCGTTCGGGCTCTTCGTGGTGTGAGTCGTTCGGGCTCTTTGTCCTCGTGTGAGTCGTTCGGGCTTCTCGTGGTGTGAGTTGTTCGGGCCCCTCGTCCTGGTGTGAATAGTTCGGGCCCCTCCTCCTGGTGTGATTCGTTCGGGCTCCTCGTGGTGTGAGTCGTTCGAGGCCCGCGTCGTGGTGTGAGTCGTTCGGGCTCCTCGTGGTGTGAGTCGGTCGCGCGCTTCGACTTGGTATGAGTCGTTCGGGCTCTTCGTGCCCCCTTCCGGAGGCAAAAATGAAGCCAAAACCATCGTAAAAGCAAGGAATTTGGCTTCACAGAAGAAGAGGGGGCTACAAGAGCGCCCTCCCGTCGCGCTCAGAATCCTCGTGAGGGTTGGCGTTTTTAATTCACCTTCTCAGGCGTCGAAAAAAGCTTCCTGACCACCCGCGGGACTTCTTGTCCAGGCCCAGGGGGAAGGGGTAGGGGGTGGGGTAAACCCTTCCCCGAAGAGGGTTGGGGGGTTGAGAACAGAGGGGGCTCTCTAAACCACTCACGCTCGAAACCTGATGGGATTAAGAGCGTCTTCTTTGTGAGCCTAGAGAGCTCCACAGAAATACAAAACCATCAAAAATGTAATCATCAAAAATGATTTCCAAACAGTTTCTGACAGCGCGACCCACATTTTCAATACTGAGATCTCATCCCACGCGCAAAAGCATGAATATAAGAAAATTGAAAACATATATAGCTAATATATTTGCCGTGACAGTCTCTGTGTGTCGGACGTGTTTCGGTGTGTTTTCGATGTTTTCATATTGTTTTGGTTTATTTTTTAAACACAGACTCCAAGCGATTT
>CAUYUJ010014438.1:882060-885416 GCA_963575745.1 Prorocentrum cordatum | reverse complement strand
TCGGCTGTCCCGCGGCTGTCCCGCGGCTGTCCCGCGGCTGTCCCGCGGCTGTCCCGTGGCTGTCCCGCGGCTGTCCCGTGGCTGTCCCGCGGCTGTCCCGGCGCAGTCTGGCGCTGTCATATTACATTTGAACATGTGCTTTCGGTCGCCAATACCAGCGGCACGCGGCACTCCGTCCGGCCCCACACAGTCGGTATCATCATTATAGTTGCATTGCTGCCTGCGGACACTGCTCGGAACAACGAGAAGGCGACGCCAACTTGTTCATAGTATTGTCATTAAAGGAGTTGGGCTTCCTGGGGGCCTCCTGGGGGAGCGCCGTGGCCACTTGGAGCCGCCTCGGGGCGGCCGCGGGGCATCTCGGAGGCAAATTGGAAGGTATCTTGAACGACGCTGGGTGCTCATGAGTCATATTTGAGGTCATCATGGGCTTTCTGGGGCCGTCGCGGAGCCATTCTGGGTCATCTTAGGCGCTCTAGCCCATCGCGGGGGAAGAGCTTCAGACCCATGGTTTTAGGAAGAGGGCGACGCATGGGGGGGCAAAGCGATTCCCTGAGTCCATTCACGCCGATCGCTTCCAGTGAAAGTTCATGTGCGCGCCATTGTATTCACGCACGCGTTCTCGTGTGTGCGTGTTCAGTTGCGCGCGTTTTCTCGCGCGCGCATGCGTTTCCACACTGCTTCCCAATTATTGGCCATGTGTGTCTCGCCGTTTCGACCTACCGACGCCTGTTCTTACTGATGTTTGTAAGAGATCACATGCCCCGGAATTTCCTACACCTGTTCAACAACCAGGGCATGTATTCAATTGCACATGCACCTGCCGTTTCACACCGAGTTATATATGCCCGGACTTGCGTGTGCATATTGTGCCGTCTCGGCGCTCTCTTGTCGTTCGCCCTCCACGTTGTTTTCCTTTTCTGTATCCGCCAGGTCCGTGACCGTGTCTGTTCCTGTCAAGGATGTAGTTCCTATGGATATCCCCTTCGTGGAAGATCGTCCCTGTGTCGCCGACATGCTATCCCGTCGCTGTGCTACAGCAGTGCTGCAGCTGCGCAGCCGTCCTCAGTCGTGCTGCTGCGGCTATGTCGCGGCGTCCCGCGGCGATGCCGCCCAAGAGCCCGCTTTGCTTCGGCTGCCCCGCGGCTGTCCCGCGGCTGTCCCGCGCGCCCTTTTCAGCGCAGGGCGGGGTCGCCTCGACGAACGCAAGCCGCGGCCTCCTCAGTCGACAACGTGATCACAGCGGCCTCGAAAATGGCGACAAACTCGCAGATCGCAGCCCCCAAGGATGGCGAGGTCTAATTTGAATCCGCGCGTGGCCCTCACTGTGCTGGGCCCCCCAGCAGGCCTCGATAATGGCGAGAGTTTAGCAGATCGCAGCCCCCCAGGGATGGCGAGGTCTAATTTGAATCTGCGCTTGGCCCTCACTGCACTGGGCCCCTCAGCAGGCCTCGAAAATGGCGACAGTTTCGCAAATCGCAGCGCCCCAGGGACGGCGAGGTCTAATTTAAATCAGCGCGTGGCCCTCACTTTGCTGGCCCCCCCAGCAGGCCTCGAAAATAACGATAGTTTCGCAGATCGCAGCCCCCCAGGGATGGCGAGGTCTAATTTGAATCCGCGCGTGGCCCTCACTGCGTTGGGCTTCCCAGCAGGCCGGCCACGAAAATGGCGACAATTTCGCAGATCGCAGTTCCCCAGGGATGGCGAGGTCTAATTTGAATCTGCGCGTGGCCCTCAGTGCTGGGCCCCCCAGCAGGCCTCGAAAATGGCGACAGTTTCGCAGATCGCAGCCCCCCAGGGACGGCGAGGTCTAATTTGAATCCGCGCGTGGCCCTCACTGTACTGGGCCCCCAGCAGGCCTCGAAAATGGCGACAGTTTCGCAGATCGCAGCCCCTCAGGGATGGCGAGGTCTAATTTGAATCCGCGCGTGGCCCTCACTGTGCTGGGCCCAGCAGGCCTGGAAAATGGCGACAATTTCGCAGATCGCAGCCCCCCAGGGATGGCGAGGTCAAATTTGAATCTGCGCTTGGCCCTCACTGCGCTGGGCCCCCCAGCAGGCCTCGAAAATGGCGACAGTTTCGCAGATCGCAGCTCCCCAGGGATGGCGAGGTCTAATTTGAATACGCGCGTGGCCCTCACTGTGCTGGGCCCCCCAGCAGGCCTCGAAAATGGCGACAGTTTCGCAGATCGCAGCCCCCCGCGGGCAAGACAGGAAGAGGCGGAAGGCGGGAGAAGGGACGCGACCACACTGCTCTATTCAAAACGAATACCCAACCAAGGAGGGTTGGGAAAAAAATAAAAAACCGTTTGAAGCAAGAGTGAAATGCAACATCGAAGTCGCACTCGAGCGCAAGTGGGTTGCTATACCTTACGATATAAATTTCAGGATGCCTGACTTGGATACCAGAAGAGGCCCCGACAAGCCCCAGGATTGTGAGTGTTGTGCATGTGTGTTTCTGATGTATGTTTTGTCCAGCGTGTGATGTGTTGGGCGTGATTTGTGTCTTTGTGCGCATGTAGTTCTGAAACCCAAGGAAGCCCCAGGCGGCCTCAGAAAGCCACCAAGATGCTTCAGGAAACCCCAAGAGGCTCCAGGATGCCCCATGAGGTTCCAAGAGACCCCCAAGAGGCTCCGAGGCGGGGTCTGGGGTGCCAAAAGGTTCAGAAAGCACCAGGAGGCCCCAAGAGGTTCCAGGAGGCTCCCAAGAGGCTCCGAGGCGGGGTCTGGGGCTCGATGTTGGAAGGATTTTTCAAGCGAAACCGCCATTCCCTGAGAATCGTGGTCGCAATCATTGAAATTAATGTCGAGGATGTTTCGAGCGAAACGCACAGAAAAATCACGGACGCGTGCGCACTAATCGCCTCTGATCCCTCGGAGAGGTGCGTATAATAATACATATATATATATATATATACATAGATATAATGCCAGGACATCAAATCCCAATTTGGAACCATTCAACACAGTTCTCATAAGTGTTGAAATTTATGTTCCTACGTATTGAAACTAGCGATCATTATTATTGAATCCAATATTCGCAATTATTGCACACAATGTCGAAATATTGAAACCATGCGCAATCCGTTATCACCTCTCATGTCCTCAATCCTTTAAAATTCGTTATTGCTTGATTCCTGAATGTATCAAGAATCGGTTCACATGAATTTAACGTTTGTGAAATATTCCAGATTTCGCTTGCTTCTAAAATCAATCATGCCGTATTTTTTCTATATTACCATAGGGCACATTGTTTCATGACTGCTTACGCTCGCATGTTACGTTGGGCTCTCATCAATAATTAGCAGGCAACGCGACTTGCCCATACTTAATTCAACGTTACGATAGACGCAACAT
>CAUYUJ010014438.1:834560-879560 GCA_963575745.1 Prorocentrum cordatum | reverse complement strand
ATATTGGGCGGCCAGGGTGGTCGAAAGTCGCTTGGTGGGTGGGGGTAGGCGGCCTTTAACACACACGCACACACACATCTACATCTACATCTACATCTACATCTACATATATATTATATATATATATATATATAATATATATATATATATATATTATATATATATATATAATTTGCTCTTCCTATATTTTTATAAGCCTGGGCGGGGGGAAAAACCGTCACCCCCCCAAAAAAAACTGGAATCCCGGGATCTGGGGCTTTGGGACCCGGCTTCCAGGCAGTCCAAGAGAGCCCCCAAACGGCACAACACGGGCCCAAGATGGCCCACAGAGGGCCCCATGGCGGCCCAAGATGGCCCAAACACGCCCTCCGAATAATTCCAAATCGTCATTCGGTCGTTCAGGGAGACCGCGGGGCGCCCAAGGAAGCCCGAGGGAGGCCCGAGGAAAGTTCGTTGGAAGCAGGGTGGCCCGAGGAAACCCCGGGAGGCCCCCAGAATACGCCCAGGAGGCCTCCAGGCTTCAAGAAAACCTGAAACAACTTTTGTGAGGCCCCTTGAGGCTCTCCAGCGAGGAGCCTCCGCAAAAAAGAACTGAGGAGGATGGGGAGAATGCGCAGGGCATGGCGAACATAAGGAAAAAGAAGCATGCAGGAAAGATAACGAATCACATTATCATAGCGGCGATGCCGGAAAAAAGGCAACCAGGAGTTATCGCTCAATTGTCGGCTTGACCTTCCTGCTATTCCGCCTGCATACCAAACTTCAAGGAGCAAGGTGCATGGCGCGAAGCGCCACTGCAGTCTTGTGTGTATATATATACATGCATACATACGCCTGCCTTATCCGATTCCCTGGAAGTTGTTGGAAACAGATATGGGAAGTGTGCTTATGCATCCAGAACTTCGTGTAATTCGTGAGGGAATTACCGTGCATTGATCTGGAAATTGTTGCACATCGCGCTGTATACGGATCCAGAACTTCTGTTTTTTTTTGACTCCGCCTAGGATCATCCGAGTACGCCCATAGGACGCAAGAACACGAAAAGTGAAACAGCCGCTAAACAAGGAGGTGCCGGCAGTGACCTCCAACGCGCTGCTTGCACCGGCAGTCCGCGAGCAACGGCAGGCCGCATTAGCACTAAAAAACTTGGCCCAAAGGCTCAAGGGCTCAACATTCCGCGCACTCAGCGCCCAGCGCATGTTTCGCAGCAGAGGCTCCCCAGACGGGTGCGCCAACAAAAATATCGCGCACATCATCGGCGATGCCCGGTCCACGGGGACAACATCGCCTACGGGAGTGCCTGACTGAGGGTGTAGCCCGTCTCGCACCCACCGAAGCCTATGCATAGTGGATGGCGATTGCGGGCGAGAGGGACACCTTTCACGCAGCTTCAGAACATGGTTTTTTGAATAAAACCCACGACGATTGCAAAATACAATAGGTTCAGGACGCCTCATCTGGTGGCCAGCCCCTTGGGGAGTGGGGCGCGAAGTGGAGACGAGGGATCACTTATCAATGGCGCTGCTCCAACAAGCCGCATTTATGCCGGCCAGCCTCGGAATCCCAGAAGGTCTGATGCCAACTAACGCCAGCGCCAGCACCAATCAAGGAGAGACTCGGGGAGGCTGCAAGAGGCTGAGAATATTCAATATTCCACTGGGACTTGGGAATATTCTGAGAAAAACCCGAGCCATCACATAACCGAGGAATTAAACATATAAGGCACTACGGACCGCCAGCCTGTCCGGCAGGAGGTCGTCGAACTCATGCGTTGCAGCCCCGTCCTCCGCGCGGGCATGGGCAAGCTTATTACCCAGCCAGTGGGGGCCAGCACTATCGGGGGACGCGTGCGCCTTTACACTGATGACGCGGATGCTGTCAATCCCGATGTCGTCAGCAGCCCAGTAAACAGCTTCCCGCCAGTTGCAATGGACATGCCAACCATCGAGAACGTGGCCACGAAGGCGCAGCCATGAGTCATAAACCCACCGGCAGTCTGTCACATATGTAAATCCCTCGGCAGCAGGCCCAACGTTCCTAAGCTAGAAAAGAAAGGCGTGCAACTCAGAGCCTGGGACATCCTGGGCAGGATGGGGATCACCACCGCACGCTGCTGCGACCGCGCGCGTGCCAGACATCCCGACGACAGCCCAACCACACCGCAAGGTCAACGGACTGGGCCCACGGATCGGATTTTTTTTGGAGCTCAACGCCCGCGCAGCCTTGGTGAACGCAGCAGCGGCGGCTGGGAAAACGCTGCAGGCAGCGATGGAGACCTCGCTGACCGAAAGAGGGCCTCCAGCAGCCCCATGGGATAGGAGCCACAAGCCACACGACGGGCGACCGCCCCGTGGCTCATGAAATTGCTCGGAGCCCGACTCAGAGCATTGGCCTCCCCCGACCTCTCTGCCCGAGCGGGCGGCCTCAAGGAGGCGGTGAGATCTGGAGGCAACTCTGAGTTCACGGGCCCGAGCAACCGTGTCCTCCGAAAGGGGGGGAGGTTCAACCAAGAGATCAGGGACCTCTACTCCCCCCCCCATATCAGTACCCCCGGCAGGGGCCCTCACGGCACCACTGCCCGAGGACTCCACGAGCATATCCGAGGGAGCGCCAAAAGGTTCACAGATATAATGAACGTTCACAGTTACATCGCGACGCCTGGGGTTCGGGTGGATGCCTCGGCAAAGGTCCCTTCCAAGAATACTCGGCATGCCTAGATGGTCTTTCCTTGCAAACCTTACCGGGGCCGTGCATCCTCGCGCCAGTGCTGTGGCAACGGCATTTCATGCACACAAGAAGGTGACAGCCGTCGCTGCGCGAAAAAACCAAAGCACGATGGTGCAGCGAAACCAAAACGCTCTCATCCAATTTGCCCCTGCCCGCGCAACGGCCTGGCTCTGGCTCGTCGACAAACATACAGTCAAGCACACACACCCGACATCGCCACATGCCAGACCAAGAGACCCAATCGTGGCCAGGCTTATCGAACGAAAGAGTGGGTTCATGGGCAGGCGGGTAGTACTTAACGCCCGACAGGTCGAGCCGAGGCCGCTCCAGGAAGATTCTTGAAGCTAATTTGCAGACCGCCTTGGCGGTGTCAACCGGCTTATCGACATCCGCAAGGCCATTCGAGTCGGAACCATGAAACAATAACGCAGCTTTGGCGGCAGCGTCAGCATCATTATTGCACCTGCGGCAAAACCTTTTCAAATGCGGCAATGCCCGATTCATCGAGGTTTTTGTGAGCGGCCACTTTCGCAACATCGGAAATCCGATTGCCCTCGCGAGCATTCGCCTCCATAGTGGTACCACTATACATACGCTTCCCCGAGAGCCTATCAACAGGCGGGAGGTGCGAATGCTTGACCACGTTCAAACAATCTGAATAAAGCGTGGAAGGATATTTGGCCATGTTTCCAGCCATCCCACGAGCGAATTATTCACTAGCCTGCGGCGTCTGAGGGTACTGGGCCCACGCAGGCACCATGACTCTCTCTAAGAGCTGCCCCTGGTCATCATACATCGTAATGCCCCACGAGGCGCGGCTGAGCTCACGGATAATGTGCCTCCATGGAGGCCAGGCCCGTCGCCGTAGCCGACCGGGGGAAAGTGGCCATCAGGAGGCACGACGTCCCAGATAGGAGGCGGGGGGGGGCAGGGGGGGAAGCAGGAAACGAGGATCAGGGATGAACCCCGTGACCCAAACAGGGCCATCTGGGAACTGCTCCGTGGCACGACGGTAGTGCGAGGGAAGGCCGTATGTGCGACAACACTCAAATAGAGCAGGACAGTCATAAAAGAAATGGTGCGCGGGTTTAGAGGTTGCCTGGCCGAACAACCTACACGTTGGAGGAACATGCGCAGCTCCAGCCATCGCGGCGCGTAAGGCGTTCTGTTGGATGGTCCCCCATCCCTCAGAGCACCGCTGCAAGAGAGCCTGCGCAAGAGACACAAGCGGTGGCGATGCAAGGTGTCGTAAATTCTCATGGCGAGCCGAGGCTTGCGCCCAGGCCCACCTCACAGCATCGCGCTCCAAGAGCTTGAGAATGTCCCTGGGCGGGTCGGTGCCCAGGGATACCATGACATCCTGGGTTTACTCCATCGGGTAGGACTGCTGCAGGACCAGCCGCATAGCACAAGGAGGCATAAGTGATCTGGGCAGGGCCCTGCAATCGCTCCCAAAGAGTTGAAACATCGACGCTCCGCATGGCATTCAAGAACACGGCATCGAGGAGGTCTCGCGCGAGAGTAGCATTCCAGCGCGCGGTCGTCCACGAGCGGACCACGGCAGCATGTCCATCCAATGAGGGGTCCTTGACCCCGGTCAAAAACATGCCCATTTTAACGGATCACTGGCGGTGCCCAGGGCCGTGTGATATCAAGACTTGATATTTGCAACTTGGCCAGAACTGGAGCCCAGATCTTCAATGCCAGCCCGGCCACCGGGGCGCCAGCACGACGGAATTACAGAAGGCGACGAGCACGACCTTGAACAACCTTGATCCTGTGGTTCTGCACTCGCCGTAGCTGTCTACCACGCTTCGGCAATTGGAAATCCATTCCCAGGCTGCGAGCAGAAAGCTTCGCAGCACCAGATGGCCTGGGAGTCTGGGATGCGATCGACCTTGCAAAGTTATTATCGGATGCTAGAAGAGAAAATTTATCAAGGGACGAATTCAATGGAAGCCTCACCGACTGCTGTAACCTCCACATAATGTCTTGCGCGGCTTGGGGGGCCAGCCGGAGACAAAACCTCTCCGTCCCAAGCCCCATCATCTGAACGTCGTCAACGACGACGCCGAACTTGAGGGATGAGAACCGCTCCAAGGCAGCATCGACCTCGGGTATGATCATTGGCCGAAGCAAAATATCGGCGAACGAACATCCACCTACCACAATGCGCCCTGCATGCACAAAACTGCCGATCATCATCATGCAAACGCAGACAATAAAGCAGGATTAAAGCCAAAGTGCCCAACACGCTGTATGAGTATGTCGTGCCGCACATGCTCGAACGCCTTGATCAGACCCAATAGCACCGCAAAGCAAGACAAGCCAATGACCATAGCACACTCTGCTAACACTGCGTACTTCCAAACGCAAGTTTGGACAGAGTTACCACGGACAACGTAGAGGTAAGGAGGGGCATGCTGCGTAGCCCAACGATTGCCATATGTGGCAGTGAAGAAACGTGTAAATGGTACGCACAAATGTGGTAAAGAGCCCAACTGGGCGATCACCATTCTCCATCTTCGGGATGAGGTGCAACAACAAATGCGACACCACTGGCGGAACGCGCCCAAAGTTGAGGATAGCCCGCCAGACCACACGTAGAGCATCGTAGGCTGAGTCACACAACACCGCATAATGCCAGGGATATAATAAAAATCAGACCCGATAGCAGTGCGCCCTTTGTATTTCCGCCCCGGCGCCGGAGCTGGTCGTTGGTGGGTACAGAAAGCTGGTCAACATGTTGTGGAAGAACCAACCGGCGGGAAAGACAACACCTCACCGTGTGATGGCAGATCCCAAAGGCCATGCCAAAATTCTTCACGCGCAGCAAGATGGTGCTCAAGAGTGCCCACCGGGGGGGCATCATACGGAGGATCATTCATGCTCTGAAGGGGGCCCAGGGGGTCCGACTTTTAGTGAACTTGTGGGCTGCAGAAGCTCCTTCGGAAATCACTGCCTTGGATAGCCCAATTTGTCCAAGAATCGTGGCGGCCAGAAACCGCGAGCTTTTCGGCAGCTTCCGCAAGAACCACCACGTCATTGCACAGACTCTGGAGTTCCTCGGCAAACATGCATGGTATGCGCTTTGCCTGAATGCACCACCACGGCCACTCAGAACGAAGTCACATCCTGATTCGTCACCGTCCATTCGGCGCCCAAATCAACAGAATTCTCCAGTATTCGATCGATCGGCAACAGTCCAAAATAATACAAATAGGGAAATAACGATGTGTTTATGGCAGACAAGGTACTGCTGCTGGGTTTGTAACATTCCGGCAGTAGTATCGCAACAGCAAAATCAATCCGAGCGTCCGGTTCAATCCCTGCCAGCCATTCAAAAGCCCTGACCACGAAAATTGGCAGGAAGTTGAAAGCAAAGACGCGTATAGCGAAACAAGAGCCAGGAGCGGACAAAGAGAGGAAGAGGGGGAACGTATTGAGCCATGTTGGAGGCGATCTTGTAGTATCGGAACCGCGACACAGCCCAAGGCGGCCTCAATAAAATAACAACAAATCCCCAAGATAACCGCAAAAAACTCCCAGCAGAGCTCCATGATGGCCAGAGCCCCCCGAGACAGCCCAGAAGGACCCCAAAACGGTCCAGAAGGGCCCGACGACGGTCCAGAAGGGCCTCTAAGAAAAACCCAGAAGCGCCCAATAACAGAGACTCGCCTCCTACTCCGTTCGTGCTTCCCCCTTCTGTGCTTACGATTGCTCCAAAAGCTGGGGCCCCAAGGGGTTGACGGATTCGGACCTATTAGCTTGATCCCTATCCTTATCATGCACAGATTCGCGTACGCATGATGTTTGCTTTGGTTCTCCCATAAGTGGTCTCGAAATATCCGTTCAAGGACCCTCTCTGGGCCCCTTCTTGGGACGTCCTGGAGCCCTGTTCGGCCGTCTTGGTGCCCTCTTGGGTCGTCTTGAGGCCCTCTTCGGAGCCTCTTGGGCCGTCTTGGGGCGATCTTCGGGGCCTCCCGGTCCGTCGGGACGCTGTGAAAGCCCAAGACGCGTGCACGGTACAAATTTACGTGTTTTGTGTGTGTATCTCTCTCTCTCTCTCTATATATATATATATACACATAGATAGATAGGACCAGCGTTCCAGGCCCGGCGGGAGGCCGAGGCCCATTCCCCCATGGCGGTTCCAGGCCTCCAGGAGCTCTTTCACCCGCCCCGAGACGACCCAGGTGCCCTCCAAGACGGCCAAGATGGCTCAAGATGGCAGCAGAGATGCCTCCAGCACCCCCAAGAAGCCCCCAAGACGCCCCAAGGAGCCCCCAAGAGGCCGATCTGCGTCGGTCAGCGTCGATGCGCAAGTGCCAGCAAGATGACGTGGCCACAGGAGGGGGGGGGGGGCTGTGCGGAGGTGGCCGCGCCTCGCGCACCGCGGCTCGGCTTGGAGAGTGCTGCGGGGGCGGCCGCCTCTCCAAGGCGGCGGCGCGGGGGCGCGGACAGGACTGGCCGCGCAGCCGCGCATCGCGGGGCGCGATGCGGCATGGCGGGTGCTCCAGGATATCGCAGCGCAGAGGATGGCCGAGGCTGTGATTTGCTCATCGCCACCGTCTGGGGTGCCGATTTCCCAGACCCGGAAGACAGTGAACAACGGATACATACATATGTACATACATATATGCATGCACATATACACATACATATATATATATATATATATATATATATGCATACATACATACATCCATCCATCCATCCATCCATCCATCCATCCATCCATCCATGCATGCATGCATGCATGCATGCATGCATGCATACATACATACATACATACATACATACATACATACATACACACATACATATCTATATATACATACATGTGTGTGTATGAGTACAGTTATGCATGCATATACGCATATACATATACGTATGTGTATATGTGTACGTGTGTATGTGTATGTGTAGATACATCGGGAATTTAACTGTATACATATATAGTTATCCGAAGGGAACGGTGCCATCATTGCCTCTTGGGGCCCTCTTGGGAGGACGCAACTCGACGCAAAATCGATGCTAATCGACGCTAGATCGGCGCTACTTCATTGATCACCAGACGCGCACGCCAGTGCACCCCCAAGACGGAACTTCGAGGACACGCGAAGCTCCCATGAGGACTCACCCAATAATCCCCTGACCGACGCCCGCCGCCCGCGACGAACTTTCCGCGCGCTAATCGGGGTCTACCGATCCGGGTCGGGGTCCTTTTGGCGTTGGCGTTGCAGGATCCTCCAAGATCTCGCAACGCCCTGCAGGATCCTGCACCCAAGCCTGGGACCGTGCAACGCTGGCTCTGCAGGATCCTCGAAAATCTGGCGCTCTCAAGGACCCCCGCTTGCATGGATCCCCGTCTCTCGCGCCCCGAGCTGACCCAGCGGCAGTAGGGCCAGCTCGCGGCAGGGGAGGGCGGCCTTCCAGGCTGGAGGGAGGAAGTAAAGGGAGGAGGTGGAGGGGGAGGGGGAGGGGGAGGGGGAGGGGGAGGGGAAGGGGGAGGTGGAGGAGGAGGAGGGAGGAGAGGAGAGGGAGGAGGAGGAGGAGGAGGAAGAGGAGGAAAAGAGAGGAAGGAGGTGGAGAGGAGGAGGAGGAATGGGAGGAGGAGGAGGAAAGGGAGGAGGAGGAGGAGGGGAGGAGGAGGGGGAGGAGGAGGAGGAAAGGGAGGAGGAGGAGGAGGAATGGGAGGAGGAGGAGGGGAGGAAGAGGAGGAGGAGGAGGAGCAGGAGGAGGAGGAGGAGGAGGAGGAGGAGGAGGTATAGCAGGAGAAGGAGGAGGATGCTCTTCGTCACCGGCGGCCCGTCGCCGCGCCGCTTGGCGCCGCCCCGGCGGCACTTCCGGGCCGCCCCGCCGCGGGGGGCCGGCGCCTTCGGCGCGGCGCCTCCGGCCGCGGGCGCCTCGGCCGTGGCGGGGCGCTTCCGGGGCGCCTCGCAGCCAGAGAGGCCGAAAGCAAGCGCGCGTGCGACACCCGCGCGCGTGGGGGGGGGGCGGGGTTCGCGCCACCGCCCGCCGCGCGATTGCTCACGTACTTTAACGGGGGGGGGGACAAGCGTCACGGGGGGGGGCAATGCACAGAAGCAATGCAGTGCCATTCTTGGGGTCGTTCGCCAGGGCGGCCTCGACACCGCGGGCCCGCTGGTGGCAGTCTTCCTGCCACCTTCGGCCTGTCGAGGTCCAGCCTGGGCCGAAAAGTAAGGGGGGGCGTCTCTTCGCTCAAAGACACGTTTTGCGGGGTCGGCCTCGCCGACGTGATAAATTTGCCCCATCAGATCTACGACGACTGCGTATAATTTTCGCACATCTACTGGGAATTCTAAATCGTTTCCCGTAGATTCGACGAACAAATTAATTGTGGGGTACATCGATTATGTAATCCATCCCTGTTCGAAGCCTGGACCTACAAGTAAGGGAGGTATCTCTTCGCTCAAAGAGACCTGCTGCACGCAGGAGTGGCCCTGGGCAGGATGGGCCGCTGGTGCGCGGCTGTCGGCGGCCGCGGAGGAGCCAGAACCGACCGCGCGCGCGCGCCAATGCCCAGGGGGAACCCCGTGGGCCGCACCAAGGGTCGCTCCTGCGAAGGGTGACTTTCACATTGGTTGGCCCAAAGGGGGTCCAGCTGAAAGGGGGCAGGGCGACACATTTGGTGCAATTGTGTTGCAAATGTATTGCGCCAGAGTATTGTACTGCACTGTATTGCAACTAGTGTATTGCACGCGAAAATCCAGCAATACTTTGCACCCAAGAATGTACGGCGCGCCCCAAATCTTTTGCAACCCACAAATCTATCGCGAGAGACCGTGATCCACCGCCGCTTCACTGTGGAAAATTCCCCCCCCCTCCTCCTCCTGAACCCAGGGGTCCCCCCACCTCCGAAAATCCCCCCCCTGCTCAACCCCCCCTCCCCCACCCTTCCCTTCCCCTGGACCCCCACCTTAACCAAACCCTCCCCCCCCGTCCGCCAGAAAACCGGGGGGGTCACTACCGGTTCGAAGCCCCCCCTCCCTCCAGAAAACCAGGGAGGGTCACTACCGGTTCGAACACCCCCCCCAACTCACTGTCGGCAAACAACTCCCGGGTCCCCACCACCGTCCTCACCACCGCCCTCACCGCTGTCCCCAGCACCACCGTCCCCACCACCACTGTGCTCACTGTTCCCACCACTGTCCCCACTGTCCCCACCAGTGCACCCGCCACTGTCGCACTGTCCCCACTGTCGCCACCAGTGTTGCCACCACGGTCTCACCACTGTCCCCGCCGCTGTCCCACTATCCCCACTATCACCACTGCCCCCACCACTGTCCCACTGTCCCCACTGTCCCCGCCGCTGTCCCACTGAGCTGCCCCACTGTTCCCACCACTGTCCCCACTGTCCCCACCACCGTCCCCACCATACCACTGTCCCATTGTCCCACCACCGTCCTCACTGCCCTCACCTCTGTCCCCACCACCACCGTCCCCACCACTGTCCCACTGTCTCCATTGTCCCCACAACTGTCCCACTGTCCCCACACTACTGTCCCCACCACTGTCCCACTGTCCCCACCACCTTCCCCACCGTTCCCACCATTTTCCCCGCTGTTCCCACCAGTGCCCCCACCAATGTCTCACTGTCCCATCTGTCCCCACCACTGTCCCACCACGGTCCACTCCCCCCATTGTCCCCACCACTGTCCCCCCTGTCCCCATTGTCCCCACCGCTGTCCCACTATCTCCACTGTCCCTCTGGCCCCACTGTCCCCACCACTCTCCCGCTGTCCCCACTGTCCCCACCACTCTCCCCACTGTACGACTGTCCGATTGTCCCACCACCGTTCTCACCACCGCCCCCACCACTACCGTCCCCACCACTGTCCAACTGTCCCCAGCGCTGTCCCGATGTCCCCTCACCACTGTCCCTACCACCACCGTCCCCACCACTGTCTCACTGTCCCCACCACTGTCCCACTGTCCCCACACCAGTCCCCACCACTGTCCCAGTGTCCCCACCACTGTCCCACTGTTCCGAGGAGCGGGCATCGTTTGCCGGCGGCGACGGGGGGGGGTTCGAACCAGTAGTGACCCCCCCCCTTTTCATATGGACTGGGGGAGGGAGGGGGGTGTTCGAACTGGCAGTGACCCCCCCCCCCCGGTTTTCGAGAGGGAGGGGGGACAGGCTGGAAACCCTCAGTGACCCCCCCCGATTTTCCGCCAGCAGCGGTCGAACACGCTCTTTTCTTTGCATCACCCCCCTGTAGCTAGACCCCCTTTTGGGTCAACCAGAATTGCGCGTGGCCGAGAACGGCTCAGGATAAACCACCGGCTCCGGGGAAAGGGAGTGGAGACCGCTGGGGGCCCGCATCCTTCAAAAACGCGACGTCGGGCGTCAGGACGGTGCGCATGCAATTCACCGCGGAGCCAGGATCCTTTGGATCTGACAAGGCAGCTCGCAAGAGACAACGTACGCCCTGGCGGCAGGAGACACCGAACAGCATCATCCGGGACTCGAGAGAGCATCAAAATGTACTGTGTTCTGCCCTTGGGAGACCACACGGGAGACCACGGGCCACGAGCAACCGATTCCGTATCCAGAAGGCCTCACGTGTGCCCTCCTCCTTCTCGCCCTCTTCCTCCTCCTCCTCCTCCTCCTCCTCCTCCTCCTCCTCCTCCTCCGCCTCCGCCTCCGCCTCCGCCTCCGCCTCCGCCTCCGCCTCCGCCTCCTCCTCCTCCTCCTCCTCCTCCTCCTCCTCCTCCTCCTCCTCCTCCTCCTCCTCCTCCCCCCCTCCCCCTCCCCCTCCCCCTCCCCCTCCCCCCTCCTCCTCCTCCTCCTCCTCCTCCTCCTCCTCCTCCCTCCCTCCTCCTCCTCCTCCTCCTCCTCCTCCTCCTCCTCCTCCTCCCCCTCCTCCTCCTTCTCCCCCCCTCCTCCTCCTCTCTCCTCCTCCTCTCCTCCTCCTTCCTCCTCCTCCTCCTCCTCCTCCTCCTCCTCCTCCTCCTCCCTCCCTCTCCTCCTCCTCCTCCTCCTCCTCCTCCCCCTCCAGGCACCCAGTTGCCCTATGTGGAGGCCTGGCAGGTCATACGTAGTATGGAATACCAGTACGAAGATGTCCCTGAGCCCATCTTTGAGGTCCAGAGTGAAGTACCCCGATGTGAGCCCCCTCTGGAAGATGAACATGAATTTGAACCTCTAGCCTATGACGGACCAGCGGCTGAGCGCTGTCCACGACCACTACAGTATGCTGTGCTTGCCTTTTTTACATCTGTTCTCAGGAGCACGGAGGACAGGAGATGTGCAGGAGGAGCTCGAGCGTGTACTGGTCCATGGGCCCGTGACTGTCATTGTCATCTCCTGTGATGTGGCATGTGATGAGGTGAATGGTGACCTTACCTGTGAAAAGATTGTGCAGAAGTGGGATGAGCTCCTGAGATCAGGCCGTGCCATAGGACTCATAGGAGGCCCGCCATGTGAGACATGGTCAGCTGCGCGATGGCAGGAGCTACGAGTTGCTGATCGATTCCGCCCCCCTGCCCCTCTTCGTACCCTTAAACATAAATGGGGACGTCCTGATGTTTCGAGTCGTCAACATTTGCAGCTCTCAATTGGAACCCAGCTCCTGCTGAGCCAGCACAAGTTGATGCTGACCTGCCTGGAGGTTGGTGCGTGTGCACTGAAAGAGCATCCTGAGGAGGCCCGTTGGGAACCTCGGGCTCCCAGCTCGTGGCAGACTGCAACGGCGCGGGCCTTGTGTGCTGCCCCTCCCTCCCGAACCTTCAGTTTCGATCAATGTGTTTTCGGACAGGCCAGTAAGGCCCAAACGACGTTCCTTTGCATAAGACTCGACTCCATCGGGGACGAAATCCAGGGACTGGGAAGAGGGGGAAGATGCGACACCCAAAGAACACCCACACTATTTCACTGGGTATTGATCCTGAAACAGGAAAATGGAGGACTGCTCCCAAAAAAAGGTACCCTCAGGCTCTATGTGCAGCAATGGGACGTGCAGTATCAGAGTTTGTTTCTGAGGCTTATTGGCTATGTGATCGTGAAGCCCTGGATCCCACTGATCTTCCTGATGGACTGAGCCAGTTTTTTCAGGCCCTCGACTCCTATGCTGCTGCAGCCTCCAATGATGATATTGCTCTTGACTTTGCCGGTTTCAGCAATAGGGGGCCCAAGGACCACAGATTTGACCGCCCAGCTGTCCCGTGTGCCCCCCAGGACCGTGTTGAAGTGCCGTGTCCTGAGCCCCTGTCAGAGCCCCAAGGGGCTGAAGGAGGCGAAGTCTGGCCTGATGAGCCAGACCCTTGGGCCGAGGAAGGGATGCTGAGGACTTTAGGGGCGTCTGGGGATCCCTGGGTTCCCCACCCCGCTCCTCCTCCTCCTCCTCCTCCCCCCCCCACCCGAGTGGAGCTCACCGCCGAGCTGCGGCAGGCCATCGCCCGCCGCCGCGAGCAGGCGAGGTTCCGCCGTGCTCTTCGACGGGCCGTCCCTGCAGGAGGCCTCTTTTCGGCGGCTGCCGCCGCTGTTGCTTCCCCCCCTCCCTTGCCTCCTCCCCCCGAGGATGAGGAGAGGATCCGTGCGTGCCGTGTCCATGCCCTTCTCTGCTGTGCAGCTGGGCGTGGCTCGGACATTGTGACGAGGTGATGGGGTCCCTCGTTGCTTTTTTCTCTCACAAACTATGTGGCTGCCCATGAGCCCTCATTGTCCAGAATGTCCAGAATGTCCTCCTCCTCCTCCTCCTCCTCCTTCTCTTCCTCCTCCTCCTCCTCCTCCTCCTGTCCTGGCGCGCGGGAGGCATCCGACTCCACGGTGGCCCTCGCAGCGGTGCAGGAGGCGGAGCTCGCAGCCATGGAGCGGCCGTCCTGGCGGCGGTGCAGCCCGACCCACCTCGTGACCCTCAGCCCGGAGGTCAGCAGCGACTCCGAGTGCGACAGCCTCAGCAAGGAGGACAGCGACTCGGAGGACAGCAGCTACAGCCAGGAGGAGGAATGGAGCGAGGACCCGAAGCTGGGCGCCAGCTCGGACATCAAGCCGCAGTCCTGATGGTCTGGTGGCGAGAGCAGTGCCGGTACCTCCCCTGCCCCAGCGACGCCCCCATGGAGGGCAAGGGTGGCGTTGCCGAAGCAGCGGGACCTGAAGAAGGTGAAGGTGCAGCTGAAGCCCCGGCTGGCGCCCACGCCGCCCTGGAGGGTGGCGATTCCGCCCTGGGCAAGGGCGGCGAGGGCTCCGGTGGCCTACAACAGCAAGGGCACGAAGGGGAAGCAGCAGGACTTCGCGGGAGCCCCTTGGAGGAAGGAGTAGAGCAGTTCTGCTTCGAGGAGTGCGAGGATTTCGAGGCCCCGTGAGACTTCGAGAAGGTCTTCGAAGTTTTCGAGGCGCTGGAAAAGCCGTACTCGTTAAACGAAGGCGGGAGCACCAGTGGCAATCCGGGAGGCACCGTGCACGTGTCCGACCAGGAAGAGTCGCCGCGTGGCCGTGGAGGCGAATGAGCGCCCCGCGGAGCTACGCAGCGATGAACCCAGCCTGGTCGCAGTCGCTGGGGCTAGGCCTGGCCAGGTCAGGAGTCGCTGGGCGGACGACCTCGACGACAGCTACCTGGCCGCTGGGCCCGCGGACGACGACGTGCAGCCGGGCGAGGGCGACCACGGCGCCGAGGGGCACATGAAGGAGCCCTGGCATGAGGCGAATACTTCGGGCAAAGATACCGAGGACATCAGGGACCCGATGACCGAGGACGACAGGGTTCACAGGCTGATGCAGGAGCTGCACTTTGATACCTTGGATTGGGAGAGTAGGACCGAGGCCTCCGGCGCCCTGCGGAGGTTCGACCAGGTTTTCGAGGGTTCGCCGAAGTTTGATGTGAAGGCCATGGCCGAGATCATCAAGGACGGGCTCATCTAAGTGCGACTCGCTGGTGCAGGAGATCCGCGTAATGGACTCCTGAGCGGGCTGCCTACAGTCAATCGGTTTTCGTCGGCCGTTGGGCCCATCGTCGCCACGGTTGGACTCGGCTCGGAGAGCTGGGGGCTCTTTCCCGCGGCCTGGATGGGCTATGGGGGGAGCCGTGGTGCCCCTGGGGGGCAGTCTGTCGTAACGCTTGGTCCCGCGGAGCGGCGGCCCGCCAGAAGGCGAAACCTGGCACAGACCAGGCATTCATTCTCATTCTCATTCTCATTCTCATTCCTCCTCCTCCTCCTCCTCCTCCTTTACAGAAGCGCTGTTTAGGAAAAACGCTGCGCGGCAACACCCTCCACGCGAGCCCCCTGGGTGAGGCACTTTGGCGGGGTCTATTCGCCGGGGTGCTGTGGAGGGTCTGGCCTGTATGCCGAATCATCGAAAGAGATCAGAGCGCTGAATCAGGTGCGCACCTTGATGTCGCATACAACCTAAGTCGGTGACCCGGCCAGAGAATTCGTCGACAACCACATAGCCCAGAACTGCACTGCGGGGCGATCCAGCGCGACGCACAAAAGGGGGCGACCGCGCAAAACCGCCAACCTGCACAGGAGATCGCGTCGCTGGGAGCCAGCTGAGACGCATGCACACGGGTGCCAAGCAGTGCACCGCAATCGTGTCACAATAGCCGTGCTCGTTGACACGAGCAAGAGGCGCGCCCCGCCGCCGGCAGTGTGGACCTCTTTCGATCAAGGTTGATCATATCTGATCTGGTGTGCCTGCACGCTGCGGTTGGGTCGGGCATGTCCTCCTACAGGCGGAGTTTGGAGGAGACATAAAAAATAGTCAATTCATATATTCAAAAATACTCAGAACTAGTCAAAAAATGGTCCCCAGAATATTGTTTGACTATTTTTGACCTTTCCTCCTGTAGAGGGACGCGCCCGACTTAACCGGCATCCCCCTGGGAGGCCGAGGGAGGACAACAGATAGACGCCCAGAAGCGAGCCCGGGAGGGCGCGGGGGGCGATGCCCTGATCTTTGCGCTGCGGGGCCCGCGGGGGCCCCGAGAGCCGGCTTTTCGCCCTGAGTCCTTCGTTTGCGGCCCCCGGGGGCCCAAGGGCCGGAAGGACAGCGACGGACACTTCCGCCTGGATGCTTCCGAGAGACGCGACTGGCTTCCGAGACGCCCGATGCCTCCGAAGACGCTTGCCGCTTCCGAGACGCTGGATGCCCGGTGCTCCCAGGGCGCATGGTGTCCTTCCTGACGTCTCCGAGGTGCTTTTGATGCCTCCACGACGCGGGAGACGTCCCAGGATTTCCCGAGCGTCCAGCCTCCCTCGCCTCTGGAGCCCGCGCGGGGCAGCAGGAAGGCTGGGGAGTCCTCTGGGCGGCCTGTTGCCGCGGCCTGCCTCGAACAATTCGCCACCGCGCCCCGAGGCACGCCTGGAGCCTCTCAGCGCTCCGCCCTGAGGATTCGTGTGGGGGGCCCAGACCCCCAGAGGGCCTCCAAAACTCCCAAGGCGTCTCGCGTTCTGGGGCGCGTCGCGCCTTGTCGCACGACTTCTTCGGGCCCAAGGCGGCCCCAATGCAAGCCAAGAGCGCCTCAAGAGGCCCCCAAGACAGTCCAGCGGGGCCCCGAATCGCCGCACGATCGGTCTAAGACGCACAAGGTTGCCCCAAGACGGCCTAAGAAGCCTGCGAGGAGCCCAAAAAGAGTCCTTAACTAGAGCCTTCCCGAGAAGAACCGGGAGGCCAAAATCATATGTTTTCTCTATGGGTTTTGAAAACATGTTTTGGGGGTCCTCGACTTTTTGAGCTTCCGACGCTCCAAGACGGCCCAAACGGCCCCCAAGACCGTCCCAAGACGGCTCCCGAACGGACCCCAAGCCGGGCCAAGATGGCTCCAAGACTGCTCCAGAGGCGCCCAAGACAACCGAAGAAGAGAGTCCAAAGACAGCCGCAAGAAGGGCACAAGAGGGGGAACACGAACCGAAAGTCTGAGTCTTCCGCCCAAAAAAAAAGACACCAGGAGGCCCGAAGGAGGCCCAAAGAAGCTCCCAAGAGGCCCCCAAGAAGCCGCAAGAGGCCCCAAAACGGTTCCCAAGAGGCCACCAAACGGCCCCCAAGAGGTCTCCGAGAGGCTTCCCACGACATCCCAACGAACATCCTAGAGGCCTATGACCCACAACCCAGGCACGGTGGCGGGATGGGTCAACTACCATTCCATAAAAATGCATAAATGTAAACTTTCGGAGGATCGGCGCTGGCCCCGTCTCTGGCGCGCGGAGCGCCAAGGGCGGCGCCGGAGGCACCGGGGGGGCTCAGGCGCCGATCCAACAAATCCGCTCATAGCTCCGACAGTTGATGTTTATGCCTCTTTTCTGTTTTCTGTTCTTCATTGAAAGAGTGCCAGAGCGAAGTGTGCGTGCGGCGCATAAAAGCGCACAAAAGGGTCTTGTGCAAAGGGTCCGTTCCTGCCGTGCTGATTCTGCGGTACATCCTCCTCATGCATAAGCACGCGCGCGCGGATCCAGCCCCAGAGGCATTCATGAGAGCCCCGCACGAGGCGAAACACCGAGGCAAGAGTAGCGGCATCGGTGCCTTTTCCTCCTCTCGCAACTGTTCAACATAGTACTCCTCTGCATCATGCTCCCAAGACGCTGGGATCCCCGGGGGAGGCGCGGCGCGGGCCGCGCCTTCGCCGCGGCGCCCGCCCCCGCGCCGAGCGCGGCGCTGGCGGCGCCGTCGCAGGCGGGGCACCCGCAGACGAAGCCGTAGGGCTGCAGCAGGCGGCGCCGGCGGGCCACGGCAGCCGGATCGGAGGCCTCGGGGTGGGGGATGGGACGCACGGAGACATACCAGTACTATGTATGTCCTCCTCGGAGGCGCGCGTCCGACGCGAACATCTGGTATCGGCGGTGGACAAACCTCCCTTTAGTAGACCTCCCCTTAATGAAAACGGTCTGGGACCGAAACCGACGGACCTGGACCCGCAAAAATGACGGCCGCGACGCCCTCTCGCGAGCCGAAGACGGCCAATTCCTTAATCGACGTGTCAGGGTAGGAGGTCTATCCATCCCCGATAGTATACCATTTTGTGGCATGTCGTTTCCCAAGCGGTGTGGCCAGGAGACGCCCGCCACAACGCACACACTAGAAGATCTCTCAGTGCGCGCGTCGCCCCTGTGCGGGCGATGCGCACGTAGTATGAGCATGTATGTTGGGGTGCCGCCGAGGGGAGGGCGAAGAGCGTTTCGCCACGAAGGAAGGGGGTCCTGAGGGAAACGAGGCCTGAGAGTTTTCTCAGTTTTCGGGCTCCAGGGGCCCTTCACGGGCCCCATGACCCGTTTTTCTTTCATGTCAAGGAGGGAGGGGGGGGCACAAGTGATCCTGGCCCAAGGTATCCCCAGCTTTGCAATCCATTTTGCATCCCCGGGGCCCTCTGGGCCTTGCAGCGGGTGCTCTGGGGGTTGCCAGAATGTGTTCATGGCCCAGAGTGTGCGACGAAAAGAAACAATTGAGGTACGATGACGTAGAGACCTCACGCGGAGTTGGAGGCGCCCAAAGGGGCCAGCGCCAGGGGGGTGGTGAGCGTTGCTTAACGGAGGGGCGATTCATGGGGAGGCGAAGAAACGTGCACCTTTCGTGCCCCTTTTGAGTCCCGAAGCTGCACGAAAGGCGCGCCTCTCTTCACCACCCCATTTATCGCTCCCCATTGCGCAACTCCTGGTCAGCAGACCGCTCTGCCTCTGACTTTGTTCATTACGCAACTCCCGAGAGTGGGCTTCCAAGCAGGCGCCGGGGCTTCTTGGAAGGCAGGGGCCCTCACAAGACGGCCCTGGGAGGGGATCAGCTCACCTAGCTGGTTTGTCTGGCGCCTCCTGGCCCCAGGAACGGCAGTGCAATGTATCGAGGACTGCGCCTGGCAGCGGGGCCGAAACTCTAGCAGCATGGAGCAGATTTCGTAGCGCAGCTCGGAGGCCTCAGGGGGGAGAAGCGGGGAGCAAAGTGGGAGGCACCCAACTGGGAGTGGCACGAGGGGGTGGGCTTCCGAGAAGGGCAGGGGCTTCTCAGAAGGCAGGGGCCTTCGTAGATGGCCCCATAAGGCTTCTGAGAAGGTTTCTGAAGCTGCCAGGCCCTTCTTAGAAGGCCCATGCCTTCTGAGAAGTTCCTCCGCCTGCTCAGAAGCCCACCCACTTCGCACCACCCCGTTGTGGGTGCCACCAGCGAAGGCGTTCTGGGCCCAAGGTTGGCCACGACAAATAAGGGCTGTTACGCATGATGACGTGGCGACCTCACGCGGTGGCTTGGGCGGGCTGCCAGCGTGGGGCACCGCGTGGAGGAGAGGGCGTTTGTGCGCGACCTTCCGCTTGTGCGCTTATGCGCTCTTGTCCGCGCAGTCGACCGCGTTTTCTTGCGTCGCTCAGGCTCGGTTTATGCATGAACTCATCGTTGTTTTTAATCCTAAATCCCTGCATGTTTAATGCATGATCCGCACGCGGAGCATGCATTAAAACCGGCACTGTAGGCTTGGGTCGGGCACGTCTTCCTGCGGGCGGCTTTCGGAAGACAACCGTAGGACACAGCCAGAGGTGCTCAGACACAGCCAAGAGAGCACGAGACATCGCCACCTGGAGCCGACGCAGCACTGTGCTCGGAGGGGGGGGGGGGGCAGGGGAGGGAGCGGGGGCAAGGGGGGAGGGGGGCGGGGCCCTGCGCTTCTCTGCGTGCCGCTGCGGTGCCTCCCGGGCCGCCGAGGGGGCGGGGCGGGGGGGTCTCCTGGGCGGCCCGAGGCGGAGGGCCCCCTCGGTGATGCTGTTCGGGGGGAGCCTCCTCGCCGGCTCCACGCGCGGCTCTCCAGCCTCGGGACGCGCTCCAGCGGCTGCGCCTCGCCCCGGGCGCCCCGGGGGTGCGCGAAACGTCCCGAGCACTAGGCGACGAGAATCGGGGGCCTCAGATCCAGGCGGCGCAGAAGACATCGCGACGGCATCCTGCATGGTCTTTCAGCTTTCGACCTCTGGAGACCGCTTCCTGGCCCATGACCATTCAACGGCTACTCAGGATGAAAAACCGGCCCTGCAAGTGCCCCTCCGAACAAAGAGGGTCGGTCCACGCGCGTGGCGCCGGCTTCGTTGTTGATGGCCTCGGAGCCCACACTCCGCCGCCTGGGGACGACCTCGAGAGGTCGGCCGTCGTGAGATTGCCGCCGCACCATGGGGGTCTGAATCCTTTTCCCTTTTGCGGCAGAGAGCATGCCTGAGCTGGATCGAGCCGCGACATCGGATCGGATAGGGAACAGATCGGACCACTAGCGAACCGTCCAGAATCGTGTCAAAACTGGATCGCCGCGCCCGACTCCTGCTGGCCCCGGTCGATGCCCATGAGTCGCACGAAGTTGGATCGAATCGGAATCGTGGCCCCAGCCTGCGAATCGAATCGCATCGAATCGGATTGCCACCCCGCCCCCCGCCCTTAAATGAGCTGGCAGATGCCCAGAGCCTTGAAAAAACGACGGTATGAGTTCGTGACGCCGGAGGCCTGAGCTGATGAAGCAGACTGGTCGCAGGAGTTCTGAGGAGGTCCCCGAACCCTCAGGCAGCTCTGAAGTCCCCGGAGTTCTCAGGAGATCATTGCCCTGGAAGCCCTCCAAATAACACGTCGTCAAGACACCTCGGTATTCCCTCCCTCCTCGATCCCTACATCCTACACCCGCAGGCGTCCACGGCGACGACACAGCCGAAACCCGACCGCGCCGGCAGTGAAACCCGAAACAGACGGGCCTCAACTGGCCCAGAAGGGCGGAGCGGCGCGGCAGCGACACTGCGGCCGATCGAGTCGAGCAGAACGCAGCTGACTGCGACGCGGCCGAACCGATCGAACCGCAGCCACCCTTGGTTCGGCGACGAGCGAGAGGGGGAAGTGAGAAGAAGGAGAAGGCCTTCCCAGAAAGCGGCGGGACCTCTCAGAAACCCTCGCGCCTTCTGAGAGAAGAGCTCCGTGCCTTCGGGGGAGGCTGCGGAACCTTCTCAGAAGGCCGGGGGACTTCCGAACCGTCTGAGAAGGCCTTCTCCTTCTCACTTCCCCCCCTCGCTCGCCGCCGATTGGTGGCTGACCGTATCGAGCAAACGCTCGGACGTGCCAGGGAGAGGCCTGCAGCGAGGAGGCTGGAGCCGGGCGGCCTGGCTCGCACCCAGCGAGGCGTCGAGGTAGGAGATCGCGAGCTCGTCGCCGGCCCGCACGCCGACTGGCCGGTCGTCGCCGCCGCCATCGCCGCATCCGAAATATTGCCGGCATAGTGAACGTTTTCTTGTTCGGCGTTTCGACATTGTGCGGAGAAAGGGCGGTAGGAGGGGGGGTCCTGGTTCTGGACCTCTGCTTCGTGCGACGGTTTGCAGCAGTGCGTCCTATGGGGGAGACTCCACTTGCTCGAAAAAGGCGCCAAGACACATGTTGGAGACCCATGTTGGAGACCCCCCCCTCCGCAAACATATTCTTACGCGTCAGATTCCGACGCCTGCTGCTCGACACCCTTCTGGACGCAAAAAAACACCCTGGGCTATCTTGGAGAAAAGTGGGGGGCGACTGACAGACCTCCCAACTCCCCACCAAAGGGCGGGGTAGTTGTGTCCTCCTGACGCGCCAGGCACGACGAGCCGCAGAAAGCAGCGCCACGCCCCAAGCGCCCAGGCCTCGTACGCTTAGTGCACGCTGTCCTGTGAAAGCTCACCCAAGGGGTATCAGTACGCCCGGGGGGGGGGGCGGAAGAAGAAAAGGAAACATTCACTCGCATGGGGGGAACGGGTCCTGAGGGAATCGGGTCCTGGACTCCAGGACCTCCCCCCAGGGCGAGGTCTTCACCCCGAGTCGTCTCCTGCAACCCCGGGGCCCGTGGAGGGCCCCGAGGCCCGAGGTCCCGACAACGGCGACAAACCTCGGGAACCGTTTCCCTCAGGACAAGCTTCCCCCACGGCGAATGCATGAGGATGGCGCCTCCTCCTCCTCCTCCTCCTCCTCGCTCTCCTCCGCCTCCTCCTCGCTCTCCTCGCTCTCCTCGCTCTCCTCCTCCTCCTCCTCCTCCTCCTCCTCCTCCTCCTCCTCGTCGCTCTCCTCCGCCTCCTCCTCGCTCTCCTCCTCCTCGCTCTCCTCCTCCTCCTCCTCCTCCTCCTCCTCCTCCTCCTCCTCCTCCTCCTCCTCCTCCTCCTCCTCCTCCTCCCCCTCACTCTCTTCTGCCTCCTCCCCCTCCTCCACCCCCTCCTCCTCTTCTTGACCGTCTCCTCCCGGCCTCACCAGGGCACCTTCGGGCATCCCCAGCGACTCCGGCCCGGCCGCGACTCACGACACCGCCGGCGACGCACGCCGCCGCCCTTCCCCTCCGGCCGGCCGCGATGCCCGCCTCCGGGCTGCGCCAGCAGCAACAGCGAGGCCGAGAACGAAAACTCCACGGCGCACGGCGGGACCTCTCTGCGCGCTGCGGGCGGGCGCGCGACTCAGCCCCCCGACGTCATTACTTTTTCACAACCTCGGACCTCAGGGGTCTCGACCCGTTCCCCAGAACTGGTTTTTCATCCCGGATCTTTCTTCGACGACAATCGAAACAAGAACGACGATCGTATAAGAAAAATTGTATCAAAACGGGTCTCACACGAGATGGCATAGCGACCCTACGCGGCGGCGTACGCGGGCCGCAAGCGCGGCACGCCACATTGGAGGCGAGGGCGCCTACGCGCCACCTTTCGCGGGCAGCTTACGCGCGAACGCCGGCGAAGACAGCCCTCTCTTTGGCGTCGATCACGGGCTGCTTTTCCTCCTGTGCCGCTGCTCCCCCGACCTCTCCAGGGGTGCGTTTTGACTGGCGCCTCGAAGCGAGCCCGGCCGCGGCGACGAGGGAATAGGCAGCGGCATCGGCGGCGGGGAGGGCCGTCGGGGGCCTGGGGCCCGGGTCCTCCCCCCTCCCCCTCGGGGGCAGAGCGGCAAGAGAGGGCGCGGGAGGGAGGGGACGCAAGAGTGGTTGGCCAGGGCGAGGCGCGGGTACACCGCGTAGCCGCGGAAGGGCGGGAAGAGCGCCGTGGAGAAGGTCAGGGCGCCGCCGGCGGAGTCCTCCAGGCGGGCGCTCGTGTCTTTCTCCACCCGAGCGCGGCGTAGAAGCTGGCTCGGCGACAACGACCCTGATGACGCAAACCACGAGCAAGGCTGCAAGCGCATGGCTGGTGCAAATTGTCCATGAGCTGGGGACAGTGCTGGGCAGGCCGACAGGATCGCTGGGACCCAGACAAGGCGAGTCCTCTGGGCGGGAGGTGGGGATGGGGGACAGAGGTCAGCGTGAACCAGAGGGCCAGTCGCGACACCGGCGCATAGAGAAGGAACACGAACCGAAAATCCGCGTCCTCCGCCCCGAGAGGCCTCCAGGAGGATCCAAGAGGCGCCCGAGAGTCCCCAAGATGCCCCCAAGAGACCCCAAAGAGGCCCCCAGGAGACCCCCAAGAGGCCAAAAGAGGCCCCCAAGAGGCACAAAGAGGCCAAAAGAGGCCCCCAAGAGGCCTCCAAACTGCCTCCAAGAGGCTCCCGAGAGGCCTCCCACGAGATCCCAACGAGCATCCAATAAGCTACCCACAACCCAGGCACGGTGGCGGGATAGGCCGAAGGCCATTAGATAGGAAAACACAATTCGGGCCTTTTGGGACCCTCCGTGGACCCCAAGACAATCAAAAACACCTCAAGATGAAGAGCCGGTCCTGGGGAACGCCCCCTCTGTGACTTTTGTCTTAGACTTAAGGCGTGTACACTGCACAATGCGGGCTGCTAGCACGGCCCTCTGTGGGGCCTCTGAGGCAAATGGCTGCGGAGGTGGGGAAGCGCTGCTGCTGCAAACCCGTTTCTCCCGCCTGTGCTGAAACTCTAAAGCTGTGTACGCAACTATCTTGCCAGAAACGGAAGTCAGATTGATCTTCACATGATGCTCGAACTTGTCACTTGATGCTCAGAGACTGGGGGGGGGACAAATCGTGACCCCCCCCCGCACATTGCTTCGATGGAACATCACACGTTCTTATGGCTACCGGTGGCCACAGAAACAAGGCACCCCAAAAGACCCTACCCCGCCACGTCTGCCTGTACAGGAGCCCGAAACTATGCCTGCCTACCCCGAACCCAGGGCGGACTCTCACTGGGCCCCTCCAACCTGGCAGCCGAGGTTTGACCCCAGTCCCTCACGGCGGAGAGGAGGACCGAAGAGGATTCTGGATCCGTGCGATCCAGGCGTCGCAATACAGTGGGGGCCCTGTCCAAAGAAACATTCCACAAGAAACCCGACCCTGAGAACCCAGGACGTCCCTTGATTTTTGGTATGGGAGCGTCACGCTTCCCATCGCAAAACCATCGAACCCCAGGAAACCCAGGGCACCCTGGAGGCAAGCAGGGTGTTTCTTGGCATGGGTCTCCACTGGATGTCCACCCCTGGTGCTTTCGCCCAACTTCCAGGCCCAGGGGCCCCCACAGGTCGATCGAGCTCGGGAAGCACCGCAGAAAGATGAGGTCCAGGGCTTCGGTTGTGATTGGTCGCAGTGTATGCTGTTCGCGGCGTCGGATCTCAGGGATCGATGGAAGATGTCCTTTGATATTTGTTTTTGGGGCCTTCTGTTCATGTTGTGCTGCCGTTCTGCCCCTCACTGGACCTCCATGAGGCCTCCGAAACACCCGCGGAGACATCTGGGGACCCAGACCTCTGGAGACCCAGACCAGTCGGGACGACCAGTCCTGCGACATTCCGGGCACCTGGCGTGCGGATGTCCAGGGCCGCGGGGGACGTCAAAAAAGTGGCCCGGGCCAAGTGCCAGCGACTCGACCCCACATCGGCTCGTCAGAGCTCTGGGGGTCGCGACTGTCGGAGGGCACTGTCTTTGTCGACGAACAGCCGCGGCGTGCGGGCGAGAGCGGGGGCCGCGATTTTCGAATGCGACTCGGCCTTGGCCTCGACCTATCTGCACTATTCAAAATCCGTGCTCGTCATACCGTCCTCCGGTTCATGACAGCCTGGAGACCCCAAGCCGTGAAATGGCACGACGTCTTGAACCAGGCGCCATAGGAGCCCTCGACCCAATCTTCCCCGATCCGCGAGGGTCCTCCGGCACGAGACACTGGAGAAACGCCAATCGCAAGTTGTCGTGACGCGACAATCCATCATGCAAAAACGCGACTCGCCTTTTCCCGCTGCTCGCACGCAGCTGCAGGACGCCCCGGCACTCCCGCGCCGACCGCTGCATGGTACGATCGGGCTCCGCCAATGTCTCTTTTCCCGTCTCTTGCTCTTTCGCTTGCCTCGTGGAGGAGGAGGAGGAGGAGGAGGAGGAGGAGGAGGAGGAGGAGGAGGAGGAGGAGGAGGGGGAGCAGGGAGGGCGAGATCGGCAGATCGGTGCAGCCCTCAGCTCGCTTTGCCCGGCGCCTGACCGCCTCGCACACCCTGGCGCCCGCGGACTTTACACATGTTTTTTCTTGGCGCCGGGGTCTTCTCAAGCCCCGGGCCCCCCCCCATGCACCAGCCCGTCTCTCACGGCCCCCGCAGGTCCACGGAGGTCTCAGGTCTCTGCAGAGGCCTCCAGGACCAGACAAACCAACAGAAAACCACCAGCACCAACAGGTACCAACCCTCACCCCGGGCGCGCCCGTCGCAGCCAGCGCGGCGCCTCGCCTCTCCCGGCCCGAGGCGTCGGCCCGAGGTCCTGCCAGCGCAGCTCCCGCTCGTCGCCCGCCTTCAGCACGCGAAGCTCTTCCTCCTCCTCCTGCGGTAGACAAGCGCGTTCCACCACTCGCAAATCAACTGCACGCCAATGGCCGCGCGGGAATCAAGATCAGGATTCGGGGGCCGAACGGTCGTTCACTGTTCCTGGGCGCGTGGCCGAAGTGAGGTTCCGCGGTGCGGATTGTTGAGCCCTCACTTCTAAAGAATAGTTCGTGTTGATTCCCCCTGCCCGGCAACCACTAGAGGGGGAGGAGGAGGAGGAGGAGGAGGAGGAGGAGGAGGAGGAGGAGGAGGAGGAGGAGGAGGTATATTTTTTAACCAAAATGCTTCTCCTGGTGCACGCACCATGTTCTTTAACAAGTGGAAAACGCAATGCCACCACGCTGCGCCCCTGCCCCCGCCGGTCTGCAACAGCACCGGCGCCCGCCGGACACTGCCCCACAGTGCATTCCCAGAGCGCGCTCTCGCGCGGGACTTCCTCACACTGCATACCGGAATCGCGCTCCTGCGTGGGACGTCGTCGCAATGTATTCCGATGCCGCGTCCTCGACACTCCGGAATCACGCTCCCGATGTGTAGCTCCTCGCGATTTCTTTGGGAATCACGCTGTCGCTCGGGATTTCCCAACGATTCCATGCAGGACGCACATTTCATCAATCCGCCTGCTCGATCTGATCGTCTGGGCCCGCCTTCCCGACCCGCCCGTTAGGTCTACCCGCCCGATCAGCCCGTCTGGTTCTGCTACATGTTTTCTGCTCCTAGCCCCCCCCTGCAACTCTCTATCGTGCTCCATCCTCCTCCTTTCCCCTTTGTCCCTTCCTTCCATCTGTCCCCCCTTCCCCTGCCTTAGGGGCTGCACGAAATACACGCTTCAATTGTGCGATCGAAGACGAAGAGGGCGGGTATAGAGGGTTTGGGATATACGTGTTGAATGGCACGTGAGCAGATAAGAGCGAACAGTTTTAACATGATTGTTGTTGGTGTTGCTGGAGGAGGAGGAGGAGGAGGAGGAGGAGGAGGGGAACGGGCATTGATCGCCAGGAGGCGCAGGAGGGGAAATGGGCCCGACCACCTCGCGGATGGCCGCAGTTCTGTTTCTTTTCGATTCAGCCAAATGACCCACTCATGGACAGAAATGCGCGCGGGTCACTCAGAACAGTGGTGGCGTGGCGAACTCAGTCTTGTGATAAACAGAGGCACCTACACCAGCACGAGCTCTTCACACGCTCCCTTTGAGAACGTGAAGCGCTGCCTTCGAATGGGGCGCGTGCCACCACCTCGTCTCGCGTGCCACGAACTCATCTCTAATGTTCTTTTGAATATAATCAGTGCTAACAGCATTTTTATTGACATGGCCAACCTGAATCATGGTCATGATCGGACTCTGGATTTAGAAAACGGCACCACATTTAAAACGTTCGTTTCTGACTTTAGTCAACCTGTTTTTGCGCAACTAAATTATGTTCTGATTTGCTTTGATACGGTGCAACGATTTTATGAACCCTTTGTTCGTTTCATAAATCGTTGTTCACCTGAAAACAACTTATTATCAAACCTACCGGTGTGATCTCGCACTGCATTATTTCGACCGGCCGACCGTGCCTGGGATGTGCGCTGGGTTGGGATGTGTGCTGGGATGTGTGCTGGGACGTGTGCTGCCTTCGTGTATTGGGATGTGTGCAAGGCTGCGTGCTGCCTCCGTGCGCCGCCCTCATGGCCCCCGTCTGCTTAGTCCGACCGACCGACCGTGCCCCCCCCACCCCTCTGCCCGACCGTGCCTTCCGCCCCCCTGCTCTCCCCCCTGCGCCAAACCCCCGTCTGCCTATTCCGGCCGACCGACCGTGCCCTTCCCCCTTCTGCCCTGCTCCCCTTCCCCCCGTGGCCCCTCCCGCCTGCATATCCCGACCGACCGACTGTGCCCCCCCACCACCTCCGCTCCCTGGTTTCCCGTCTGCTCATTCCGACCGACCGACCGTGCTGCCCCTCCGTCCACCCCCTCCCCTCTTCCGACTGACCCACCGTGCGCGCCCCCCGCCCTCTCCAGCCCGGGACCGGCCGACCGTGCCCGCCACCTCTGCCCGACCCCCGTCTTCTTGTTCCGACCGACCGACCGTGCCCCCCCCCTTGCCCGACCGTGCCCTTCCGTCCCCCTGCCCCCGCCCGTGCCCCTCCGCCCCGTATTGTGATTCTTTGCTTGGCCGCTGTCCTCCAGTCCCAGGCTCTGGGCTCGAGGAGGCTTGGCCAACAACCTCTCGGCGGTTGTGAGCAGCTGCCCGCCCGGCTTTCCCTCCGCGTCACGCTGAGCGCACATCCGACCATGGCAGCAAGCAGAGAACACAACTCCTCGCCATACCCCGCGCATTTGTGAGTTTCGTGCGTTTGTTTTGCCGCGACATGGTCCACGATGCTCCTCGAGTCGAGGGCCTCCGCCGAGGAAACAACGCACACGTCCGAGCGATGCCGAGCCAATCGTCCTCGACCTGTCGGGCTCCCTCGCGGTGACCTCTCTGCTCAAGGAGCGCCGAGGCACCGAGGCCAGCTCCAAGCCCGCGAGGCTCCTCGAGAAGCGCGCGCCCTTTGGAGAAAGAGTACTTTGCCGAGTGGAGGCAAGCATCTGCACGGTTTCCTCCGACGCCGTAGGCGACCCGAGGAGAAGGAGAAGGAGGAGGAGGAGGAGGTGGAGGAGGGGGAGGAGGAGATGGAGGATGGAGGAGAAGAAGGAGAAGGAGGAGGAGGGGGAGGACGGGTCGCCTAAGCCCTTCGGAGAAACCCTCCAGCCGAGCGGAGGCCGTCATCTCCCCTCACGTGTTACCTGCGCACTCCTTGTGGTACGTCCTCCCAGGTAGGAGGCCTCCCAAATGGGGTCGGAGCAGATGGGGTCAGAGGGTCGCTCCGAACCCTCGATGCATCCCCGAAGCATCGACGATGCATCGGCGTGGGGGAAGTCGGGCTCGGCCTTGAGCCGCATCGCCGACGCACCTCCGAACAAGACCTCATCTGGGAGGCCCAGAGGTATATCTTCCGAACGACTGGCGCCGATGTGGGAATAACTGGCCGTTCTCACGGGCCCGCAGCAGATCGCGCTCGATTCTGGCGCAACAAATGCAGCACAGACAGCGGCCCAGTAGCTGACAGGTTTAGGCCGGGCATGTCCTCCTACAGGCGGAGCTTCGATGAAAAACGCATACTCGAAACATACAATTAAAAAAGCCAACAGCTACTGCAGAACATCGTCCCCAATCTCTGTGTTGACTGTTTTTGAGCAGTCCTCCTGTAGAGGGACGTGCCCGACTCCATGCCAAGTGCGCGCGCGCACGCAGGGCAGTGCCATCGTCGAAGACTTCTGGCCGGCCAGGCCACACGGCCTCCGCACACCGCGCGCTGCGGCGCAGCGCGGCTCTGCTCTCGGGGGGCGCGCAGACATGGATTGGCGATCCACGTACTCGGCGCGCGGCCGCCAAGTCCACAGATCGGGGGAGGTGCCCCCTCCCAAAATGCAGCCCGTGCCGCCCCGCTCGGCGGCGGAGATCCGCGATTCCCGTGAAAACGGGACCCGTCGCTAGTTCACGCCCCCTTGATCCATGTTTGCGATCGCCTGAACCATTTCGGGTTGAGCTGCGAATCGGATGGCGCTGCTGCTCCCCCGCGCCCCCGACTTCAATACTGATGGTTGCGACGTCTCCCGGGGCCCTTCGAAAAAATGAGCATTTCGGCGTGCGCGTCCTCCCTCAATGTTAAGGTCGGGGGCGGGGATCCATGTTTGTCGGGAGCGGCCAAGAGGGGGGTGTCCAAGAGAAGGGGGGTGCAAATCATGGCCGGCGGCATGTGCGCGGCCCAAGGGGGGGGCCAGGGACGTAATGAAAGAAGAAGAGGCACCATGAAACGTGAAGAAAAATCATGCCCCACGCCATGAGATCCCCCCACCTCCCGAGTCATCCCCCCCCTCTTTGCCGCCCCCGAGTTTGCGGTTGCCTGATCCTCGCGCCCTCTCGAGCACCCCACGGCGCTGCCCCTGGAGGAGGGCGGCGCTCGGCCACCCCACGGCCCGCCGCGCCCCCGCGCCTCCCCCCGCGGCAGGGAGGGCCGGGGGTCTGGCCGCAGGCCGCGAAGCGTAACCATTTTTAGGCCGGGCGTGTCCTCCTACACGGCAGTTTGAAGATATATATATATATATATATATATATGTACATATATATGTATATAAGTTTCAAACATATAGGATTTTAATGCATTATCAATTCATGAATACCTTTATGCATTAACTCATCGTTGTTTTTAATACCAACCCCTGCACTTGTAATACATGCTCCGCACGCGGAGCATGTATTAAAAGCGCCACTGTAAGGCGGATTTTGGAAGGCAAATTCGGAAGCTGGGCGATGGCTGACAAATCTGTGGCTGCCAAAACGCTCTTCCTGGAAGGGAGAAAACGTATTCCCGGAAGAAAGCTCAGCGCACCGCACCAAGTGGTAAACAGGCGGCTTCCCAGAAGAAAAACAACAATTTCCTGGAGCTCCGTTTTAGCAGCCCACGGGTTTGTCAACCTTCGCCCGGCTTCTGTCAAATTCAAAATGGTCAAACAATGATAAAAAATATCAGAAAGGACACCAACAATGGTCACCAGACTCTATTTTTTGACTATTCTTGGATATTCCTCCTGCAGAGGGACGCGCCCGATTTAAGACCATCTTCGGGTCCCCGCGGGTGACCTAGGCAAGATCAGTCAGCACCGCATCGGCAATTCGAGCCGAAGCGGACACGTGCATCGAGCCACATCGGATCGTCGGAATATCGGAATCCAATCAGATCGGGTTGGCCGGGATCGACATCGAACCAGATCGATCGGATTGGAGTGGACCCTGCTTATAGGACTGCTGGCACCACGCTCCATGGCCGGCTGCGCGCAAGAGCTCTCCTGGGCAAACAGCGACCCTTGGTGCGTGGCTTCTGGGGGCCTCTGGGTGGCCAAACACGGGCGCGCAGGTCACTGCTGGAGCCCTGCGGGCCTGCACCGAAAGGTCACCCCGGCGAAGGGAGGGTCACTCTGACGCGTAGTCGCCAGAGGGCATCGTGGCTGTTGCAGCCTTCATGGGGGCCTCCCAAATGGGGGCCCAGTAGGTGGGGCCTGAGGATCCCTCTGCAACGCAGATGCATCGGCGACGTCGGCGGTCCATCGGTGCCGCCGGCGTGGAGAGAACTTGGCTCCACATCGAGCCGCATCGCCGACGCAATGGCGATGCGGCGCCATCCTCCGATTCCGTCCATGGCTCAATTTGGGAGGCCTAGCCGACAGGGCATCCCAGACATCCGCCGATGCAACTTTTTCAATTCGCGGCCCCAGAGCATCTGACTCCAAACCCAGGGGTAGTGGTGGTCCCAAATTAATGTGTGATGGCCCTGCCATGAGGCCCGAACGCGGGTCCCAGCAGCCGAAATGGAGGAACAAATGCCAGGATTAAAAGAACCACATCGTCGGAGATCTGGGGACCCAGAACTCCCACGTCGTGATTTTTGTTCCTCGCAGCGCGGACCCCGGAAAAAGTCCCGACCCCTTCCCCGGGACCAGTTTTTCATCGCGGGTCGTTCTTCGACGGTCCTGGGCTCGTGACGTTGCAAAAGCCTTCCGCTTGCATTTGCTTCGGGCAACAGGCAATGACATACACATATGGGAAAAAACTCGATCCGCGCGGACCTCTGGTTTCTCTTGCTCTTGCCGTTGCCTGCTCCCGGCAATCATGCAATCAGCTGTGCTTCCTGACTGACCTCGCGACGCGAGGCAGCACGGGTCCTCGTCGCCGTCGTCCTCGCTCGGCTGCCCTCCGCCGCAGGCGAGCCGGGCCTCCGGGCCGGGCGTTTGCGATCCGGCTGCGGGCCGGGGGTGCACCGGCCCAGGGCGGCCCCTGCTCCCCGGGGAAGGTCGGGTCGCAGCCCCGCGTGGCGAGAAGACCCCACGAGGTGCGAGGCTGGTGGCAGAGGGGGCGCCGAACAAGAGAATACCCTCTGGGGGGCCAGACGATTCAGAGCTAGTGCGCCCGATCGAGGGGGCACTGAGCCAGATCAACCCAAGAGGCACTCGGGACGAGGCCGCTTCGCGCAAGACTGAGCGGGCGTATGGCACTTCTGGCCGTGGTTCGACCGCGGATATGCGAGCGCCGACGCTGATTTGACCCTCCCAAGAAATGCATCCGATGCCACATGAGGAGCCAAGCCCCCTTTGGGCCTCGACGGCGCCTGGGTGCACGACGGGCGCTTGCGGAACAACGACGGAAACAATACTTCATAAACACAGAACCCCTTCCAAGCCTGGTCTGTTCTCGGATTCGACGTCGGGGCCGTCAAAACACGCCTCCGACAATGAACGCCGCTCCCCCCGTGGCGCTCACCCCCCCCTTGCGCGCCTCCGATGCTGAGATGTAGCGAACTGGGCGTGTATTCTGTTCCGCTTCTTCATTTTCCTCCACCTGTTCTCCCTTTTCCATCACCCTGGAAACTCTTTCTCCCTCATCGTCCATCCTCCGCTCCCGCTCCCGCTCCACCTCCAAAGGCCGCGAGGTAAAAGCGCGCGCGGTGTTTTGGGCAATCGCGCGCTCGCAATTTACCTTGCCATGGCACGACACGAACCAGACTTATAACTTATAATTACATGCGCTAAGAGCCATGCTACTATATGCGCCACAACATCACGAGCGATACATCGCGATATGCCCATATGTTTGAATTCTACAGTTGTTTTTCAATTTCGTGTTGGTATCCGAAACGAGCCCTCACTGGGAGCCGACCCGCGTGACAGGGTGCAGTGTAGATGATCGTGATTGCGGCCGCGAGGGTTGCCTCGTCGCCATCGCCGTCGCAACCGTCGCCGCCGTATTCGCATCCACGGCGATACCGTCCGTGGCCACTTCGGCACAATCGGGGTTTCCATACGTACTTCGATTTAGAATGTCAGCCGGAAACACAAAGCGGCACGCCCTGTCCGAACTCCGCGACTTGGCCAGTGAGGTTGGGGCACAAGGTCGACTTCTCGAGCGCGGGCTTCGACGTTTTCTGCGACCAGGTGGCTGCTGCCTGGTCCGCGCAAAACCAGCGACGTCGCGCCGAGGACGCGCGGGCCAACCGCCACCCCGATCCGCTCCCACCATCGCCTGGGGCTCAGGGGGCGTGACTCGGCGCAAGCACCGCGGGCGCGTCAAATAATAGGTTGCAGGCCTCGCCCCGCCATGGCAGCGCTGTCGCGCGCGCCGCGGGCGCTGTCGCTTCATCAGCGCAGACGATTCGCATGACGCGGGACAGGCATCGCCACCGCGTCAAACTGGTGCAGGCATCGCCTCGCCACCGTCAGCACAATCACCGCGGGGGCAGTCGATTTCTCCGCGCGGGCGCTGCGCGCGGCCAGGCGCAAGCACCGCGGGCACGTCAAATCATAGGAGGCAGGCGTCTCCTCGCAGTCGCGCTGTTGGCGCAGGCGCCGCGGGCATCTCGTTCTATTCTTTGTCACCGCAGGCACCGCCCATGGTAAAGCGCAGGCGCCTCGGGCACACCACAGTGTAAAGAGGCATCACCCTGTCATCGCAGGCGCCGGCGCAAGCAATCCGGACCCATTGATACATTCATTCGTTCGTTATATATATATATACACACATAATCAGCGGCGCGGGTACGCCACCCCGCTTGGAGCAAAAAACTTCGAAGAACTCGGGGGAAGCTATCGCGACCCTTAGAGTCGCATCTCTTGGAAACGGTAAATTCACACTATTTATGTGAAGGGGTTGTTTGCTACATGCAACTAACGTTATAGTACATGTTGTTATGTTGCGCGACAACCGCGGGGAAGCGTCCGAATCGCCGAGCCACGTCCTGCGCTCGCGCCCTGAATATTTTGTCAAGGAGCATCAACAACTCGCTGAAAATATGCCCAAGGGTCGCCGCGACCCGATGTTAACGCGACCCTGGCTACTCGAGCAAATGCATCGAGGGGTGAACTGGCAGAAAAAACAAGGGCTTCTCGCCCCCCGACCGGACCCTAGCCCCGCATCACCACCGCAGCTGTCGGGCTTTATAAAGGCAGACCGCGGATTTTACGAAAGCAAGGAAACGGCTTGAGTAAAGGCGCGCCGCTCGATACATTAAACAACGACGTCTTACTAAAACGCAAAGAAAGCTTTAGTAAAGCGGAAGAACGGCTGGGGTAAATTGCGCGCAGAAAAATCCTCTCCAAAAAATCTCGCCCGTGGACCCGGGCCCCGTCGCCGCCGTCGCCGCCATGTTCGTCGTCGCCGCCGTCGCCGTTGCCGCCGTCGTCGCCACCGTCGGCGCAGGCGCCACCGTCGTCGTCGCCGCGACGCCCGCGTGTTCACGTCATTACCAGCGGCGGGTCGCGCGCGACCACGCGCGCCACTGCGCTCGCATCTCCGCTCGTCCGACGGGGGCCCAGGCGGACCTCATGATTTTTTGTGCTCACAACTGGTAGCCTCTGAATCTCAGCGCCGCAGCCCCAGCGCGCGCGGAGCGGGCGGGGTCGAGGTGGGGCGGCTGAGCACCACGGAGCGAGGCCTCGAGAGCTCGAGCGAGCAGTGCAAGAGCCGCGGCGGCGGAGGCTCGCGCGCGAAACGCTCCGCGGGCAGGACAAAACAAGTTTTTCATCCGGCCCGTGGCGCGTCCGTGACACTTAGAGCAGAAACTTGGAGGCACCGATGTGATAAGCAGCCTAGGAATACGCCTGTACTTTGGAGCTGGATGATATCCGCCACCGTGACGCGTTCGGCACGAACTGGAGTGTCCTATCCTCGAATTATTTGAGCCCCCCGTCCTCGATCCGGAGGCTGAGATATGTTAGAATCCTGGGCGCCAAATTCCCCGATGTCTCTGGGCGCGGCCCGTGCCTCCTGGTGTTTCCAGCGTGTTGTCGCGTGACTTGTCCAGAGGCCCCCAAGACAGGCCAGGAGGGTCCCGAGGGCCCAGGGGCCTCGAAGATGGTCGGCCTCGCGAAAATCCGCGAAAACCGCGCACACTTCCGAACTCTTTCCGTCGGCGGCGAGGCGAGACAATCCGCTCCAGCGTGGCAGCAATGCATGGGCACTACATACAAATATAATGGCCGGCGTGCAGGAGGACGGAGGAGGAAGGGCGGGGCGGCCGCGGGGGGGGGGAGGGCGAGCACTCGGGGGGGGGGAGGGCGAGCACTCAGAGGCGGAAGGCTTCCGCCATGAGCAGCCGAAGCGGCCCGCGGGCACACACTCTCGTACATTGATGTCCGTGCCAGCCTTCTTCAAATTTTCTGGACCCCGATGAATCCGCCAGCCCTCTTGGGGCCACCAGGGCCTGCACCAATACAAATCTCCAGCTTCCAATGGTACGGTTCCAGCTTCTGTTTCCTGCTCTGAGCTCTTCCTCTGCCTTCCAGATTCCCAGTTGCCAGTGGTACTTTTCTGGCTTCTGCTTCCCGCTCAAAAATGTTCCTGCCTGGGTGCAGCGGCGTGGCGAAAACCACCCTGCACCCCCCGCGCCGCCAGGGTCCCCAGCATTTCTCCTGGAGCCCTAGGACACGCAAGAATACGGCGGACTCACCCGCCCAGAGCCATACAGTCATCGTCTTATGATCGGCGGCGAGCGGGGGGGGGAAGTGAAAAAGAGAAGGCCTTCTCAGAAGGTGGCGGGAATTCTCAGAAGCCCTCGCGCCTTCCGAGAAGTTTTCTCCTTGTCTTCGGGGAAGGCTTGGGAAACTTCCCGCAAGGCCGGGGGGACTTCCGAGCCTTCTGGGAAGGCCCGCCCCTTCTCGCTTCCCCGCCGGGCTCGCCGCCGATGCAACAAGGAGCGCCGATCGAGGAGCGTTGGCCAGCGACAGTTCCCAAGAGTGGGCCGCAAGGCCCACTCTTGGGAACTGTCGCTGGCCACGTCGCGCCTCTCGGCCACGAGAGGCCCCCCCCCCACCCGAGCTGCGCAGCTCCGGGGCACGGGCCGACAGCGAGAGCCCCCCTTATGCGAGCCCCCCCAAAAAATCGCCCCTGCACCCCCTCAAGAGAAGCTGCGATGGGCTCGCGCCCCCGCGGCCAAGGCCCCAGGGCAACTGGCGCCACGCCCGCGCGCCCCCGACGCCGCACGCCCCGGAAAACTCACGCGGCACGCTCGCGCCCCGCGAGGCCACGACCTCTTTTTGGTAGAGCATGTGCCGCGCTCGCGCCCCCGAGGCCGCGATCCCTCCTGTACAGTCAACCCGTATCACAAGGATGCGCGGTGAGGATGCAAGGGCCTTGGAGGCCCATGTTAATGTTTTTCAAACGAGGCTGGCAAGCGAAAGTCGCTAAGCATGGGCCGAGGGGCAAGGATGCAAGGGTACCCTTGGGAAGGTTGCCCATCCTTATTATGCGGGTTGACTGTAGAGGCCTCCCAATCAAGGTCCGGATAGATGGGGTTGCAGGAGTGCACCGCATCGCCGACGCATCGGCGATGCATCGGCGACGTCGGCGACGCATCGGCGACGTCGGCGTGAAGAAACTCGGGCTCAGCATCGAACCACATCGCAGATGCATCGGCGATGTGGCACGATCCTCCGACTCAATCTGGGAGGCCTAGCGCAGCTTATTCCAAATTCGCGCCCCACGGTTGCGATCTCTCGCAAATCGCGCCAGATTTGCGCCCACGAGGTCACTCACGACCCCTAGTGCTTTCTGTCAGATTCGCACCTCGGGAGCTACGATCTCCCGCAACTCGCGCCAGAGTTGCGCCCCCCGAGGCCACGATCCCTTGTAAATGACGGCACCTTTGCGCCCCCGAGACCACTCTCGCGTGTCCGAGACCACGATGCCTTGCACATTGCGCTAGATTCGCGCCCCCCAAATCACAAGCCTGGTAAATTACGCAAGACTCGCGCCCCACAAGCGACGCCAGATTCGCGCCCCCCAGGCCACGAACCCTTGTTAGTCACGTCACGGTTGCCAGCCGTCCTCGTGTGAGGCTCCGATCTTGCGACGAGTCGGCACCCAAGCATCCCAACATAGCTCTGGCATATCCCATTATGATGGAGAGGGGAGCGGTAACGACCTCGTGACCTTCCGTACTTGGATTGAGCGGGCGGCTCGGACGCCTCAAATCCAGGCCATGGCACGCATACGCCGGGAGCGCGAAAAACACCCCCATGGCATGTCAGCGATCTTTGCAGTTTTTTCCCGCAGATCACGTTGATTGGGCAGTCCGATCCATGGCATCGGAAGCTGTGGCCCTTCCGAGCATGCGGACCTGGTCGTGAAACAAGGCCCAAACTTCTACTGACCAGGCTCAGCGCATACAAGAGTCAGTCAGGCTGCGCAGGACCCTACAAGATCCTGCAAGATCGTGCAAGCTCCTGCGAGATGCCCTGGGTTAATGCACCCCTGTTTGGACGCCCGAAATGGGTACGGACAGAATGGGTACAATGCCAAACAACAAATGTTGTTCAAAACCGACAGCGGCCACTGTTGGGCAGGCGGCTTTTTGCCTTCAAAGAACAACGTCCGCGGCGGCGCGGACAGCGAGCCCTGTGCGACATGAACCAGAAAAGCTGCTGGGCATTGTACCCATTCTCTCCGTACCCATTTCGATCGTCCCGACCCTGGCTCTGCAAGCTCTGGAGCTCTGGCTGACCACCGCTTGCATTGGCCCCCGTCTGCAGGCTCCCAGAGCAGGGGGGGTCCTTTTTTTCTACTACAGCAGGGGCCCGACCACAAGAAACCCAACCTTGAGACCCCAGGGCGGGCATCGTTTTTTGGCGTGGGAGCGTCACGCGTTCCATCGCAAAACCATCGAAAACCAAGACACCCTGGAGGCATGGGTCTCCGCTGTAGCCCGCGGCAGAGGGCGAGGTCCTCACGGACACGAGACCCCGCGCGCGTCGCCGCGCCTCCTGGAGCCGGCGCAGCCGGGGCACCAGCACGTCGATCGCCGCCTGCCTCTGAGGGCACCGCACCATGGCGTCCACCTGCGCCGCGCAGGACGATAATATCCCACTGACTTCCGTCGTCTCACGGCGAGTTGGACCACGGCGTATTCTTCTTCTTCTTCTTCTTCTTCTTCTTCTTCTTCGTTAGACACACGGCGTATTCTCCTTCTTCTTCTTCTTCTTCTTCTTTTTCCGTCGTCTCCCGTGTTCTCCCGTTGCCTCTGGTCGTCTCTCGTTGTCCCCCGTTGGGTCTCCCTTACCTCCCGCTGCACAGCATCAGCTTCGGCACCAACATGCGCGTCTGCATTCGTCATCCGCCGCCGTGCCGCTGGGCACGGGGTGGGCGTGTCCTCAGGTCCTCTGCCCAGTCCCCTGAGCCTCAGTCCTCGATCCTGAGGAAGGGGCCCAGACCTCAAAGTCTCAAATCTTCGTGGGCTTGGCGCGGTTCCCCTGGGCACCGTCGAGTCTTCCAACAGAAGAAATACTTCGGGCCCAACAGGGCCCCGAGACGGGTCAAGATGGCTCAAGAGGTCGCGTGGACGGTCCAAGAGGGCCCCGTGTCGCCGAACGATAGCCCCAAGACACTCAAGATGGCCCCCAGACGGCCCGAGAGGCCTCCAAGATGCCTCGAGAGGCCTCCAAGAGGCCTCCCAAGAGGGCACCGAGAGGCCAAATGATTTTTTTTCAAGCTTATACCAATCTTGAATGTCGCTATCTCCCATTTTCCTACTTTGCCCACCGTGAAAATACCAACAGCTGCGATCAAGGGGCTCCGCCCGAGCGAAGCAATCGTTCTGCTCCTCAGGCAGTTCTGGCGCCCGGCGTGCAAACAACGCAGGTGCAAAGTGGCCCGACAAAGCCCGCCGCAAAGCCCGCCGCAACTTTTTCCTGGAAGCAAGTCCGCATCTCGTTCGGTTGGAGGATGTGGCGATGCGGAAAATAGCTCGTGCCACCACCATGGCTACTCGTATGTGGCGGCGCGAGTAAAAAAAATACACCGTGATACAACAAGATTCGAACAGGTCACCGGTGAGCAAGCCTCTGGGTTCAAAGGACAAACATAATTAACAGATGCCTCCGATATTCCACTCCTTGAGTGGAAGCCGGAGGCAGCTAGCTAGAGTGAGCATTCAATGCCGCATGGAAGTGAGATCCACCTCGCTCCACCTCAAGCCTCAGGGGGAAGGGGAAGAAGAAGAAGACAAGGACTAGAGACAGAAGATCCCTGAGGTTCCCAGAGGTCTCTGGAGGCCTCTGAAGGTTCCGATGGGTGCTTTCTGAAAGGGCCCCCCGAAGGCCCCGGAGGCTTCTGAAGTCGTCCAAAGGCCTTCCCAAACGAACAAGTTCGATCAAAACCTCGATCCTCGACCTTCGAACATCGAAGGTGTGCACTGGGATGCGGAGGAGTTTCTGCATGCGTCTGGAAGCCCCCCAAATGGACCATTACACCCTTGCGGAAGGGAACCCGAAACAGCATGGTAGCATGATTGGCGGAGCAATTCTCGTGGTGCTTCTATGTGGTGCAATATTTGCGATGCGGTGCAGTATCTACTGTAAAATCTATGTCGTGCAATCTATGTTGTGCAAATCACGTCTGTTGGCAATGAGTTGTCCACTCCACTGCTCGCGCAATCATCCCACCCACCCACCCACCCGCCATGTGGTTTGCAACATCCACGTCGCGGCGATTGCGGTGAGTGCTTGGAGTTGGATAGTGAATCTCTGCGGCCACGCTAGCCCGCGCATGCTCGCGTGCGCAGCGTCTAGCTAGTTTGGTGCGACCGACGCAGCCGCGGTGGCGCTGACCGCTAGGCGCCAGTCGCGACTGCTAGCTCGAGACGCCCAACAATTGGGACGTCGCTATTGTCCCTCACTGGGCGATTTTTGGCCTGCTTTCGGGCCGCAGGACATCGATCCGTCTCGAGGGTTCCGACTATGATTTCGCCCGATGTTGCAACTATTTCGCGACGTCGGATCTCAGAGTTTGGCTTGTCCTGAATTCGGCGCGCGCGTGAGTAGAAGAAGAAACAATTGCTTAAACGCAAACTTTCGAGGTTCGCGCGGATGTCTTGGATCGGCGCTGGACCCCCCTCCATGGCGCGTGGAACGAGCCCAGGGCGGTGCCAGAGGCGCCGCCAAGGGGGGCCCAACGCCAACCCAAAGGATCTCCGCTCGGAGCTCTGACAGTTTCCGTTTGCGCCGTCTGCCTTCCTCGATGAGAGAAGTCAGGCGTTGCTAAAAGAGTCCCTGGCCCAGGGTGTCCCCAGGATTCCCGGGGAGGCCCAGGCAGCCTCCGGAGCACCCCTCACAAGGCCCCGAGAGGGCAACAGGGGCTCCAGAACGGCGCGGAAAGCTGGGGACACCCTGGACCAGGGACCACCTCCAGCGACACCTGGCAAGGTGGCCCCAGGAGCGCTCTCTGAGGGGCCGCGCGTGGACGTCGCCCGCGCGGCGCCGGCGGCGCCGGCATAAACGGTGGTGTCCTGAAGATCCGCGCCGCTCACGCGGCGCGGGTGGCGCCAGGGGGCAGCGGGGGCGGAGCGGTGAGAGGGCGGCCGCCGCTCCCGCTGCCTCAGCGCGCGGCGGGCATGAAGAGGTGCAGCGCCGCCGGGTGGGCGACCTGCGGGCCTCCTCCTCCTGCTGCTGCCCCTCCTCCATGGGAAATGCCACGAGCGGTGACATCGTGCTACGTTTGCTGGCCCGCTGGGGGGCTCAGGGTTGTGAAGGTTCCGGCTGGACTGCTGGCTGTCTTGTGCCATCTGTACTGTCTCTTGCTTACTGTCGCTTGTCTCTCCAAGTCCTGTATCAAATCTACTGTCTACTTATGGGCCCGCGACGTGAAGAAAAACAATCTGGAAGGGGGCCGGGCTCAAAGTCCTGGCCGCTCAAATTTCTATGGGCGCCACCACACGGCCAGGAGGACCTGAGAGTCGAAGATGGCACCACGAGACTTCGAAGAGAGCCCCAGAGCCCAAGACGGCCCAAGAGGACTGCAGGACGTCCCAAGACGGCCGCCACAGAGACCTCCGAGACGCCACCAGAGGGCCCAAGAGGACCCTCAAGAGGAATTCCATGAGCCAGAATCTGTGATTTCCATGCTTGTGCAGTCAACTCGCGTAGTAAGGATGCGCGATAAGGACGCAAGGGCCTTGGAAGGCCACGTCGAAGCTTTTCGAGCGGGGCGCGGCCAACGAAAGTAGCCAAGGATGGACCGAGGAGGCAAGGATGCAAGGGTACCCTTGGGAAGGTTGCCCATCCTTATACTATGCGGGTTGACGGTATGCTGTACTGATTTCGATGCTCTCGCCTTTTCGGGCTGCCAGGAGCCCAGGACTGCCCAGCATGCCTCCAGGATGGCCCAAAGACTGCCCGAAAGGGCCGAAGCGGTGTCCGCAGAGACCCATCGGACTCCAGCTCGCGCCGGGCCGCCGCTGCAGCGGCGACGCGGCGCGATCCTCTGACCTCGTTGGGCTCCTGCCCCATTTTGGCTCCCTGGAACGTCCGCTGATTCGAGTGAAACTTGCGTCGAGGTGGAGTCGAGCTCGAGCCAAACGAGAATCGAGCAAATGCGTGAGGTCATGGGCAGGGACCGACCGTCCCGGCAGTCCAGTAGGCCTGCCACGAACTGTTCTCAGAGCCAGGAGATGCTCTGAGAACACAGGTCATGCTCTCAGAACGTGCACCAATCCCGAGGTGCTGGCACGAGACGGGCTCCACCACAAGTGCCCCGAGAGCAGGTCCTGCAGACCGCAGCGAAGGGCTCTCAGAACCCTCGCCGGTGGGCCCGCGAGAGAAGCCAGAGCGCTACGCCACCGCCCGAGCGCGAGCTCGGCCCGGGCCCACGGAGGCCCCACCAGCGAGCACCCGAGGCCTGCGCCCCCCTCCCACCCCCCCTGCAGCGAGCACGAGCCCGGGGCCCCCCCCTCTCGAGGCCTCCCCGGCGGGGCCCGAGCGGCCGGGGTCGGCCGATCGCGCCGCCTCGCCGCCGTCGGCGAAGGCACCGAAGACCGAGCCCCACCTCGAGCCGCACCGCCGGTGCCTCGGCGGTGCGGCGCGATCCTCCGACCCCGGCCGCTCAGGCCGCGGGGTCCTCAAGTGAGGCCCCCTGTGGCTGCGGAGAGAGCTCGGCAGAGCTCCTCAGGACGGAGGCCTCCTGAGCCTTCTGAGCAGGCCGGGCCCCCCTCTGCCCTCCCCTGGGATCCGGCGTCGCGAGCAAGATTGCGACGTCGAGCAAACATCTTGCCAGAAAGCCCTGGGCCCGTCTCTCTGCGGAACTTCTCGAGCCGCATCGGTCCGAGAGGGCCCGGGGGCTCGACGCAGTGCAGAGACGTCCGCGGCGGAAAAGTTGCAGCGTCCCCCACCCTTTGGGAGGCCTGAAATCGTGGCCCGAGGAATATGCGGACGAGGGTAGGCCACTGTGGAAAAATTGCAACGTCAAGACTTCAGGGTCCCCCCCCTTCTGGGAGGCCTGAAATCGGCAGCATGGCCCGAGGAATGTGTTCGGACGAGGGGGGGAAGGGATCGCGTTGTTGAAAGAAGCAGGGGGCGCCGTGAAGTTTGGGAGACATGACGGCCCCTGCCATGATGCGACACGCGCGCACAAAGACACCACACAAGCTCACACACCACACCATACACCCCGTACCGCACACACACACACACACTTTTCCATAAACGGTCAGTTGAGTGTCGACGCAGCGAGTACCAGGACGGGGGGGTCAGTACGCGGCTGACGCAATTGGAAAAACATCGAAGCAGGTGTACGTGGAAGATGCCAAGAGGCATGCAAACCCAGGTGAGGGGTGTCTCCCGAGTTATGCATGAACGCACACACGCACACAAACGAACACGCGAACACACGCACACACGCACGCACACGCACGCACGCACACACGCACACACGCACACTCGCGCACACACGCGCAAACGTGCACACGCACATACGCACACAAGCGCACACGCGCACACGCGCACACGCGCACACGCGTACACGCGCACACGCGCACGCGCGCACTCGCGCACACGCGCCCGCGCGCCCGCGCACACGCGCACACGCGCACACGCACACACACACACATGCGTGCGCACGCACAAATGCACGCACGCACGCGCACGCTCACGCACGTACACGTACGCGCACGCGCACGCGCACGCGCACGCGCACGTGCACGCGCACACGCACACGCACGCGCACACGCACACGTACACGTACACGCGCAGTCACATACACAAACACAAACACACACACACACACATAAAACCACACACACATACACACGCACACTTCCACACACACACACACACACGCACACACACACACACAAGCACGCGCAAACACACACACACACATACACTTTTGGCGGTCGCTGACACAAAAGCACACATATACGCACGCACGCACGCACACACACACACACAATCGCACGCAAACGTACCCGTACCCGCCCGCACACGCGAATGCACCCGCACCCGCACCCGCACCCACGCACCCGCACCCGCAGACTGAATCGCAAAGAGAGGCTGTGTCCAGACGGAGTGAGCCCAAACCGAGGGTCGAACACTCCGTGCGGACATACGCACACGCATACGCACGCGCGCACACGCACACACGCGTAAGCACACGCACACGCGCACGCACACAACACACACACACAGCGCAAAACACCCAACACACACGACACATACACAGCACAACACAACACAACACAACGCAACGCAACGCAACGCAACACAACGCAACGCATCGCAACACAACACAACACAACACAACACACACTCACACTCGCACTCACACGTAAACGCACAAGTAAACGCTCACGTAAACGCACACGCACACGCAACCGCACCCGCATACACACACGCACACGCACACGCACACGCACACGCACACGCACACGCACACGCACACGCACACGCACACGCACACGCACACGCACACGCACACGCACGCGCACGCGCACGCGCACGCACGCGCACGCGCACGCGCACGCGCACGCGCACGCGCACGCGCACGCGCACGCGCACGCGCACGCGCACGCGCACGCGCACGCACGCGCACGCGCACGCACGCACGCACGCACGCACGCACGCACGCACACACACACACACACACACACACACACACACACACACACACACACACACACACACACACACACACACACACACACACACACACACACACACACACACACACACACACACACGGTCCTCACCCCCCTCTTGGGACGCTCTCGACCCCCTTCTAGGATACCCGAAACATGGGTACGATGCCCAAGAATGAATGTGGCCAGAACCAACGGTTGCCGCTATTAGGCAGGCGGCCTTCTGTCTCAAATGGACAACGTCCGCGGCGACACCGACAGCGAGCCCTGTTCAAAAACGAACAGGCAAATGCTGTCAGTCTTTGTGCCCAGTCTTTCCGTACCAATTCCGATCGTCCCGACGCACGGTCCTCACCCTTAGGTGAGTCTTTTTGTAAACTCACTCGAACATATACCACCTCGGTTTAGTAGCCTTTAGTGGCCTTCGGCGGCCTTTAGTGTTATTAGCGGCTTTTAGTGGCATGTGGTCGCCTTGTAGAAGCCTGTAGTGGCCTCTAGCGGGCTTTAGTGGCCTTCAGCGGCCTTTGGTAGCTTCTACAACAATGCAAAAACATGTATTTCGTATGTCAAAATTATCTTCCAAAAAGACCCACTAAGATCACGGAGACGGAGACTTGGGAGGGAGGGAGGGAACAGCACACGGCGGAGAACGGATGGGGTGGCCCGGAGACCTCCAGAGACCTCCTGAGAATGGCCTCTGGGGCCTCTGGAAGCAAAACGTGTCGGCCACACATACCTCGATCCTCGATCCTCGATCCTCGACCTCGATCCTCGATCTCCTTTTTTAGGGGAGCGAAGAATGACATAAACACAAAAACTCGGAGGTCCGCGCGGATTTCTCGGATCCGCGCTGGCCCCTGGCGGCGCCTCCGGCGCCGCCCCTGGCGCGCTCCGCGCGCCAGGGAGGGGGGTCCAGCGCCGATCCGAGAAATCCACGCGGACCTCCGAGTTTTGCATGTTTAGCTCATTCTTCGATCCTTTACTCTTGGGACTCCACCGAATCTCAGAGGCCCTTAGGTCGGGGGGAACGCAAGGGGGGGATAGCAAAGGGTAGGGTAGAGAATCAGCTCACGCAGCTGATTTTCCCACCGCCTCCCGGCGCCGGGAGGCGCCCATGTGTCGAGGAATGGGCCTGGCAGCGGGGCCGAAACCAGCTGCATGCAGCAGATTTCGTAACCCCCCTTTCCTCATCCCCGCCTTTCGCTCGGTCCGGCCCAGGGGGGGTTGGCGGCGCGCACAAGGGGGTGAGTAGGGCGAGGGGGGATGTCGTTTTAGAAGGAGACTGCTCCTTAAAAGGCACCGGCCTTACATCTATAGAGAAGGCCCGCGCCACCCAAGAAGCGGGGGAGCTTCTGAGAAGCCTTCCCCCCTCCCCCTGCCCCCCTCTGCGCGTGGCCGGGGGCTGTCCCCCCGTTTCGTTCGGCCCGATTAGGGACCGCGTGCATCAGCTGCAGCGGCACGGCGGCCGGGCACGCCGCTGGCGGCCGGGCCGGCGGCGCGCCGGCGGCGGCCTGCGGCACGGCGGCCGAGCGCGGCTGCTGGGCCACCTCGGGGCTGCGCCGGCGCAAACGCTTAGGTCGGGCATGTCCTCCCACAGGCGGATTTTGGACGAACGAACGAAGCAGCCACACGCAAAACG
>CAUYUJ010014438.1:822060-829560 GCA_963575745.1 Prorocentrum cordatum | reverse complement strand
GTTACCCTAATGACCGCCCGCCCCCCCCTCGGGAGCGGCCAAGAGGGGGGTGTCCAAGAGGGGGGGGTGCAAATCATGACCATCGGCATGTGCGCGGCCCAGCGGGGGGGCCAGGGACGTAATGAAATAAGAAGAGGCGCCATGACATCTGGGGAAAGATCATGGCCCACGCCATGATATCCACCCCCCCCTTGTCATCACCCCCCTCTTTTCCGCCCCCGACCCCCCCGCTCAGGTAACGACCGTTCCCCGGGAAAGAGAAAAAGGGTCACAAAGAGGAGGCCATCTCAGAAGGCGGCGGGGCTTCTCGGAAGCCCTGGCGCCTTCTGAGAACCGTTCTGTGTCTTCGGGGCAGGGCTCAGAAAACCCCATCGGGAGGCCAGAGACCTTCCGAGCCTTCTCATGAGAAGGCCCGCCCCTTCGCACTTTCCCCCCCACGGCTCGGCGCCGAACGCGGGTCGTGCGTGCAGCCTTGGACGCCCTCTCACGCACGGCCAGCGTATCCACACGCACGCCCTCGCGGCCTGGATTCTGGGGCGCGACCCCGTCGATACGCGGTCGCACGGATACGTTCCGCGCGGAGCATCCGCGACACAACCTCGTGTGCTCGGGGTCACGGCCCAGGGGCCCCTGCCCGCGATGCCGTGGATACCGACATATGTCTTCTGCCCATGAGCCCTCGCGGGGGTCGCCGCCGCGTCGGCCCGACACGGACCTGCCGCAGAGCAGGGCCCGAGCGCAAACGTTCGAGGTTCTCGCTGGCTCCTGGATGCTTCCTCGCCTCGGGGTGCTGGAGACAGGGCGGTCATGTGCCCATCCCCCCCCTTCCTCCACCACCTATCCCTCGTCCTCCTCTCCTCCTGCTCTCCTCCTGATTTGGTGTGATTTGTGAGGCCCGCTAGCGGGACCCCAGAGGCAGAGATGCGGGAACAGCCACCGCGATGGAAAAAAAACATATCGTCGGAGGTCTGGACCCTGGAAAACCGAATACACGCAGGAGTGGCCTTCGGCAAGAGTGACCTTTGATGCGCGACTTCACGGGGGAAGCGGCTGCCGCCGCGTCGCGCGCAGCGATCGGGGGACCCCGCTGGGCCCGCACCAGGGGCCACTCTGGCGAGAGATTACTCTTACTTCTACGTGCTCGTTTATATCATCATTACTACTCGCATTCGCATTGTTTCTCTACTTCTATCATGATCATTCGTATTACTCGTATCACCACTAATCTGATGATTGTTATTCGCACTGCGTGTTCGTTCATGTTATCATTTCTAGTCGCATTCGTATCGTTTCTCTACTTCTGTCCTTCTCAGTCGTGTTACTCGTTATCACCACTAATCTGTGCCTTGTTATGCGCACTTCAGAGAAATCCAGAATCCGTCGGTCCGGGTGCGCAGCCACTGGCCCCGGCCACGCTGCGAACTCCGGGGCCCTGCGTGGGCCAGTGCAGGCCCGCCGCCGCTGGCCCCCCTGGGGAGGCCAGTCCCCGCAGAAGGCCCCCGAAGGGCCGACCACCTCCCGGAAAACCGCGAGCGGCCCGACCGTGCTCCCTGCAACAGCGCTCCAAGCATCACGCCTGGGCAAGACGAAGCCAGGACGGCGGAGGGCAGGGGGGGCCCATGCCAAGGAACAACCTGTTTGTCTCCAGGGTGCCCTGGGTTCTCGTGTTCCGAAGGTTTTGCTGCGGGAAGCGTGGCGTTCCCACACCGAGAATCAATGGACGTCCTGGGGTCTCAGGGTTGGGCTTCTTGTGAAGGCTTCCTGTGATCAGGCCCCCACCGTATCGGGAATCTCTCAGATCCAGCGGCCCTGGAGGATCTATCGGGCGCCACGGCATTCTCAGAGCGTTCCAGAAAGCGTTCCGGAACGCTCTGGAACGGACATGTCCCTGTCCTAGCCCCGTCCGACTGGGGCCATATAGGCCCCAACTTTCTTCAGGGCTCCGTGGACGGGGGGCCCTTTGGGTCACCATGGCGCTGGCGAGCCCAAGAGAACTGTAGCCGCGGGTCACACCGTTCTCCATCCTCCGTGTCTCTCCCCAGTGGATCTGGCGAGGCCCAGGTCTGCAAAGTCATAGTTTCTGGGGGCTGTTTTGCGCGGCATTCCTCACGCCGGATCGATCCGTGGAGGGTGCCTGGGGCCCTGATGCGGGCGAAAACGCCCAGCGTGGTAAGCATGCGATGCCCACCCACATCGACCCCGAAGTGCTGATCCCCGACAGCCAACATCGTGTTCTGTTTCAATCCGTGGCAGGGCCCTGGGGCCGAGATCTGAAAAACGCCTGGCATGACAAACACTGCGACGCCCGGAATCTCTGGGTGCGCCCTGTGCCCACATACCTGCACACAGAAGAGATTTGTGTAGCTGCCAGTTTCCGGGCCTGGGAAGATCATGGGCCTGAACCAGGGGTTCTGGATGCGCTGCGCATCTTTGCGGATGTAGTGCGCCACGTTGGCCTCGAATCCCTGGGTCACCGCCGGCGACACCTCGAGGATCTTCTGGGTGGTGTACCTCGTGAGGCGCTGCTGGTGGAAGGCCTTAGCAAAGCTTCTCGCGATGCCCTCGGTGTGGAAGTTGATGAAGCAGAACCCGCGGTTCCTCTTCGTCTTGAAGTCCATCGGCAGGTAGAAGAAGTCGAACACCCCGTCGAACCCCTTGGACAGCATCTCCGCGATGAGCTCCTCGGCGGTGTACCGGTTCTGGATGTTCCGCAGCATCACCGTGGTCATGTCTGGTGGGCCTGTTTTCCACTACCACCATCATAAGTTGGAGGGGGGAAGGAGGTGGAGGATGAGGAGGAGGAGGAGAAGGAGGAGGAGGAGGAGGAACGAGGAGGACCCCCTCCCACTCCAACTATGGTGGTGGTGATGGAAAACATGCCCATCAATGTCGCTTGGCCAGACGATGTCAGCTCCACCGGGCGCCCGCGGAGCAGCTGGGTCGGCACAGCCCTCTTCCTGCGGAGGCGCTGGACCTGGCTTGCCCGTGCGGGGGGGGGAGCGGGTCCTGTCCCCTGGCGGCTTCCCCACCCGGGGACGGCCTGTCACCTCCGTTCGCGACGATCAAAAAACGGTCGAGCCAACCAATCGAGCCAATCGAAGCGACGATCGGCTCCAAGGACGAAGCGACGTCGCTCGATTGGTTCGAGGTCCCCCCGAAGGGACCCCGAACCAATCGAGCGACGATCAAGAAACGGTCGTGCGCGAGATGGCGGAGCGACCTCACGCGGTGGCTTACGTGGGCCGCCAGCGCGGCGATCCACGATTGAAGACGAGGGCACTTCCGCGCGACCTTGCGCGGGCAGCTCACGCGCGAATGTCGGCGAAGACGACCCCGGTGTCTGGCGCCGCTCAATTCATTATGAACCATGTCTGGATCACATCAGGCGTACAACTTTTGACGGACCCGTTGGCAAATTCAACACCTCCAATTAGTATCCCGTGACAGACGCATCCTGCCTTTGCAGAGCTTTCGTCGCACAGAAGGTCATTGACCCATCTCGCTGAGAAACAAAAAATGAAGGGGCCCGAAACGCCGAGAACTGCCGTCAAAAACTTCAGGACCGCTCTCCCTCAGAGCCGCGCTTCCTCCCTGGCGGCGGACCTCGTGGCGGGGCTTCGGACGGCTTGCCCGTCCAGGCCGCTCCCGTGTTCACACCCGCTCCCAGCAGCCGTGGGTGCAGCTGGCACGAGCCCTCAGAGGCACCGCCGAGTCGGGCAAAGATGTTGTCGCGGGGGCTGTCGCCAAACTCGTCCCGAGGGATTTGCGCCTGCCTCTGCTGCTGCTGGTGCTGAGGCGGCTGGTGCCGATGGTGCTGCTGTGGAGGGAGCGGCCTCTGTTGCTGCTGGTGCTGAGGCTGCTGCTGCTGCTGCTGCTGGTGATGAGGCTGCTGCCGCTGCTGCTGCTGCTGCTGCTGCTGCTGCTGCTGAGGCTGCATGGGCATGCTGGTCACAGTGACCGAGTGTGCAACGTACGCCATCAGCGCAAAAGCCAGCGGTGTGACGTGGTCTGGACCCTGCGTGGCGCCGCGTTGCCTGCAAAAGCTGCGACAAATAAAGAAACTTGAGCCACGACAAACGACTGCGAAGAAAACGCCTTCTCCGTCTTCTCCGTCCCGCTCTCCCCTTTCCATTCCCTGTCAATCAGTGCGCAGGGAAGAGGACGAGAAACCAGGTGGTAGAAGAGGGCGGCGGCATCGAGGAGGGAGGGGGAAGGGAGACGCTGAGCGGACGAGGGAAGTGGGCGGAGGGAGAGGGAGACAGTGGAGACAAGGCCGCCTCAGAGAGGCGGCAAGTGATCCACGAGCAACCCTCGATCGGGGAGGGAAGGGGGCGAGGGGAGGGGGAGAGGAAAGAGGAGGGATAGGAGGAGGAGGAGGAGGAGGAGGAGGAGGAGGAGGAGGAGGAGGGGGAGGAGGAAATGGAGAAGCCTGGGGCCACGATGGGCAGCGGGCTGGGAGCGTGCATGGCGACGCGCCGTCCGGAGCCTTCCAGGCCCGACCCGCGGCGGACGACGGCAGTGTCGTGGAAACGTGCTCTCTCTGCCTCTCGCACGGGCAAGACACTGCCCCGGGGCCGTCGGCCTGCGGAACATGACAGGGACGGCTCGATCGGCCCGGGGGGCAGGCGACGGGGTGGACGAGGGACGGGGGCGAAGGGAGAGGGAGAGGGAGAGGGGGAGACGGGGACAGGAGAGGGGCAGGGTTGGCACGCCCAGAGTGGGCACGGGAGACACGGGCACGACACTCCACAGCAGACGTCTTCGAACACCGACAGCGGGCGACGCTCGCCCCAGATGGACATCGTCTGCGGCTGCACCGACAGCGCGCCCTGTTTGGAATGGGCAGGACCCGCTGGCTGCTGTCGCCCCGATCTCATCTTCTCGCAGCCGCTTCCACCGCCTCGAGGGGAGGCGAAGGCGGCAGCGCTGCCTGGGGTGGGTAAGTTGGGCGACGCGACCAAGACGCTGCTCACGTCCGCCGTCAGTGCCACGCCCACTCTGGGCCCAGGAACGGTGAACACGGCCATTTGTGAAGGGGCCCAAGGACACACAAATAAATACACACAAATAAACAGATTCCCCATATTTTCCCATATTTTGTGGGTTTCTGTCTTCCCCCCCACTTCCCATATTTTCCCATGTTTTCTGGGGAATCGAGGATGAATTGTGCCTGTGTGTTTTTTCCTCTCCTGAATTTGGCTGGGCCAGGGAGGCATCCAAGACCGATCCTGGGCTCAGGATAAGGCCTGGCCAAGGACGGTGGATCATCATAGACAGCTCTCGGCGCCCAGACGGGGGTGGCGCAACCTGCAACACGTGCTGGAGCACGGGCGAGACGTACACGCAGGCGATGGCGTTGTTGCAGAGGGCGCCCAGCAGATTCGCCTCGACGGGGCGAACGCCGCCCAGGCCTCCCCGAAGGCACGCAATCGAGGGGTCCCCCAGCTCCTCCTGCTCCGCCGAAGATGTCGACAGCTGCCGCCGCCGCCGCGACGACAACGACGGCGATGCTGTGCTCCCGTCGGGGTTCTCTGGCGAGGCTGGGGGCGCGACGTAACGGCCGGGGCCTCTGATGGCGAGCGCCGCCCAGGTCTCCCGATGGCAACCGGCCGAGGGGTCGGCCCGGCCCGGCCAAAAATGTCGAAAGCTACCGCCGCCGACGACGACCAGGACGACGACGACGACAACGACGACGACGACGGCGACGAGATGCTCCCGTCGGGGTCTTCTGGCGAGGCTGGGGGCGCAACTTAACGGCCGGGGCCTCCGAGGACGAGCGCCGCCCAGGTCTCCTCGGAGGCAACCAGCCGAGGGGTCGGCCCTGCCCCTTCTGTTGCGCCCAGGTCGCCCATCCCTCGCGGCTCAGGAAGTCCCATCCGCCCGGCAGCGGCAGCGAGTCCCAGAGCGCCTCCACCGCCTCGGCGCGGGCAGCATCGCCCCTCACCTTCTTCTCCTCCCGCCGCCCCTCCTCCCACCCACCGTCCCTGACCCCCTCCCTCAGTCCCACTTCCTGCCCGCTTCCTCCTCCTCCTCCTCCTCCTCCTCCTCCTCCTCCTCCTCCTCCTCCTCCTCCTCCTCTTCCTCTTCCTCTTCCTCTTCCTCCTCCTCTTTTTCCTCCTCCTTTTTTTCCTCCTCTTTTTCCTCCTTTTTCTCCTCCTCTTTCTCCTCCTCTTTCTCCTCCTCTTTCTCCTCCTCTTTCTCCTCCTCTTTCTCCTCCTCTTTCTCCTCCTCTTCTCCTCCTCCTCTCTCCTCCTCCTCCTCCTCCTTCTCCTCTTCCTCCTCCTCCTCCTCCCACTCCTCCCCCTCCTCCTCCTCCTCCTCCCTCCTCCTCCTCCTCCTCCTCCTCCTTCTCCTCCTCCTCCTCCTCCTCTTTCTCCTCCTCTTTCTCCTCCTCCTCTCCTCCTCCTCCTCCTCCTCCTCCTCCTCCTCCTCCTCCTCCTCCTCCTCCTCCTCCTCCTCCTCCTCCTCCTCCTCCTCCCCCCTCCTCCTCCTCCCTCCTCCCCCTCCCCCTCTTCGTCCTCCTCCTCCTCCTCCTCCTCCTCCTCCTCCTTCTCCTCCTCCTCCGCGAGCGCATCGTGGAGAGGCCGGAGAAGGCCCCCCCCCCCGAGCTACATGTCTAGAACCGCCCTGCCACGGCCCGTGCAGGGAGCGAAGACCTACCCCAGATGGGTGCCATCATCCGCGAAGTGACCGCAGATCCGCCTCCTGGTGGACCGTTGAATTAGCTAACCCTGCGATGCCGATAATAAGCTTCGCGGGATTATGAAGTTCGGGGGTCTGGGGGGGATGATCGACGATTTTCCTGGGGAAGGTGATGGCGATGATGATGATGATGATGATGACGATGATGACGATGATGACGATGATGATGATGATGATGATGATGATGGCCCTGGGCACTCGTGTAGGCTGACCCCGTAGATGTTGGCGCAAGACTGACTCGAAAGATCCCGAGGCTCGCGGCTACAACTTGCCTGCGCAAGAAAAGTCCTTGGCGCTCCTGGCCAAGATCCCTCTCTCGCACGCGGCCTCGAATCGCTCGCACATCCAGGCTCGGCATCCTTTGGAGCCGTACTTGCACGGGAGACACTTGGCGCAGGCCCGGGCGGCAGCGGTTGCCTCCTCGAAGGTGGCGTGCTTCGGCTCGACCGCCGCGGGGTTCGCGAAGTGCTTGGACTCGGTCTTGCTCTTGGCATTGGCCTTGGCCATGGCCTTGGCCGCGTCGTTGTCGCCGACCTCCTTGACTTGTTGATCCACTCGTTGCCTCGGGGGCGCATCGTGTGGATGCTTGCGGGCGCTTGGCGGCCCTCGCCTCGGATCTCGCGCAGGGCGCGCTCGATCCAGCGACTCGCGCACAGGCCGCAGGGTCAGGCGTCGGCTTGGAACGTCTCGTTGCTCCTCGCAGGTCAGGTCTCGCCAGGGCCAACGCCGCCGAGCTTGCGGGGGATCGTCGCGGCGGTCTTGGGAGGCCACGCGCGAGCCCGACCGACGATTTCTGAG
>CAUYUJ010014438.1:789560-817060 GCA_963575745.1 Prorocentrum cordatum | reverse complement strand
CAGGCCCCAGAGGCTCGACGAGCTCGTCTGCTTCGTCGGCGCGGTCGTCCGAGTCTCGCTGCAAAACTGCAATCACAAATTCTCGAGCCAACGTGGCCGCGGAAAGTTGCCAGCTTCTGGTTGTTGTTGGCTTGTCCCTGCTCGCTGCTTATTGCTGCCCTCTTGTTGTCAGCGTTATGTTGTTAGCTTGTCGTTGGTAGTTTCTTGTTGTTCGCTCGATTTTGCTTATCTTTTGCTGTGGTGGCCTGCTCTTGCGCTGGTTGCTGGCTGCTGTTGTGATTGCTGTTGCTCATGTTGTTGCTGGCGGTGCGTTTGTATTGCTGTCTGTTTTTGCCGCTGACTGTGTTGTTGCTGATGTTGCTTGCGCGCGTTGTGCTGATTGCGTGTGATGTGGTTATTGCTGTCGTCGGTTATGTTGCTCTGGTCCCTCTCTGTCTGTCTGTCTGCCTCTCTATTTCTCTCTCGCTCTCTCTTTCTTTCTTTCTCTCTCTCTCTCTCTCGCTCTCTCTCTCTCTCTCTCTCTCTCTCTCCCTCTCTCTCTGTCTATCTCTCTCTCTCTCTCTTTCTCTCCTCTCTTTTACTCTCTCTCTCTCTCTATCTCTCTCTCTCTCTCTTTCGTTTCTGGCGTCGTCGGGGCCAGTGGCCACCTCGCTCAGAGGCCCCATCACCTCGTCCTCACTCTGCCCGAAGGCACCTCACTCGGAGCTCCCAGCGGCTCGCGCGGCGCCTCAAAGATGAGTCAGGGCTCGGAGCCGAGGCAGGGCTCGGCACCGAGTGCAAGGCGTCGCGCTGCCTCGTCGTTGAGGGCTTGTAAAGGCGGCTGCGCTTCTTCTCGGGCTCGACCTTGCAGGGGCCCAGCTTGAGCTTCTTGTCTGAAAGCTTTTTCTCGAAGTGCGTGTTGTCCTCGAGCTTGCTGTTGTTCTGAAGCTTCTTGTCCCCGAGCTTGCAGGAGTCCTTCCTGTCCTCCAGCTTGGCCTCGTGGTCCTCCAGCTTGACCTCCAGCTTGACCTTCGCGCCCTCCAGCTTGACCTCGAGCTTGACCTTCTAGTCCTCGAGCTTCTTGCCGTCGAAGCTCTTGTCCTCGGGCTGCGTCTCCTGGTGCCCCCCACCCCAGCGCGGTTGGTTGCGTCTCCTCGTGCTGCTCGACGCCGTCCTCGTTCTTCACCTCCTCGAAGTTCTCGGTCTCCGCGCCCTCTGGCGCCCGCTCGTCGCCGTCCGGCCGCTCGGCTAAAGGCCGACGATTGTCGCTGTCCGACTCGGACATCCTCCTTGCTGGAGCGGAGAAGAAGCTCGGAATGCTTGACCCTAAATGGGACGCGGAAAGCGTTGCGCCCTCAGCGGGTTCGACCCGATCAGTGCTTGCACTGCAGAGCTTGCGCCTGCACCACATTGCTTGCACCACCTCGGCGATGCCTCGGCGGGCCTCGGCGATGCATCGGCGATGCTGCGGGCTTGGCCTGTGACATGGCGGCAGCTGCTGTTTGTGTTGTTGTTGTATGTATTGTTGCTGTTGTGGCCTGCTGTTGTTGTGGTTTTGCTGATTGCTGTTGCTGTTGTGGCTGCTGTTGTTTGTGCTTTCGCTGTTGTGTGTTAGTGTGCTTGTGCGTGCGCGCGCTTGTGCGCGCGCGGCCGCATGGCCTCGAGGCTCGATCCTCGGATCGAGGACCCAGGATCCTCGAGCCCAAGCTTGGCGACCCTCGGATCTAGGATCCGAGGTGCTCGCAGACGCTCAAGACCAAGATCTCGGATCCTCGATCCGACGATGCAGGAACGAGCCTGCTTGATGGCAGTCTGGGTCCGAGGACAGCGACGAGGGAGATCGACGATCGCCGAAGCTCGATCCTCGATCCTCGGATATCGAAGCCGAGATCTTCGAGTCCAAGCGCGGCGACCCTCGGATCTAGGGCCCAGGGCGCTCAAAGATGCTTGGGGCCCAGGTCTCGGATCCTCCATCCGAGGATCGAGGATCGAGCCTCCTTGGTGGCGGTCTCGGCCCGAGGGCGGCGACGGGGGCGATCGACGATCGCAGAGGCTCGATCCTCGATCCTCGGATATCGAACCCGAGATCTTCGAGTCCAAGCGCGGCGATCCTCGGATCTAAAATCCAAGGCGCTCGGAGATGCTCGGGGCCAATATCTCGGATCCTCGATCCTCGATCCGAGGGTCGAGCCTGCTTGATGGCGGTCTGGGCCCGAGGACGGCGACGAGGGAGATCGACGATCGCCGAGGCTCGATTCTCGATCCTCGGATATCGAACCCGAGATCTTCCAGCCCAAGAGCGGCGACCCTCGGATCTAGGACCCAAGGCGCTCAAAGATGCTTGGGGCCCAGGTCTCGGATCCTCGATCCGAGGATCGAGCCTCCTTGACGGCGGCCTGGGCCCGAGGGCGGCGACGGCGACGATCGACGATCGCCGAGGCTTGACCCTCGATCCTCGGATCGCGCGCCCGAGATCTTCGAGCCCAAGTCTGGCGATCCTCGGATCTAGGATCCAAGGTGCTCGAAGATGCTCGGACTCAAGATCTCGGGTCCTCGATGCGAGGATGGGGGATCGAGCCCGCTTGATCGCTGGATGCTTGATCGAGGATCACTCGGCGAGAGGGGGGGGATAGTGCCCCGCCGCTTGGAACGCCACTCGCGCGCGCTCGAACGCTCGCTTGGAGCTCGAAAGCAGACGGGGCTCGAACGAGCGCCTCGAGACGCTCGCGCGGCACCCTCGCAACGAAAAACATTGGGGCGCTTGGCTCGGGGCGCCCGTGCGCCGGGCGCTCGCCGCTCGCCGCCGCTCGGCTCTCAGGCGCCCTTCGTCTTCGACTTGTCGGCCTCTGGCTCGGCCTTCGAGTCGGCCTGGCTCTTCTCGGGCTCGCGCTGGTTGGTAATCCTGTCGTAGTCGGCGTGGATCTGGGCGAACTCTTTGAAATTCATCTTGATGTGCTGCCTGAGAGCCATTTTGTCGAAGTCGAGCTGCCTCTCGGTGCCTGCGCAGTCATGCTTGGTGTCCGTGTCCGGGCAGTTCCGCTCCTGGGGATCGCGGGCCATGTCGGCAGGGTGCTCGGTGGCTCCAGCAACACTTGACGACCGCTTGCGTGGTGGCTCGCGCGTGGTCAACGCCCTGCACCACGCCGTTCTGGCGGCGCCAGTTGACGAACTCTGGTCGGCCTTGTGGGGGATCATCTAGAAGAGCTGATTGGCTGGCGCGCCGGAGGAGAACTCGTCGCCCCACTTCTCGGCGGGCTCGAAGCTCTCGTTGATCGGCAGCGCGAGGTCGTGGAGGTGGAGGAGCTCGGAGGGGGTGTCGGGGAGGCCCTTGCCGACGCGCTCGCTGCACGGGCCGAAGCTGAGGCGCTGGGCGTTCTCGGTGCCGAACTCAATGTCCTTCTTCTTGGCAAGCTCGAGCGTCTTCGACATGAAACTCGGCATGATCCAGGAGAGGTTCTCGGGCGGCTCTCCGTGATTCTCAAAAATGTCGTAGAGGCGGGCGTCTTTCTCGCAGTAGATCTTGTAGCACAATGCCACCGCCAGCTCGACGTGCAACTTGTCCTCCTCGCGATGCTCGGGAAAGAACCGCCGGTGTAGACCATCTCGAAGACGGCTTGCTGGGCGCTCACCGACCACGAGGCGCTGTCCACCTTGAAAAAGCGGGCCGTCATTCTTGCTGCGCCAGTGCCATGCGCGCTCAATTGGCATTGGCGCATCTCGGCAAGAAAGATCTTGTCCGCGATGAAGGACAACTTGTCGAGGACATTATCGTTCTGCTTTGCCGCGCGCTCGAGAATATGGTTCGGGCTCGGGTTCGCGACCCCTTGCAGGGCTGCGACGGGCTGGGTCGTCGCCTGGGCGCGCTCGGCGGCCTGAAACATGGCTGAGGCTCGCGACGCACTCAGGGGCAACGATGTGGGGGGATAGGCACTGGGGTGGGAACATCGGCCTGAAATCGGCGATACATCGCCGATGCACGCCCGATCATGAATCCGTCGGCGATCAATAGGCGATTGGGGATCGATGAATCCCCTTATGCCTTATCCCCCCCTTTCGTTGCCCCTGGGGGAAGCGCAGCTCGGTGCTTCGAAAAGGCTCTAAAGCTAGGGGTCTCGGAGACTCGGGGAAGCTCGGGCCCGGGCAGTTGCGGGGGGGGGGGACGGGAGGACGAGGAGGAGGATGAGGAGGAGAAGGAGGAGGAAGACGAGGAGGAGGATGAGGAGGAGAAGGAGGAGGAAGAGGAAAAGGAGGAGGAGGAGGAGGAGGATGAGAAGGAGGATGAAGGGCCGCGAACCTTGTGAAAGATGCGCTGAAAAAGTAACTCCAACGCTCCGCGTGCTCGAAAAACGCATGCCACGTCAAAATCCAATCGGTCCCCATGGCCCTGCCACACGACTCGGGAACGGCTGAGAAACTGAGAATCCCATGGCCCTGCCGCACGTTCGCGATTTGGGCAAACTGAAATGGTGAGAACCCTACAGCCCTGCCACGCGCTCGTGATTGCGGAAACTGAGATGGTGAGACCACCATGGCCATGCTTACCGTTTTCGATGCTGTTGTTGGTCCACATGAAATGATAACAATTTTTTTCGCAACTCCCCCCGGGGATTATCAAGTTCGGCCTCCGCGCCCTCTCCACACATAAATCCCATTAGCACGGGATCAAAAAAATCGAGGGGGGAATAGGGGGGAGGTACATTTTTATCGTGGGCGCGAGGTTTGGGCGCACTCTCCAGCAGCAACCGCGCCACGCCAGAGGGACTGGCAGGGTGCTGGTGGACACCGGCCGTCACCTTTGCGGCACGCTGGGGCTCACGAGGGTGGGCCATGACCTTGACGAGCGAGCCCTTTTCACGTCGCACGCCCGTCCTCCTCCTTCCCGTCCTCCTCCTCCTCCTCCTCCTCCTCCTCCTCCTCCTCCTCCTCCTCCTCCTCAACGCCAGCGTTCGGCCCGCGTGCCCGGGGAGCCAGCGCCAGGGACGCCACGCCGGTGCTCTTCTCCCTCGCTCGCCTCGGCGCCCCGGCCTCCTCCCAGAAGGGGCCATGCAAGCGCCGCATCCTCGTGGCGGGCGTCGCTCCGATCGGCCTGCCGCCGAGCGCCGGGCCCGGCGGCTCAGCGCAGAAGGCAGGGTGGCGGTCAAGCTATTGGACGACGCCCTCTCACGGCACAGAGGACGGCAGCCTACGATTCTGGGAACAGCTCTGGCAGAGGTGCTCAGCACGCCACAGGCTGAGCAGGCGCAGGCGAAGCAGACCCAGACGCAATAGAGTCAGACAAACGATTTGTAAATCCCGGGGGAGTCGAGATGCCCGAGAAGAGGCTGATGACCGGCAAAGGCGTCTGCTCCAAATACGGTTTTGGCCAGCTCTACCCGCAGCCATCACGATGGGCAGCAGCAACGTGCTACTCAGCTTCAGACCAACCAAATGTGTGCCCCTGCCGAACAGAAACAAGTGTCCCGTAGATTCCCTGACGCCAGTCCTCGGAATTCTCATGGGGCCACGTGGCAAAATGTACCTGTTCGGGAGGCTACAGGCTGCAACATTCGCATACGAGGACGTAGGCACGGAGTCGTTAGCATAGCAAATCATTGCCTCAATGCATGAACATTGAGGGAAGCAATCATGAACAAATGTTGGCAGCGCAACTGAGGATCCGCTATCGTACCTTCAGCACGGACTGGAATGCCCCAAGGCTCATGCAACCCTGAGAGGTAAAGGGTTGGCAAGGATCTTCAGGGCCCAGAACCCTCTTTCCCTGGCGCTCCTGGGCGCTACCAGGGTGTGTCGCATGGACCTTTGGGATGGAGACCCCGCCCAAGTAGCCCCCAGCAGGGTCAAAGAAGCCTCCGAGACGGCCCAAAAGCTTTCCAAGATGCCCAATATGGCCTCAAGACCGCCCAAGAGGCCTCCGAACCGCCGCAACGGAGCTCCAAGGGAAGCCCCCAAGAGGGCCCGAAGGAGCAGAGATCGCTCCAATCCCGTAGGAAAGCGTTAGTTTCACCACTTTGGGGCTTTCACAGTGTCCAAGACGACCAAAGAAGCCCCAAAGGTGGCCCCAAGCCGTCCCAAGAGGCGCGACATCCCAACGAACGAGGCCTATGGCCCGCCACCCAGGCAAGGTGGCGGCATGGGCCGAAGGCCATTAGAAAGAGCATCTGTTGAACCCAGATAGAGTGCGCGAATGCTTTAGATAACGGGTGGCGCGACTGATGGTGAAAGGCCACATGCAGATACCCCCTTACGACTCCGCTCCCTAAGATACCCTCGGAGGAGGAGGACGAGGAGAAGCGATCCCCAAATGACCCCATGTGACTGCATCGGGACTGATCCCGACCCCCTGGCGTCAGGAACTTTTCGCAGCGCGGGCCCCCCAAAGGCCTCGACCCAGGTACAGAAGAACAATACGCGACATAAACATGATTTATGTGAGGTCCGCGCGGATGTCTTGAATCGGCGCTGGACCCCCGTCGGTGTCGCGTGGAGCGCGCCGCCCCAGAGGCGCCGCCGGGGGGCCCAGCGCCGACCCAAGAAATCCGCGCAGACATCCGACGCATCTGTCCATGCAGTTGCTTGCCTCCTAATCGCGCGTGGCTGGAGGGCCCCAGTGCTGGCGAGGACGGGCCGCGGGCGAGTCCCCCGCGGGGAGACGGCGACGTGGAGCCCGAGGACGCCCAGTCCGGCAGCCGCTTCGCCCGAGACGGCCTCACAATCTGTTCAGGAAGCGTGCCCGCGCCCGTGCCCGCTACAATTCGGTGGCCCGGACGGCCGCGGCCCCTGGCAAAGAGTACACGAAAGGTGCACATGGCCGTATCGTTAGGTCGGGCATGTCCTCCTGCAGGTGGATTTTGAACGAACAATAAAATATCCCGGCAAAGCAACCTAACAGCGATGTGTATAAGCGTATCTGGAAGCATTCCCCTTAACTTTCAGGTGCGAATCCAGTTGTAGAATTCTGCTGTTCTCGCAGTCGCAGCCTCAGCCTGCCTCGGCTTGCCTCGGCCTCAGCCTGCCTCGGCCTCAGCCTCAGCCTCAGTCTGCTCTAGCCTCAGCCTCAGCCTGTCTCAGCCTCAGCCTGCATCAGCCTCAGCCTCAGCCTGCCTCAGCCGCAGCTCGCCTCAGCCTCAGCCACAGCCTCAGCCTCAGCCTGCCTCAGCTTCAGCCTCAGCCTGCCTCAGCCTCAGCCTGCCTCAGCCGCAGCTTGCCTCAGCCTCAGCCACAGCCTCAGCCTCAGCCTGCCTCAGCTTCAGCCTCAGCCTGCCTCGGCTTGCCTCAGCCTCAGCCTGCCTCAGCCTCAGCCTGCATCAGCCTCAGCCTCAGCCTGTCTCAGCCGCAGCTTGCCTCAGCACCAGCCACAGCCACAGCCTCAGCCTCAGCCTGCCGCAGCTTCAGCCTAAGCCTCAGCCTGCCTCGGCTTGCCTCAGCCTCAGCCTCAGCCTCAGCCTGCCTCAGCCTCAGTCTCAACCTACCTCAGCCTCAACCTGCCTCAGCCTCAGCCTCACAATTGGCTCCGGGCAATCAAAAGTATGATACAGGAATCGTGTTCTGGGAACACGAAGAACACGAAGTGGCCTACAGTTGGCTCCGGGCATTCAAAATGTGGCCTGGGAATGGTGTTCTGGGAACACGAAGAACACGAAATGGCCTACAGTTGGCTCCAGGCATTCAAAATGTGGCCTGGGAATGGGTGTTCTGGGAACACGAAGAACACGAAGTGGCCTACACTTGGCTCCGGGCATTCAAAATGTGGCCTGGGAATGGTGTTCTGGGAACACGAAGAACACGAAGTGGCCTACACTTGGCTCCGGGCATTCAAAATGTGGCCTGGGAATGGTGTTCTGGGAACACGAAGAACACGAAATGGCCTACAGTTGGCTCCAGGCATTCAAAATGTGGCCTGGGAATGGGTGTTCTGGGAACACGAAGAACACGAAGTGGCCTACACTTGGCTCCGGGCATTCAAAATGTGGCCTGGGAATGGTGTTCTGGGAACACGAAGAACACGAAGTGGCCTACACTTGGCTCCGGGCATTCAAAATGTGGCCTGGGAATGGTGTTCTGGGAACACGAAGAATAGGAATCCATAGGAAACTATAAGAATCTATGTGAGTCCTGGGGAGTCCCCGGCTTCTCCCGGCACCCGGCCAGACCCCCCTGGGGAGTCAAGATGCTCTCTTTTGAGCCCACTAGAAATCTATCAGTCTTCGCTGTTAGGTAAAAATACAAACAAACAAAAAACGGAATAGTCAAACATAATATAAAACATATTCCTTATACTAGTTCTTGCTACTTTTGAAGTGTCCTTCTGTAGAGAGCCAGGCCCGACTGAACCGTATCTCGACCTCCTACTCCTCGACCTCTTGGCTGCTATCATGGAACCTTGCTGGAATCATTTGCGGGTTCTGGGGCTCGGCGAGAACCCCCAGAGCCCGCAGATAAAACAATGACGTCCGTCGTAAATCTTAGTGCGGCGCGACGGAAACAAAAAAACGGCATAACGTCTCGGAGGTCCGCGCACATCGCTTGGATCGGCGCTGGGCCCCCCTCCCTGGCGCGCGGAGCGCGCCAGGGGCGGCGCCGGAGGAGACAACTCACGGAAACTGTTGGTCGCCCCCGCGGCGCCCACTGGTGCGCCCAATCGCGCTTAAAGTGGACGCGATGCAGCTCCCTCACATGATATGGCCCTATTGGCCGCTGTCGGTCCCTGTTGGGTTCTGTTGGGCGCTACACGGGCGCTATTCGGCGCTACTGGGCGTTGTGTGGCGCTGCTGGGTGCTCTTGGGCGCCGCTCACCGATGCGCGTTCCATCCCAGGCGAGCGGAAGTTTCCGCGATGGACGGTCTGATGTTTACGTGTGCCGTCTTTCGTTTTGGCGGAGTGAGGCACCGCAGCAGCCGCGGACTGGCGTCGAACACAGGGGGGTGGGTGGGAGGGGGGGTGGCTTCTTAGAAGGAGGCTGCTTCTTAGAAGGAACCAGCCCGCGCCTTCTGAGAACAAGGCTGCTTCTAACTTGGACGCCCGAATTGGGTACGGAGAAAACGGGTACCCAACAACAAATGCTGTCCCAAAACGACAGCGGCCGCTGTTGGGCAAGCGGCCTTCTGTCTCGAATGGACAACGCCCGCTGCGACAGAGACCACGAGTCCTGCTCATAATGATCCGGAAATGTTGTCTTTGTACCCAGTCTTTCCGTACCCTTTTCGAGCGTACTGATCGGCTACACGCAAGAGTGATCCTGGGTAAGAGTGACCTTTTGTGCGCGTCTTTTTGGGGGCCGTGGGGGGGCCAGACACGCGCGCGCAAGACGCCACTGCCGCCTTGCCTTCGGCGATCGGGGGACCCTAGTGGGCACTCCAAAGGTAGCTCTGGCGAAGGGTCACTCTTATGTTAAGTCGAACTGATCTAAGCAGCCCCCCGTCCCCTGAGGGGCAACGATAGGGGGGGGGCTGGCAAAGGGGGAGAACATCGACCTGGAATCGGCGATGTATCGCCGATAGATCGGCTATAGGCCCCCGATAGTGAATCCGCACGTTCCTGGGCAGGCTGGGGCTATCGGGCCTCTATCGGCGATCAATGGGCAATTGGGCACCCCCCCTAACAATGCCCCTTGATTTTCGGGTCTAAACTCGGCTCCCTGGCGGCTGCTTGGGGCGATTTTGGCACCCCCGGAACTTTCTCGGCGAGGCGCAGCTGCTGGAGAGCGAAAAGCCGCCGAGACCCTGCGAAGACGCCCGAAAACCTCAAACCTCGAAGGTTCGTGGCCCTGTTCGCTCCCATCGTTGCCCCTGAAATCCACCCCCCTATCGTTGCCCCTGATGTGTGGAGGTAGGGATGTGGGGAGGGAGGGGCGTGTGCCTATCTCGAGGCCTCCTAGATGGGGTCGGAGTAGATGGGGTTGGAGGATCGCGCCGCATCGCCGATACATCGGTGATGCATCGGCGATGTACCGGCGATGCATGGGCGATGCACCGGCGATGCATCGTCGACGTGGGCAATGCATCGGCGGCGTCGACGTGAAGCAAATCGGGCTCCATATCGAGCCGCATCGGCGATGCATCGGCGATGCGGCGCGATCCTCCGACCCCATTTGCTCCAACCCCATCTGGGAGGCCCAGACCATCCCCCCCTGTCGTGGCCCCTGATCCCCTGCCCCACCTGGGGAAGCCAAAAGGTGCCGACACCCCTACTCCCCGGACCTCTCCTGGGGTGCGTTCTGGCCAGAACTTCGATGCGAAGCCAACGGTGGCGACGGTGGCCTCCGAGGAGGCCCGCAGAGGGGAAAGCGAGCAGAGGGCAGAGGCCTGGGTATTTTCTTCCTCCTCCGAGTCGTTGCCCCGGATCCCCTCCCCCGGATCCCCTCCCCCTGATCCCCTCGCGCGCGCGGCGGAGCGGGGCGGGGCCCCGCGCGGCCGCCCCGCCCCCCCCCCACCGCCGCGGGGCGGGCGCGCCGGCCCGCCGAGCCCGCCGCGAGCCGGCGGGACTGCTCGGCCTGGGGCCGGGCGGGGCGCCGTGGGACGGGGCGTCGGTCGGGCGGGTGGCGAGGGGGGGGGGCCCATCTGGGGGGTGGAGGCCCAGAGATCCAACGCATTCAAAAAATCTGGACTGAGGTTTTTCCTAGTCTCCTGCCTCTAGGGGCCCTCGCCAGGCCCCGGGACTCTCCAAAAACGACTCAGGATGAAAACCCGACCCTGGGGAATGGGTCGAGACTTCCGGGGACCCCGCAATGTAAAAATCACGACATCTGATCTCTGGGGAAGGGACAGCAAAGGGGCCCTTCAGGGGTCCAAATGGGTGCCTAAAGGGATCCTTTAGGGCCCCTTCCTTCAAACCCCAGCTAGGTCACTCCCCTTACTTACCACCCGGAGGCCTTGCGCACAGAACGCAAGGGTACCCTTGATTTGGCGGGGTCGACCTACTAATCCAGGCCGACTAGGCAGCTCCCGGAGCCCCCCGTCCCCACGCGCCGGGGCAGGCAGGCAGGCAGGTGGTGTCCGAACGCAGGGGCGGCCGCCCCACGTCCCGAGATCCCGAGGACGAGAGTTCCTCGAGCCAGGCATTCTCGCTCGACTTCGGGCCCCGGGGCCCTCACAGGTCGATGCAGCTGGAGGAAGGGGCGCCGAAAGTTGGGGTCTGGGGGTCTGGTCGTGATTTTTGTTGTTGCGGCGTTGTGACTTTTATTTGCAACGTCGGATCTCAGGAGTAGGAGGAGGGAGGAGGAGGAGGAGGAGGAGGAGGAGGAGGAGCAGGAGGAGGAGCAGGAGGAGGAGGAGGAGGAGGAGGAGGAGGAGCAGGAGGAGCAGGAGGAGGAGGAGGAGGAGGAGGAGGAGGAGGAGGAAGGTGGTGTCTGAACCCAGAGACGGCCGCCTCCCCCCAGGTCAGCAGGCCTGGCCAGGCGAGCCGGGCCAGGGCCCGCGGCGCGCCTCAGGGTTGGGGAGAGGCAGCTCCTGGAGGCCCCCCACAGAATGGGGTGCAGTCAGCCCGTCTAATAAGGACGCACGACAAGGATGCAGCGGCCTTGAAGGCCACGTCGACACCTCGCGGGCGGGGCGCGGCGAGCGAAAGCGGCCGAGGATGGGCCGAAGGGCAAGGGTGCAAGGGTAGCCTTGGAGAGTAGCTCATCCTTACTGTGCGGGTTGACTGTAGGAAGGTGGCCCCCCAGGTCAGAAGGCCTGGGCAGACGAGCTGGGCAAAGGGCAGGATGCAGATCAATGGTGTTGCAGGCGCTCGTCGTTCTCCAGCCCCACCTGCTCGGCGACCCCATCCGGGAGGCCTTCAATGCAGGGGACCCTCTGGCGGGGGGCCTCCGCGGCGGGGCCCCCGCAGGAGCCCTCCGGGGGATGCCGCGCCGGGCCTCCCTGGAGATCCCAGGGGACGCCTCGGGCCTCGGGCGCGACGAATCGCTTGGGCGGGGGGCGCGCGGATGGATGGGGCGGCTCTGGATGGGGGGGGAGAAACGTGCCCTCCTCGGGCCCCAAAGGTCCTCTTCTGTGCCCGACAGGGCCCCTGCAGAGGCCCGAAGGGGCTCCCTTTCGGCAGTTCTCGCTGCCCACCCCCTTGGTCGCCCCCCCCATCACGCGAGGCCCAAGGGCCAGGGGCACCGCAATAACTATCCGGTCGTCGCCGCCCAAGCGGGGGGCCGCACCGGATCGGGTCGGCCAGAGGATCGCACAGCATCGCCAGTGTGTTGGCGACGTGTCGGCGATGTTGAGATTCAAGGAATAGGGGCCCCAGAACGCGCCCCATCGCCGATGCAACGGCGGTGCGACACGACCCCGCAATCATCCCATCTACTCCACGCCGCCACCGTCGTGACCGTCAGAGTCGTCGTCGCCGTCGTCGCCGTCGTCGTCGTCCGCACCCATCCTGAGAAATCCGGGCGTCGCGAACAGAGAGCACGACGCGCGAGCTCTCTCTGGTGCGGCCTCACAGGGAGCTCGGGGGCCACCAAGCAGCGACCTCCGGGGAAGAGCTGACCCTGGGTCTGCGGCCCGAGGAGCTTTTCCCGAGGGGCCCCAGGGACACGCAAGTAAAAATAAGCACACATCTCAGGATTCCCCATGTTTGTTGCCATCTTTTCTGGATGTTCGGCTTCCCCCCGCACACACTTCCCATGTTTTCCCAGATTTTCCTGGGAGTCGACGATTCATGGTGTCTGTGTGTGTGTGTGGTTTTCCCCTCCTGACGTCCGGGCGGCGCTCATCCCGAACGTCCTGGGGGGCAGGGCCGCCCTCCACGCCCACCCCAGACCCTCGCCAACACTTGCCATCGCTCGGACGCCCCTTCCCCGTGCACCTCCGTCGGCGTCGGGCGCCAGCTGTTTTTCCGAAAGGCGGTCCCAAGTTGCCCCCTCGATGGCCCTCGCCGTGGAGCCACCTGCACACAGCCGAGCAGTGCCAGGAACGGCGCCCAGAGCCCCGGGGGGAGGGGCCGCGGAGGGGGCCCGAGACGCCCGGCGGCCTCTCGTGGGCCGCGGGCGCCGCTCCTCGCCCCGGCCGGGGCGCGCGTCGGGGAGGCGGGGCGCCGAGCCTCGGAGCGATCGCGCCGAGGCTCGGACGGGGACGGGGCCCGCCCGCCGGTGAGCCACGAGCTGTTTTATGTATCCGTGTGGCGCTGCCTCGTGTGGCACCACCGAGCGAGGGACTGAAAGCGACGGCGGCGGCGGCGGCGGCCGCGGCGCCTCCCTCCGCAGCCGTGCCTTGGACCTGGCCGCCTTGCGCTGGGAGGAGGCCGAGCGCCGCACTCGTCGTCGTCGTCCTCCTCCTCCTCCTCCTCCTCCTCCTCCTCCTCCTCCTTCTCGTATTCCCCAATTTCCTCTTCCTCCTGCTCCTGGTCCCTCATCCGCGTCGTCTTCTTCTTCCTCCTCCGCTTCTTCCTCTAGTCCTTCTCCTTATGAACTCCTCGTTGTAGCACCCCGAAGCCGGTCGGAAGGGCGGGCTGGGCGTTTCGCCTGAGACCTCCTCACCATTAACGAGCCGTAAGCTGGAAAGCTGCAAGAGTTTCACCTGTGGAGGGCGGGTGGTTTTGAAAACGTGGCTCTCGCCTTGGCGCCGCGCACTTTCGTCAGAAAGATTACAAGACTTTCACGGATTGAAGGTGTGCCGTTTTCAAACTGTGGCTCTCGCCTTAGCGCCGCGTGTACTCGTCTTAAAATATTACAAGAGCTTCACGGATTGAGAGGGGGTTGCTTTCAAATGTCGCTCTAGCCTGAGCGCCACGCACATTCGTTTCAGCCATGTGTATCACAATCGTGGATTGATGGCGGCCCCTTTTCAAAATGTGGCTATCGCCTAAACATTTGTAAGACATTCACGGGTTTAGGGAGGCTCGTTTTCCAAAATGTGGCTCTCGCATTAGCGCCGCGCACACACCCGTCTTAAACAATTGCACAAGTTTCGCGCGTTCCCATGGTTAACGTACCAACAATATTGTTTAAGAGCGATTTAGGTTTGTCAGGGCGCGTGAATTACGGTAGTTCGCAATGTTCATATAGCCGGGGGGATGTCTTGGTACGATTCAGGGCCGTCAGGACGCAACAGCAAGGTTGATTCGTGGCGCGGAAGTCCCACGAGTGGTGTTTCGGCACGCTTCAGAATTTTCCATGGGTTGCCTCCCAACGGGGCACTTCCAGTAGTGGAAATGAATCCTTGTAGGGGCCTACGAAGGCTTATTTCAACATCGTCAGTGACTCAAGTGTTTACACTTGCATCCCTCATCCTCCTCGTCCTCCTCCTCCTCTGCGTCGTCCCTCCTCCGCGTCGTCCCCCGTCCGCGTCGTCCCCAGTCCGCTTCGTTGTTGTCGTCGTCGTCCTCCTCCTCCTCCTCATCCGTCTTCTCCTTTTCCACCTCCTCCTCTCCTCTCCCTCCTCTTCCCTCCTGTCCTCGTCCCTCGTCCTCGTCATCATCCGTCGCGTTTTCGTCCTCGCCGATCTCCCTGTCATCCCCTCTTCCTCCTGACTCCTGCTCCTCGTCCTCGTCCCCCCTGCACCTCCTCATCATTTTTTCCGATGGAATACCTACCCTGGGAAGCAACATCAGAAGCAAAGGCAATGGGGATTAACACGAACAAAGCCGCGCCAGCAAGCAGTGCATGTGGGAACGCCACGACAAAGGAAAAGAGTACTGATGCCCCGAACCCGAAGGGCGGCAACACTTCAGTTACTCGAGCTCTCCCGTTCCCCGCACGGGGGACCTCGATCATATTCCTATCAGCGTAATCCTCCTCCACACCTCGAGGCAGATAAAGATCAGACGATACCCGAACATGTTCAACCTCAGAACGAACTGCAAGCAGCGGGGGGCCCCACATCCTCGGCCACGGAGGAAGAACCTCCTGAAACAAGGCGGCGACAATATTGCAAATGCCCGGCGGGTATCACTCGGCGGGGGCAGTGCACCAGCCACCGGTTTCCGTTCGGCCCCTCAGAATCTTGCGCGCCCCCCCACCGTGTGCCACCATTCCTGTAAACGTTCACAACGTCCTGGAGGGACAGAAGATGGACAGTGGCAGGCCAGGTCAATTTCATGATACCCCCCCCCACATGCACTGATCAAAACGGAAGAATGCCTGGCCTCTGGAAACGACAAAAAGTGTTGTGACCCGGGCAAGTTCCAACGCGACGGGGCGTCGGGTGGTCAGCAGGCTTCTCGGAGAGTTCCATAGCAGCGGGGACCTCGCGCGCCTCGGCGTGGTTCAGGGAAAGAGACGCTACCCCTCATCAAAGCAAGCGTTTCCAGTGGCAACGTGGCAAGCCTCTCTGGGTTTGGAAGCTGGCAGGCCCCAGAACTGACCCGCGCAACGCAGGGGCCAAGGGGGCTTGGGGACGTCGGGCCCAAGGCGGAAGACCTGGCTCTGAAATCCGAGAGCTCCATCTTTCCGAGGCCCCCCCAAACGGGGCCCTTCAGCAATGTCCAAGGAGACCGCCACCATCCTGCACCAGCGATTCGCCTGCGCCGCTTCGAAGGCGGCCTGAAGGTCACCCGACCGCCTGGTGCGCGAGGAGGGGCGCAGGACAGTCATGGCCCCCTTTCCAGTAGGGCGGGAGATGCCCGTGACATGGGCGGGCATAGTAGGAGCCCCAGGTAGAGGCATAGGATCGGAAGCACGATTCGGGGATGGACAGACCTCCCTTTAGTAAAACGTGGTTTAGTGAAAACGACCTGAGGCCAAACACTAGCGGGCGCAAGCCTAGAAAATAGCGGCCACGGCGCCCTCTCGAGAACCGAAAACGGACACTCCACTAATCGACGTGTCACTGTTGGGGGTTCTGTCCACCCCCGAACGATCTCCTCCCACTCCTTGAGCAGGACGCGTTGGCCCCGCAATCCTGGGCGAACATGCAGTAGGGGCCCGACCACAAGAAACCTTCCACAAGAAACCCAGCCCTGGAACCCCAGGAAGTCCATTGATTTGGCATGGGAACGTTACGCTTTCCATCGCAAAACCACCGGAATCCAAGAAACCAAGGGGCACCGCAGAGGCAAGCAGGGTGTTTCTTGGCATGGGCCTCCACGGTGGTGCTCAGGATGGCCAGTTCCTCGTCTTCCACGGCGCCCGGGATCTGTGACCTCCCAAGCTTGCTGCGCAAGCTCGGGGGTCCTGGGGCGCGCCCATGTGATCAAAATCTGCCGACGCTGGCGGCCCCTCGCAAGGTGCCCATGGAACCTGGAGAACGCGCGACCACCCCTCGGACAGAAGCGGCGCGAAGCTCCGCCAGCCCAAGCAACGGGACCCAGGGCGGACTGGCGCTTGCGTGCAAGATTGAAGGGGCCCAAGGACACACAAATACATGCACACAAATCACAGGATTCCCCATATTGTCCCATATTCTTCGAGTTGTCGCCTTCCCCCCCACTTCCCACATCTTCCCATATTCTCCTTGGAATCGACAATGCATTGTGTCGGCGTGGTTTCTCCCGCCCGAACAAACTGGACCTCGAGGGCACCTCGGCCCCGAAGCTCCGGGCCACGCGCGCAGCGCGCGCGCGGGACTTAAGGGGGCGAGGAGCGCCTTGTCTTCTCGTCTCTGCTGGAGCCGGCGCTTGGCAGCGCTGACGCGTCCTTCCTCGCGCTCGGCGCTTCCTTGACAGGTCGGCTCCTCTGCTGGGCGTCTCGTCAAAGAGGCCCCCTTGGATTTCTGCTTATGTGAGAAGGCATAGAGCCGCGCAACATAATCAACGTCCCGGACGCGGCCATGGACGCGGCCCGCGCTGCAGCCCCATGGCCCATCGATCCGTTGTCCTGGATGATAGTGCCGAGGGATTTGTTTCGTCTGACAACCGCGAATCGAACGCCCCACTGGGAAGCCTGGACAACAAGCTTCGTGGCCGAGAAGAAAATTGGGCCCAAATGTAGGCCCCGTGGCCGTGGGGAATCAGGAGGAAAAAATTGTCAGGGTTGAGGCACAGAACCTTCTTGGCTGCCGCGCTGAAGAAAACCGCGAAAAGTCTCGTAGCCGCCTGCTCGAACACATCCACACTTGGGAGCCTGAGCGCAGGCCTGCAGGTCATCCACAAAAGAAACAGTAGCAGTGTCAGCAAAACTAGCGGGGGCGGCAAAGTGGCTGTCGCGCACGGGGGTTGGGAAGATTACGGTCGGTCTCGATCGGGGCAATGACGCTTGCAAACGGGAGGTTGAATCAGCAGTCGCCGTCGGCATGATTGGCCCCAACCCGAAGCCTGAGGAAAGAAAATATCGAGCATCCCTCATTTTCCACCGCGCGCCTGGATGGAGCCCCGCAAGCGGGGCAACCGCACGACAGTCATCATATTTGTTCTGGAGCAAGGAAAGTTGCCCCAAGGCCGTCAGGATGAGTTCATTGAAATAAGGGAAGGATCGGAGTGCATTCGATGTCGGAAAGGACGTCACCAAGTTGCGCTGGGCGGGCCCAGGCAAACTCCTGAACCGCCGCGTAAAAGCAGCGAAGAGGTCCACCGAACGATGATGCCAGGGGCCTTGCAAGCTGACATCATGCGCTGCCACGTCACCACTACCTGGTAAACTGCACCGCAGGCTTCGGGCGAAGCTGCGGCGATGCTTAGTGACACCGCTGCCAAGCAGGATTTGTCTCCAATCCCCGTTAAGCTGAGGCGGCCCTTTATTTTTGTAAACTTCAGCCGTGCCCCGCCTTGATGGCCCCTGGACAAAGCAAACCAGACTTACCCACCGCGGCGAGCCAGTGCATGGACAACTAGCGCGGGGCCGCTTCGTGGGATAAGCACTGCAAGTATCCCTGGTACGTTAGGAGGGAACCTAGGATAGGAGGGCCAACAACATTTAGGACAACTTTTTGATTTGCAGATGTCGCAGACAACACCACCGACATGTTCATGGATAGCCCCAACAGCCGGTGGCGTAAGCTAGGTCACGAGTCCATTGTTTCATGCGGGTTAAAGCTTGTATTCCACTTATAACTGTTGAGGTCATCCAAGTGCCCACCCCTCGCGCAGCCCCTTTTGGCCTTGACAAAACTGGATTCCAGGAGAAATCTGGATTCAACAACTTGGATAGAACGCAAACTTTGAGGGTCGAGAGCGGGGCGGGGGTCGAATTGTAAACCTTGACGATTTCCACCGCCCGAACATCTCCACCCGCCTCCAGGCTGGAGAAATGCGACTGCCTATGCCGCTACGGAGTGACAAGCGGGAACCTAAACTTCCCACCCACGAACGTGAGAGATTAATCCAAGAATCTCCACTCAACATGGGAGGCCTTGCCTCCCACGCGTTCGGCAACCTCGTCGGAAAGGGGTGACCAGAACCCCTCTCTTTCCTCAACAAGCTGCTCGCTGAGGACGATATGGATGAGGGTGGGAAGGCGGCAACGGAGTCGCGCCATTCGAAGGCTGTCGCCCTCTTGCACAAAGAAAGGATGGCCCAGTTGCACAGCATGCGACAGAAGGCCTCGGCATCACCACCTTGAACCTGCCTGACCCCTTCGAACAAAAATCCTTTGATGAGCTTAGCCGCAAGAGCGAGCACCTTGCCATCTGGAGGAATCCCGTGCTTCAAATTCACGAGGGCATTTTTTTCTTACAGGCGCGTCTGAGTCGTATGAGCGCAAAGGTGTTGTCCATCCTCCTCCTGAGCCTCCTCCTCCTCCTCCTCCACCTTCCTTCTCTCCTCCTCCTCCCCCTTTTCCTCCTCCTCCCCCTCCCACCCCTCCTCCTCCTCCTCCTCCTTCTCCTCCACCTTACCTCCTCTTCTTGGCGCTCTGGGGCGGTCGGGAGCCACCGCGGCCGCGCCAGGCCGCGGCGGGACACGACCGGCCGAGGCAGCCATGGCCACAACAGCGTGCCACTACGCCTACAAGACGCCGACAGTCAACCCGTATAGTAAGGATGCTCGATGAGGATGCAAGGGCCTTGGAAGCCCATTTCGAAGCTTTTCGAGCGGAGCGCGGCCAACGAAGGTGGCCAAGGGTGGACCGAGGAGGCAAGGATGCAAGGGTTCCCTTGGGAAGGTTAACCATCCTTACTATGCGGGTTGACTGCACAAGAGAGAGGACACTTCCCCGTCCTCTCTGTCCCCACGTGGCCAAGACGCACCAGGCGGGGCAGCCGCGGGTTGGCAGGAGTGGCTCTCAGCCACTCCTCCAATTTAGCTTCGCCGCCCCCTCCTGATTCCTCCTAGTCGTCCTTCTATTCCTCCTGCTTCACTGCCCCTCCCCAGTCCCCATCCCTCCCTCCCAGCACGTCCCCCCTGTGGGAGACGAGCTCGCGAGATGTGGGCGAAGAGGGGAATGGGAACGGAAAAAGACGAAGAAGGATGGAAGATAGGAGAGCGAGGAGGGAAGAGGACGAAATGAAGGGAAGGGGGAGGGGGAGGGACGGATGAGGAGACAAGGGACACAAGAAGAAAGAGGAGAAATGGCGGAAGAGAGATGGAAAGGAGGAATTGGGAGGACGGGGAGGAAGGGGGGAGGAGGAAGAAAGAGGAAACAACAGGAAGGAGGAAGGGATGAGAAATAGGGAAAAGACCTCCTCCTCCACCTCCTCCATGTTCTCCTCCTTCCTTCTCCATATCTTTGCTAATCTCCTCCATCTCCTACCTCCTCCATCTCCTCCATTCCCTCCATCCATACACCTCCTACCCTATCTCTTCGCTCTTCCTTCCTCTACCCTCACATCCTCCCTCCTGCACCACCCCCCTGCTCCTCCTTCCCCCCCCTCCCTCACTCACTCACTCACTCCCTCTCCTCCCTTCCCCCCTCCCCCCCTTTTCATCTTCTTCTTCTTCTTCTTCTTCTTCTTCTTCCTCCTCCTCCTCCTCCTCCTCCCTCTGGGGGAGGAGGAGGAGGGCAGGGCCCGGACTGACGGGGTGCGGCGAGGGAGCCCCCAGTGGCCTTGCGCGCATCTCTCGGCATGTCCACGGCGTCCCAGTCCGCCGGGCCCCCAGGGTCGCGGCCAGGACACAGGCGGGCCATTCACACCTCCTCGTCGTCCTCCTCCCCCTCGTCGTCCTCCTCCTTCTCCTCCTTCTCGTCGTCCTCCTCCTTTTCCTCCTTGTCGTCCTCCTCCCCCTCCCCTTCTCCTTCCTCTCGTCGTCCTCCTCCTTCTCCTCCTGCTCCTCGTCGTCCTCCTCCTCATCCTCATCTAACCTCCCGTCTCCCTCCTAGGGCGAGCATCCAACCAAGACCGCATCCTCCTCCTCGTACTCCTCCTCTTTCTCCCTCCGCGCTCCCCACGCCCCCCGCCTTCCCTCCTCCCTCCTCGCCTCCCCGTCCCTCACCTCCCTCCGACCCAGAGTCCGCCCAGTTTGCCCCTTTCAGAACCTCTGTCGGAATCCCAATCACTATACCTGAAAGCTCTTCGTCCCTCCGCTCCCTCCTCATCTTCTTCTCCCTCCTCGTCCTCCTCGTCCTCCTCGTCGTCGTCGTCCTCCTCCGCCTGCTCCTCCCTTTCCGGTTCCGTGCTCCGTCGTCCATCCTCACGGCTGCAAGCTCGGCGACGCACAAGGTCCAGCCAACAAAACGTCCGTCCTCCAATCGCATCCCTCCTTTGTCGTTTTGCCTCGTCACTCCCCCTCCTCCATCGCTTGACGCCTTCTCCTTCGTCCTTCGTCCTTCGTCGCTCCTCCCACCTCCTCCGTCCTCATTCATCCTTCCTCGTTCCTCGTGCCGCCCTCTTCCTGGCCTTCCCTCCCTCCCCCTCTTTCCTCACCTCCCCCTCCACTGATAATCCCTCGCCTCATCCTTCCCTTCCGCTCCCGACCCCCCCTTGCCCTCCCTCCCTTTCTGGGAGGAGCTTGGCTGCAAGCCATCAGACCGCATGGGGGCCCAAGCCCCGATTGGCGAGGAACGGGCGATCGGGGCAGATGCGTCCTCCCCCTGCCGGGGGGATGCTACTAAAGTTAGGTCGGGCATGTCCCCCTGCAGGCGGATTTTGGACGGAAGCCCAAAACAAATACACCCAAAGCGCAACAGGAGTGTAGACTAACATCTTAGGTTTGGATCTATCCCACACGCCAGGGTGTTCCACTTCAACTTCTCTCTCTCTCTCTCTCACATTCAAAAATCATCTCCGGGCGATTTGTGGACCACTTCTGGAGATTCCTCCTGCAGAGGGACAGGCCAGGCTTCATACTACAGGTGCCCCAGGTCCACGGTGCCCCCCGCTTCCCGCTCCGTCCGGAGAGCCCGCGGGGCCCTCGGGGCCTCGCGAGGGGTGCTCCGGAGGCGATGTTGGGCCTCCTGGGGCACCCTGGGGTCAAGTCGGGCCTGTCCCTCTGCGGGAGGAATAATAATCAAAATAATCAAAAAAATAGTCTGGGGACGATGTTTGGACGACTGTTGGACTGTTTGGGTATATTGTTTGACTATTGTATAACTTTCGCCCCAAAATCCGCCTGTAAGGACGTGCCCGACCTGATCCTGGGGGCACCTTGGGCCAGAGGCACTTCTTGCAACACCCGACCCTGGGCCAATCTCCCCCAATGCCTTGTCGTCTGGCTTCGGGGTCATAACACGGGTCTCCAGCAGCCGTTCGGGACGATCTGAGCAACTCTGGAGGCCTATTGGCGAGGCGCAGCTGTTGGAGAGAACCCTAGGGCTACAAACTGCTGCGAACCCGACGGAAGCGTCCGAGAACCAACGGGAACGTCAAAGAAACAACGGAGACCGCAGAGAAATCAACGAACCCCCCTCGTCCCATTCGGGCAGGGGCTTACCACTGCTCCTTGTTCGTATACACCCCCTCCCCCACCCGACCGGCAACAAACCAGGGCCAATGACAACTCCCCCGCCAGCATCACTGTCAAGAACAATGAAAGCTGAACGTTGCGGCAACATATTGGGTCATATTCGGGCGGCTCGCGACCACTTTTTAGTGTTGTCCACATTTTAAGTGGGCTTCTTGTTTTCTCTGGACACCCCGTGCAGGAACGTCCTTCTCCTCACGCCCTCATCCTCTCATCATACTCGTCTTCATCAGCATCATCATCAACAACAAGAACCTCATCCACATCCAATCCTCATCATCATCCTCATCCTCAACAGCATCATCAACATCATCATATCATTGTCGTATCATCATCAGAATCCCCATCATTACGAAAATAAGTACTGCCATCATCACACCAATCAACATCACCGTCATCATCAGCATCATCAGCATCAGCATAACCAACATCATCATCAGCATCATCACCATCACGGTCATCATCATCACCAGCATCAAGACCACACTCCTGTTACACTTATCACAACCATCACAACATCATCACCGTCTTCATCATCCCTATGGCCATCAGCAGCCACACAACTCACGCGCTCACATCACCATCGTCATCAGCAGTATCATCACCACCACCACCACCACAAACACCATCACCATCACCATGATCATGGTCAGCACCATCATCACCAATACATCATCATCAACACATCATCATCATCATCATCATCATCATCATCTTCATCATTAACATCATCATCACCATCACCATCACCATCAACACCGTCATCATCATCACCACCATCACCATCACCATCACCATCACCATCACCATCACCATCACCATCATCATCATCATCATCATCATCATCATCATCACCGTCACCGTCACCGTCACCATCACCATCACCATCACCATCACCATCACCATCACCATCACCATCATCATCATCATCATCATCATCATTATCATCATAATCAGCAGCATCATCATCATCGCAAGCATGCAACCATCATCAACATCACCATCATCACCACCGCCACCACCAGAATCCGCCGACCCCTTGGGGTTCATCGGCGTGTGAGATGTTTGCCCCTCCCCAAACCCCTCCCCTGGGAGCCTGGTCCGGTTGATTTGGAGGGGGGTGGTCCCCAAGATCCGGGTAAACGCATCCAGGGGGCAGAGGGCCCACAAACAGGCCAAGAGGGCCCTAAGATGCTCTTAGGGCGGTCCACGAGGGCCACAAGTCGCTGAAAGATCGATCCAAAACGCCCACGCTGGCCTGCAGACGGCCCAAGAGGCCCCCAAGAAGCCCCTAAAAAACCCCAAGAGGCGTCCCAAGAAGGCCTCCAAAAGCAAAAATCGTCCCGTTCCCTTTGGACGGCTTGCATTGTTATTACATTCGCCTCTTGGGCGTTCACAACGTCCCAGACGGCCCAAGAGGCCTTCAAGATCACCCGAAGGCGGGACAAGTGGCCTCCGAGAGGGCTCCAAGACGACTCAAGATGGCCCCAGGACGGCCCAAGAAGCCCTCAAGACGGCCCAGGAGGGCCCCAGGACAACCCGAAGAAGGGGCCCAGAAGGGGAACCCGAACGGACATTTCGAGCCTTCCACCCCAAGACGCCTCCGGGTTGCCCCAAGAAGCCCCCAACAAGCCCCCAGGGAGCCCCAAGATGGCCGTAAAAAGACCCCAAGAGGCTGCCAGGAGGCCCCCAAGAGATTCAAATACTGCCTCCAAGACGGCCCCGAGACGCCTCCCACGAGACCCCATCAGCTATCCGAGTGGCCTCAGACCTGCAACCCAGGCACAGTGGCGGGATGTGCAGAAGGCCATTCGATAATCATTTGTCGGGTGTTTTGACAGATGCCCGCCGTCTGTATAAGTGGGCTCTCGCCCGTTTCCCCATGCGTGCGCTGCAAATACTGAAAATGTCAGCCCAAGGACCCCGAAAAGACACCCAAGAGGTCCCCATGAAGCCCCCAAACAGCTCCAAGAAACCCGCAAACGGCGCACACGAAACCCTCAGGAGCAACACGCAACAACCGCCAGTTCCTCAAGGGGTCGGCGGTGTGGCGTAAGCCCAAATCATCATGATGATGATCATCATCATCATCATCATCATCATCATCATCACCATCAGCATCACCATCAGCATCAGCATCAGCAGCATCATAATCATCAGAATCATCATCATCATCACCACCACCACCATCATCATCATCATCATCATCATCACCACCATCATCATCATCATCACCATCATCACCACCATCATCGCCATCATCAACAGCATCAACATCATCATCAACATCATCATCATTATCATCGGAATCGTCGTCGTCGCCATCATCATCATCATCATCATCATCAGCATCATCATCATCATCATCATCATCATCATCATCAACATCATCGCCATCGCCATCGTCATCACCACCACCGTCGCAGTCACCGCCACCATCATCACCAGTATCATCATCAGCGTCATCATCAACAGCATCGGCAGAAGCATCAGCACCAGCATCACCACCATCATCGTCAGCATCATCATCATCAGCATCATAATCATCAGCATCACCATCGTCATCATCGTCATTATCAGCATCAGCATCATCATAACCATCATCACACGCAGGGGCTCTCTCATATCTTGAAGATGTCACGAGCGGGAGCCTCGTCTGTGAGTGAATCTGGAGGAAGTCTCGCGCGGAAGCCCCCTCCCCTGTAGGGTCTTCGTCTCATGTTGGTAATCCGAGTCGGCCATCCGAACACCCTTTAAAAACACGGGTTTGGTGACACCTGGGAGCCTGAGTCCAGAGGAAGTCTCGGGCGGGAGCCTCGTGCGTGAGTGAATCCCGAGGAAGTCTCAAGCGGGAAACCCTCCTTATGGGGTCCCCACCTGACGTTGATCATCCCAAGATTAATCCGAGACGGCCATTGGAATTCCCTGTAAATGCGTAGGTTGGATGACACCTGGGGGCCTGAACCCGGAGGAAGTCATGAGCGGGAGCCTCGTCCGTGCGTGAATCCCAAGGAAATGTCGCTCGGGAGCCCCATCCCTATGGGATCCCAAACCCCACGTTGGTTATCCCAGGATTAATCCGAGGCGGCCATCGGTATTCACTGTAAAGGCACAGATTTGGTGACACCTGGGAGCCTGAATGTTGAGAAAGTCTTGAGCGGGAACACCCTTCCTTTGCCGAGCTTCATTTGTAATCAGAGGCGGCGATCCTAAATCAAGCTTGCAAACGTTGGCACGGACCACCCGATACCAGGCAGGAAAAACGCCTCCATTGTCACAAGGACGACGATGAATATCACTTCCAAATTATTTCGGGAGATCCTCATGTGGATCCCACCTTCGGACCATTTTCTGATAGGGGCCACGGGGTGCCAGCATATGGCCTGCTTTGCGCACGGCCATCACCCCTGTCACCACAAATATGAACTGCACTTCACGGCATAAAATGGATCATGCAAAGGCGCCCCCGCGATCACTTTGCATTGGGATTTGACAGAGGCGGCGGGGGTTCTGGCAGATTCCCTACTGTGTACAAACCCACTACACATCATCATGGCCACTCCGCCGCGGATTGGTATTTGTTTTCGATAAGGATGGTGAGGGCCGACGTGTTTCCCGATTTGAGCGGGCGCACCTGGCACACTCTGCGCGTGCCCCGAACGTGGCGCACCTGGCGCGGTTGGAGCATGCGGCACATTGGCCGCACGTGGCGCATCTGGCGTGCCTGGCACATTTGTGTCCCAGGGGCGCATGGCGCGCCTGGTGCGCGTGGCGCGCTTGGCACGAGTTGCACACCTCGCCACAGCGTCGCGCACCTGGGATCCGGTCTGGTTCCAAGTAGCTGTCCATTCAAAGACGACCACTGCATATGCTGAGACTCAGATACCACTTAGATGTTGGGAGGGCGGGTGGGAGTGAGCCAAACAGTTTGCGTCTGGGAAATGTGTCTCGACCCTTCCCCCTGCCCCCTACCCCTGGGGCTGGACGAGGCGCCCCACGACCCATTGGAGCGTCCAAGATAACCCAAGGTGGCCCCAAGAGGGCCTCAGAGAGCCCAAGATGAACTCCAAGATGGCTCAGGATGCCCTACGACGGGTGGCCGAAAATGGCTTCCAAAATGCTCCAAGAGGCTCCGAGACCGCCCCAAGACGGCTCCAAATGGCCACGGAGCCTCTTCAGGAAACCGCCAAAAGACCCAAATCCTTACAATACCAGCGGTATGTCAAGGTCGGTTTGCCTCGCAGTTTCGCTTTCGATGGCCCTCCGAGGCCTCAAGGTGGACCCAACAAGGCCCAAGAGAACCCCAAGAGGACCCCAGAATGGCCCCAAGACGGCCCCAAGACAACCCGATAGCGCCCCGATAACACCACAAAAAGTCACTAGGAGGCGACTTCTGGGGCTCAAGAGGGGCGATGCTAATTTGAACTCCCCCCCTCATTGCTCAATAAATGTAAAAAAGTAGATGGAACTTGAATGATGCAGGCTATTCGAGGACATCTTCGGGAGGCGTTCGGCCCAAGATGGCCCAAAATTGCTCGCGATGGCCGCCAAGATGCTTCCAAGAGGTCCAATGATGTCCCGAAGACGGCTTCGAACTGCCTCGGAATACCGCCCAAAAAAACACCCAGGAAGCCACTGTCCTCCCCAATTCCACGGGAATATGGTTTGCCTTCTCGCCGTCGTGTTTCCAATGACCAAGAGCGCCAACGAACACCCCAAGAACGCCCAAAGAGGCGATTTCGGGGGCTCTACGGGGGCGACGCTAAAGTAGGACCCGCCCTTCTTTGGTCGATGTCCTTCAAGATGGCCCCCGAGGCTCCCAACAGGGCCTCAGAAAGGCCTCAAGGGAGGCCCACGTGCTCCCAAAATGGCTACACGACGGCTCCAAGAACCACCAAGAGCGCCCCAAGGAGGGCTCCAAGAGGAGACGTTTCGAGCCCACGAGAGGCAACCCTACTTGCCAGGTGCAAAAGTGTTTGACCATCGGCGGAGAATTACATAGCTGGTCCCGCGTGCCGCCCGATTAGGATGCAAAAGGGACCTGATGCGGAGTCGCGAGCCTTCGTGAGCTCTCTGAGATGGTTGGCCAGCGAATCAAGAGCGACACCGTTGGATAAGGATACCTAGGACCACGCCGCGTCAAAGCGAAAACGAATACAACAGAGCATCGTGTTGACATCTGCATGACAGCGACGATGACGAAGATGGCACTGACAATCTCAAGTGACCCATGCGGAGTGATTGAGCTGTGAGTGAGCCCAAATTGGAGTGATTGCCGGGCCTATTATTCATGGAACGGAGTACTTATCACACCGTTATATATATATTATGATATTGTTACGGGGTACGAGCCCATCGAATTCGGACCGCTCCCTGACCGAAAAGCTGCCGCTCAGATTATTACGAGGGGGTCGGGGGGGTTCAAAGCTTGACGTCTTATGGTCAAAACTATAGTACCCCCCGTGAAATCTGCGCCGCCCCCTCTTTCTCCTTATCCTCCCCCAACCTCCTCATCATCCGTCTCATCCTCCTCCTACCTACAGTTCACCAGGAAATCAGTGAGACCGTGCTCCATCGAACTAATATTACTTGTGCTCGCCTGCCTCCTCCTCCTTCTCCTCCGCCTCCTCCTCCTTCTCCTCCCTCATCATTCCTTCTCCTAATATTTCTTCTCCTATTCCTCCTCCCGCCTCATCCTTGTCCTCCGCCCTTCCCCCTGGTTCTGCTCAGGCTGGTGCAGAACGTCGATTTGACCGGCTTCCCCAGCTCTCTGTTCCACTGCATGACCACCCCTACTTCCCTGATCAAAGCAAACTGCCTTGGATAGG
>CAUYUJ010014438.1:764560-784560 GCA_963575745.1 Prorocentrum cordatum | reverse complement strand
TACTACTACTACTACTACTACTACTACTACTACTACTACGACTACTACTATGACGACTACTGCTACTACTACTACTACTACTACACTACTACTCCTTCTACTACTACTACTATACCACTACTACGATTCCGAATACTATTATCACTACCATTCTTATTACTACTACTACTACTACTACTACTACTGCTACTGCTACTGCTACTGCTACTGCTACTGCTACTGCTACTACTACTCCTACTCCTCGTCCTCCTCCGCCTCCTGCTCCTCTTCCTCATCCTCATCCTCCTGCTCCTGATCGTCTTGCTCTTCCGTTTAATCCTCCCTCCTCCTCGATCCGCTTCCTCCCTTCCTACCCTTCCTCCTCCTCTCTCTGTTCCTCCTCCCTCCTCCTCCTCCTCCTCCTCTGTCTCCGCCTTCTTCTGCTCTCTCCTCCTCCTCCTCCTCATCATCATCATCATCCTCATCCTCCTCCTCCCCCTACCCCTCCTCCTCCTCCTCCTCCTCCTCGATCCTCCTCGTCCTTCCGCGACCGCGATCCTCCTTCTCAAGTTTCAGGACTGCGGGCTGTGTCACCGGAACGATTGGAACCCTCGTGATCCTTTTTGCCATCCTCCTTCTGCTCATCTTCCTATGTATCCTCCCTCCCCTGTCCTCCTCCTCCTCGTCCTTCCGCGACCGCGATCCTCCTTCTCAGGACTCAGGACCGCGGACTGTGTCACCGAAACGGTTGAAGCCCTCGTGATCCTCCTTACCATTCCCCTCCTGCTCCTCTTCCTATTCATCCTCCCTCCCCGATCCTCCTCCTCCTCCTCCTCCTCCTCCTACTCCTCCTCCTCCTCCCTCCCCGATCCTTCCCCTCCTCCCTCCCCCGGTCCGAGCCCAGGCCTCCGACGATGCTACTTGTTCGATCGCTTTTTTCGGATGCACGCCGAGGCTCTAGATCTTGGGGCGTTTTCGTTGATTCCTGGCGGAGCTGCAGCCCCGGAGTACTTGCCAGCAACCGCACCTCCCTCCCAGAACGTTCCAGGGATGCCCGTATCGTCCCGAACGGCCGCCGGAGAGCCGAGGTATGACATCCGACGATTTCTTGTGCTGAGGTCGGGCATGTCCTCCTACAGGCGGTTGACAAAAATAAAGAATACTCAGCCAAATACCCCCAAAATAGTAAAAACATGATCAACAGACCGTCCCAAAACTATCTTTAAACTATTTTTGAAGATGCCTCCTTCAGAAGGACATGCCCGGCTTAACCCCAGGAGCCGCTTTCGGGCCCCAGGGCCATCAAAGAAGGATCCGGGGACAAAAAGCCAATTACCCGGGAAAGGGGCCTGCCCCAGAGGCCTCCAAGAGGCCTCCCAAGAGAGGGCCCCAAGAGGCAAACAACATTAATTCTACACAAAGGTTTTGAAGGATTTTGGCTTTCCCGCCTTTTCGGCTTCCCGACGCTCCAAGACGGCCCATACCACCCCAAAAAGGCCCAAGAGGCCTCCAGGAGGGCCCCAAGAGGGCCTAAGAGCGCCCCAAGACGGCCCAAGAGGCACCCACGACTGCCCAAGAGGACCCCAAGACGGCTTCAAAAGGGGCCCAAGAGAAGGAACGCGAACCGAACATCCTAATATTCCGCCCCAAGAGGCCCCCAGGAGGCCCCGAAGAGGCCCGGAAGAGGCCCCCACACGGCCCCCAAGAGGCCTCAAAACTGCCTCCAAGAGGCCCCTGAGAGGCCTCACGTGAGATCCAACGAACATCCAATAGGCTTCAACCCACAATCCAGGCACAATGGCGGGACTTGCCGCAGGCAGCTGGACAATTACTCGGGGGTCCGTGCGAATTTCTGGGATCGGCGCCAGACCCCCCCCTCCCTGGCGCGTGGAGCGCGCCAGGGGCTGCACCAGAGGCTCCGCCAGGGGGACCCAGCGCCGATCCAAGAAATCTGCGAAGACGTCTTAGAAATTATGTCTCCACGTCGATCGGAAGTAAGGGAAAATATGAAGCAGGAAGGCGTAAAAGTAGATCGGGGTCAGGCCCGCCAAGAAATGAACGAAACACAGCAAAGCCATATCGATTCTTGAAGTGGGAAGGCGCTCGAAGCAAATTGGAATCTGGGGATCCTAAAATACATACTTTCAACGACCGGCGTGCACGCGAGATGGCATAGCGACCTTACGTCGTTGCTCTTGCGGGCCGCTGCATTGGAGACGAGGGCGCGTGTTCGTGACCTTGCGCGAATACTTACTCGCTAATGTCGGTGAAGGCGACCCTGCTCTCTGCGTCGCCCACGTGGCCCCAGCAACACGCGGCCAGAGAGAAAGGGAGAGAGAGAGAGAGAGAGAGACAGGGAGAGAGAGCGGGAGAGAAATTCGCCGGCCCAACGGGCCAGGGCGTGCTAAGATCTCCGGTACCTGGTTAACAGTATTAACAGTATTTCTAGTTCGCGCTCTCGGGGCGGCCCCTGGGGGTCCCCCGGCGAAAAGTACCCCGACCAACGCCCGACCAAGTCTACTCAGAGATGGTTTTCCTTCTGGGTGCGGCCTCTCAGGCTCCCCAGAGCGCGCTCAGAGTGCCCCAAGAGGCCCCCAAGACTGCCCAAGAGGCCCCCGAGACGCCCAAAGAGCGCTCGAAGACGCCGAAGATGACCCCAAGACGGCCCAAAAGGCCCCCAAGACAGCCCAAGAGGCCTCCAAGACGCCCCAAGAGCCTTCCAAGAGGCCTCCGAAGAGAGCCCCAAGAGGCCAAAATCGTTGATTTTCATTGGTTTTTTCTATGACGCTCCAAGACGGCCCAAGAGGCCCCCAAGACCGCTCCAAGACGGCCCACGAAGCTCCCAAGACGGCGCCGAAACGACCCAAGAGAGCCCTCAAGACGGCCCAAGTGCCGCCCAAGACGGACCAAGAGGCCCCAAGACGGGCCCAAGAGGGACTCAGGAGGGATACCGAGAACTCAAAAATGGGGCCCTCCGTCCCAGAAGGCGCCCAGGAGATCCCAAAGAGGCCCCAAGAGGCCTCCAAGAGGCCCCAAGATGTCGCCAAGAGGCCCCAGGAGACTCCCAGGAGGCCCAAAAGAAGCCCCAGAAGGCTTCAAACATGTCTCCCAGGCGCCCCCGAACGGCCTCTCAACAGACCCCAAGAGGCCCCCCAAAGAAGCATCTTGACGACGACTCCATTTCGCCCCATCGAGAGACGACCCCCAGGGAACTGCTTCACCATCAAAACTCCCCACGCAACGCGTCCGAACGACACCCGCCCCCAAGAGCGCAACATGGGCAACGAACACACAGACAAAAACCAGCGATGCCATATCACGGGCCGGCGGAATGAGCGAAGCGATTCAATAAAAAAGTCAGTTGCGGCCAAGAGAGGCCACCAAGAACGAGGAGGGCAACAGCTAAGAGACCGAGATCTGCAGCTCGTCTTCGGCTGGCGATCGCTATGTCCCTATCAAGATGCACAACGACAACGCAGCTGAGACTCGCAACCGTGATCCCTTGCAAGTTGAGGCGTGATGCAACACCAAGTGCTGTCTGGCAAGGCTTCCCTGCGCAGTATAATCCTTGATGGAACCAGAAGTTACCGATGCCGCTACACCCTGCGAAATGCTTAAGAAATCATGGGTTAAGAAATTCATAGTCTCAGAACTTGAGTAAAAACCCAAAATTTCCATTCAAATCTTAGGATTTACATTGAAAAGTTAAGAATAATCGAGACTCTGGACGAAAACTTCAGTTTTCTTAAGCATCACCTAAGGTGTACTCCCTGGGCCTTCCCCGGGGCGCGTCCTGGCCGAAACCCCGCGGCGAATCCGGCGGTGGCGACGAGGGCCTCCCGGGAGGCCCGAGAGAGGGCGAGGACGGGGCCGCGGCGCCTCGCCGGAAGCGCACGCTCCGCGGCCCGAACTGCCAAGGCCGCCCGTGCAGGCAACCAGAGGCACCAAGGAGGAGGAAGAGGAGGAGGAGGAGGAGGAGGAGGAGGAGGAAGAAGAGGAGGAGGAGGAGGAGGAGGAGGAACCAGAGGATCTCGAAGACGACCCACGGATTCGGCGGCGAGCGAGGGGAGGAACTCGGAGGGTTCGGAAAGTCCCCCCGGCATGCTGAGAGAAGCGCTCCGAGCCTGCCCCGAAGGCACAGAAAAAAAACTTCTCGGAACCCCGGAGCGCTTCCGAGAGGTTCCGCCGTTCTCCGAGAGGGCCTTCTCCTTCGCACTTCCCCCCCCCTCGCTCGCCGCCGAAAGATGGCCCCCAAGGCGGCAGAAGATGGCCTCAGGACGGCCCAAAGACGCCTTGCCTCCAGGAGGGCCCGAACACGCCAGAGGCATGAATAACCTTTAGGTTTAAAGCGTGATGTTCGCATGCTCGCCCTTTCGTGTTTCCATCAGCTCAGAACGGCACAAGAAGTCTCCACGATAGCCCCAACACGGCCCAAGAAGCCCCCAAGAGGGGCCCTGGATGGCCAAATAGGACCCCGCGATGGCCTACGAGGCATCAAAGACGGCCCCAAGGCTGCCCAGAGGCCCTCCAGCGGGACACAACACGGACTTCGAAGGCCCTTCGAAGGCCCAAGACGGCGCCATGATGGCCTCATGACGGCCTACAGACACCCACGACACGGCCAAGAGGGCCCCAAGACGGCCAAACACAGCCCCAAGACAGCGTAAGAGGGTCCCAGCACGGCCCAAGGTGGCCAAAAATTACTCCCAAGACTGCCCCACAGAAGGACGAGGCAACTCCAAGCTGGCCCAAACGAGTTCCATGAGAGCTCCTCAAGTAGTGAAGACGAAAGGTGTCACATGTGACGGCCTTCCTCTTTCTGCTCCTCGTGCTCCCTCTCGAGCTCATCCTTCTGCTGCTCATTGTCATCACCATCACCAACACCATCACCATCACCATCACCATCACCATAACCATCACCACAATCATCGTCATCGTCATCGTCATCGTCTTCGTCATCGCCAGCAGCATCATCACCAGCACCATCGTCATCATCACCATCACCATCACCACCATCACCAACACCAACACCATCACCATGATCATAGTCATGAGCATAGTCATCAGCAGCATCATCATCGTCGTCATCACCACCACTGTCAGAAGCATCAAAGCATCATTATCACCATCAGCATCACCATCACCATCACCATCACCGTCATCATCACCACCACTACCACTACCACCATCATCATCATCATCATCAGCATCATCAGCATCATCTCAATCATCATCACCACCATCACCATCACCACCACCAGCATCATCATCGTCATTATCATCATCACCAACGCTATTACCATCACCCTTGCGGACAGGACGTCCGCTGAGAGGCCGAGGTCTGCAACTCCACCAGGAGAGAGAGAGGAGAGAGAGAGAGAGAGAACAAAAACATCCCAGTGCGACCCTACCTAGGAGTTGGTTGGAGCCCCTAGGAAAGCAGCATTAGTAGTAACAGTAAAGCTAAGCTGAAGCTAGGCTAAAGCTAAGCTAAAGCTAAGCTAAAGTTAAGCTAAAGCTAAGCTAAAGCTAAGCTAAACCTAAGCTAAAGCTAAGCTAAAGCTAAGCTAAAGCTAAGCTAAATCTAAGCTGAAACTAAGCTAAAGCTAAGCTAAAGCTAAAGCTAAGCTGCAGCTAAGCTGCAGCCAAGCTAAAGCTAAGCTAAAGCTAAGCTGAAGCTAAACTAAAGCTAAGCTAAAGCTAAGCTAACGTTAAGCTAAAAAGCTAAACTGCAGCTAAGCTAAAGCTAGGCTAAAGCTAGGCTAAAGCTAAGCTAAAGCTAAGCTACAGCTAAGCTAAAGCTAAAGCTAATCTAGAGCTAAGCTAGCGCTAGGCTAAAGCTAGGCTAAATCTAAGCTAAAGCTAAGCGACAGCTAAGCTTAAGCTAAGATAAAGCTAAGCTGAAGCTAAGCTAAAGCTAATCTAATTATAAGCTAAAGCTAAGCTGAAGCTAAGCTCAAGCTAAGCTAAAGCTAAGCTAAAGCTAAGCTGCAGCTAAGCGAAAGCTAAGCTAAAGTTAAGCTAAAGCTAGGCTAAAGCTAAGCTAAAGCTAAGCTGAAGCTAAGCTAAAGCTAAGCTAACGCTAGGCTAAAGCTAAGCTAACTCTAAGCTAACGCTAAGCTAAAGCTAAGCTGCAGCGAAGCTAAAGCTAAGCTGAAGCTAAGTTAAAGCTAAAGCTAAAACTAAAGCTAAAGCTAAAGCTACCAGGGGACTGGGGGAACCGCGGGGCGGGGACTGGGGGAACCGCCCGGGGCGCGTTCCACTGCCCGGTCCCTTTAAGCTAAGAGAGTAAGAACCCTCTAGGCAGAGCCTAGGTAGGGAAAAAAGAGAGAGAGAGAGAGGGAAAGAGAGAGAGAGAGGGAGAGGAAACACAAGGAGAGAGACACACAGCACACAAACGCTGCTGCACGTGCGAGAGAGCGCTCCTGCTACGAGCGCAGCGGGGGGGCCGTGGCCCCTCAGATGAAGTGGCACTCGCATCTGTACCATTTCTGCTGTCGAAGCAATCGTGCTGCCACACACCAATTTGGAAACTACATCTCCCAATCGCGTCGGAACGTCGTCGCCATTGGTAAGAGAAACAACTCTGGCACACATCACGGGGGATGCCGCCGACAGGGTCAACACACATCGCCGACGTGCACGCACAGCATCATTTCGCAACGCAACAAGCCCGCAAGCAAAACTAATATGCCTGAAATGATTCAAACAGGCTGGTGGCCCGTGAGAAGAGTAGCGGGCGAAGGTCGCTTTTCCATAGACTTTTCCACCATCGGTAACGCCTGGGGCGGCCGGAAAGTGTACACCCCCTCTTGCCGCCGTAGGGGTGTAAACTTTCCAGCCACCCTGGGACAGGCGCCACCGTCGGCGGGACAAATTATATTATGCCGCTTGTCGCGCGCTGAAAATAGACAAGACGCGCGGAACGACCGCGCCAAAGCATCGTATCAAAACCCCCGCGTGCGCCAACAATGTGGCTCGCTTCTCCTCCCAGCGGGGACGTGCAGTGGCCCTCTTTGCTCCAGGGTGGGAGGAAGGCCCAAGATGACCGCAGGGAAAAAGGGGGTGAGCTTGAGATTGCCGTGGGCGGGGGGCGGTCATCCCATCGCACGCGCCGACAGGGTCTGTGGGGTCACAGGTCATTCCCCCGCCCCCCGGAGGGACAAAAAAGACGCTGACACTGCAGGCTGGAGGGGCAGGGTAAGGACAGGTGGGCGGGCAGCTGCTCTGCCGATGCCGTCCCCGTCCGCCTACCTGCGTTGTCGGCGGAGAGACACCGTGCCACCGTCGATCTCCGAGCGGCATGGGACGCAGGGAGTCATACCAGTACTACGCGTCCTCCTCTGAGGCGCGCGTCCGACCCGAACCATATAGTATACCCATCCTGTAGTAGATCGTTTCCCGAGCGGTGTGGCCAGAAAGCGCCCGCCCCGACGCATATACTATAAGATTCCTCGGTGCGCGCGCCGCCCTTGGGTGGGGCGACGCACACCTAGTATTAGGTCGGGCGTGTCCCCCTACAGGCGGATTTTGGACGAAATGAACAATTACCCCAACAATTCTCAACAAAATGAACAAATAAAAAATCGCCCCAGACTATTATTTGACTATTTTGGAACATTCCTCCTGTAGAGGGAGAGGCCCGACTCAATATTAGTATGTTGGGGTGCCGCCGACAGCACGCGAACTGCATCCCCGTGAGGCGATCACCCCGCGCGGGCCTCCTTCTGTGCGCACCGTCCCCCTGCTGGGGCTCCCTCGGTGCACGCTGCTTGAGCAGGGACCGACCGTCCCGGCATTCCTGTGGGCCTACCACGACATGTTCTTAGAATGATGCTGCCCCCATTAAACTTAAGGACCACATCCCAGAAATCCGCCGACTCTGTCGGCGTGTGCGAGGGGCTTGGCTGTTCGAGTCGTCGTCTCCGTCGGTCGTCGCCTCCGTCGTCTTCTTTCCCTGCAGCTTCCTTCTCAAGCTCGTGAGCGAGAGAAAAATCTAGCAGTGTCGTAATCGAGTCGAAGGGAAGCCCCTTTCCATTGATCCCTTCCCCAGAGGGGGAGGGGGGGGGGTCCCGGGGGGGGTCCCGGGGGGGGTCCCAGGAGGGGTCCCGGGGGGGGATGGGGGGGCAGATTCGTTTTTTCTCGGGCGGCCTAGAAACCTCGAAAACACTCCAAATGAAGTCCGAATGCCCAAGATGGCCCCCGAGACGGCCCAAGAGGGCCCCGAGTCGCCCAAAGATCGGCCGAAAACGCCCAAGATAGCCCCAAGACCGTCCAAGAAGCCTCCAAGACGTCCCAGGCCCACTCCAAGAGACCCCCAGGAAGCCCCAAGAGGCCCCCACGAGGCTTCCAAGCGGCCCCTAAAAGCTTCCCAAGAGACCCACAAACTACCCCCAAGAGGCCCTCAAGAGCGCTCGTCGTCGTTGTCGTCGTCGTCGTCGTCGTCGCCATTCAGGGTCGGCGGCACCGGCCGTAAGGCCTTCGCAATAAGTTCGAGCACCCAGAAGAAAAGTATCGAAACAGTGTCGAGCGAGTATCGCCTCCCAGGGCCCGACGCGTGAAAACCCTCCAGTTTCGGTGCTGTCGTGGCGCTCGTGATCATTTCTGTTGATCCAGGCGCTGGTGATCCAGGATCTGAGAACCGAAGGATGTTCTGGCAAAAACCATGGGCTTAGAACATACGCCCTACGCACTGAAACAAGACAGTCTGAGCCACAAACATAATGAGGAGGAGGAGGAGGAGGAGGAGGAGGACGGGGAGGAGAGGAGGAGGAGGAGGAGGAGGAGGAGGAGAAGGAGGAAGAGGATGAAGGAGGGGGAAGTGAGCTGGAGGAGCTTCTTTGCAGGTCTTGAGAAGCGACGGACTCTCGCGCATGGGCACACGCGCGCTTCGCCGCACGCGCCGGGATCGGCACCTCTCGCTCTCGGTCCCCGGCTCCGAGAAAAAGTCGTGCGGACCACAAACGCTTTTCTTAACACATGAGGAGGAGGAGGAGGAGGAGGAGGAGGAGGAGGAGGAGGAGGAGGAGGAGAAGGGGAGGAGGTAGAGGAGGAGGAGGAGGAAGGAAGGAGGAGGAGGAGAGGAGGAGGAGGAGGAGTAGGAGGAGGGGGAGGAGGAGGGAAGGAGGAGGGAGGGGAGGGAGGGAGGGAGGGAGGGAGGAGGGAGGGGAGGAGGGAGGAGGGGAGGAGGAGGGAGGAGAGGAGGAGGAGAGAGGAGGGAGGGGAGGAGAGGAGGAGGAGGAGGAGGAGGAGGAGGAGGAGGAGAGGAGGAGGAGGAGGAGGAGGAGGAGGAGGAGGGGTGAAGGGGAGGAAGGAGGAGGAAGATGAGAGGAGGAGGAGGAGGAGGAGGAGGAGGAGGAGAGGAGGAGGAGGAGGGGAGGAGGAGGGAGAGGAGGGCGGGCGTAGGAGGAGGAGGGGAGGAGGAGGAGGACGAGGACAAGCTAGGTGCGCTCGCGTCATATCTGACATCCTACCCCTCCCCCCCATCCCTTACCATGGCGCAGATCCCCTCTCTACTCGCACAGTCGGATGTCAAGCACGGCGATGATCCCGAAAGGGCACGCGATGCGTTGTAGAGCACGGCGTGGCATGGCGTAGAAGAGCACCGCGAAGCGTAGTATCAACCTAGCATGGCATTGCATGCCGTGGCAAGGCATGGGAAATGACGCCAGCGCTGCAGCGGGAGCACGAGTCGAACGAGCGGAAGCGCGGAAATGAGGCCAACGCTGCAGCGGGAGCACGATTCGGAACGAGCGGAAGCACGGAAATGAGGCCAGCGCTGCAGCGAGAGCACGATTCGGAACGAGCGGGGCCCGAAAATGAGGCCGGCGCCTCAGCGAGAGGCATTTTGGGAAAAATTGCAGGCGAAAACCGAACTCCAGGGAAGACTTCCCAGGCGCCAGAAGCAGAAATTCAGCATTTTCAAAAAGAAAAAATTGTATTAGAATTGCCTTTTTTCGGCGCCGCCTCGGCACTCGATTTTCAGGCGCCGGCCGGAACTGGCTCCGGACCCGGCCCGGGCGCCAGCCTGGGCGCCGGCTCGAGCGTCCGGCCCGGGCGCCGACTCGGGCGCCGGCCTGGGCGTCGGAATCGGCCCGTGAGGCCTCCCGGGCGCTCGATTTTCTGGCGCCGGCCGGAACCGGCTCCGCGGACCCGGCCCGAGCGCCGGCCCCGGCGCCAGCTCGGGCGTGCAGCCCGGGCGGCGGCGGAAATGATGCCAGCGCTGCAGCGGGAGCACGATTCGGAAGGAGCGGGGCCCGAAAATGAGGCCGGAGCCTCAGCGAGAGCAGCATTTTGGAAAAAAATGCAGGCGAAAACCCAACTCCGGGGAAACCTGTGTAAAAAAGCAGTACGCGGGGGGGGGCGAATATTCCCAAGACTTTATCAGGGGAAGAGGGAGAGTAGTATTCATATTGAGTAATTGTGGAGGAGGAGGAGGAGGAGGAGGAGGCCCATCGGCAAGCCGGGACGCTTCGCCGCCGCTCGAGCTGCCCCCCCCGGGGTGGCGCACCGCGCGTGGCAGGCGGGCCCCCGCGGTGCCGCGGCGCACGCCCGTCTCCTCCCAGCGCCGACCGCACGGGGCGCGGCAGCCCCTCCCGTCATCCTCGAGGAGGCCCGAGAGGATCGGCGGCGCGCCCCGGGCTTGCCATCGCTCGGACCTTCATTCCCTGTGCAGTTTTCGGTTGCGTGCGTAATTTTGCTTGCTCTCCTGTGCCCTGTCTCCCTAATGAAAGCTGTGCGTAGCCCGCCTAGCTTTTAGCGGAAGAGGTTCGCTCTCGCCCCGCAGACCCCCCCCAAAAAAAGTGTTTTTGGTTGCTCGATGCTCCAGGACGCTCCTCCAGGGTCCCTCGCCGGGAAAACAACGCACACGTCCGAGCGATGCCGGGGGGAAGTCCGACGGGGGGCAGGCCCTCTCGGAGGGCTCGGCAGGCCTCGGGCCTCGGCTCGGAGGGCACCGAGATGGCCCAGGGATCTCGGGATTGACTTATCACACTGCGAATGGCTTTGCGGCCCCAGAGTGCCTGTGAACGGCCTCTGGAGGCAGATGCTCACGAAAAAACCGGCCGTGTTGCGATTTTTGTCCCAGCGACGCCCGCGTCCGAGGGGAGGCCGCAGCAGGGCCCCAGCTTCGAGCCCACGAGACCAGGGGGTGATGGAAGCTGGAGGCGGCTGGGGGGTCCGAGCTGGTGACCGGCTCGGGCCCCCAGGGGCCCAGCCGGGTGGGGCCCCGAGAGCATCGGCCAAGAGGGGGGGGTGCAGGCAAGCTATGCTGAGTATCGTTTCACCGATCCCCATCCCCACCTGCGTGGGCTGGGCCCCACTGGCCGATCTACCCCCCTAGAAAGGGGATATAGGTCGTAATTCCTTCGGGTGTCGAGGGGTGTATCTCCAGGACAGGGAGGATGGAAGAAGGGTCCGTCGTCGTCGTCGCAAGCGGCCTCCGCCTCCGCGAGCGCCCAGCAGACCAGCTTCAGCGCCAGCAGGTAGAAGGGGCACTCGCAGCGGCGCGCGTGCCTGCCAAGGCGGGGGGCAGTTTTCGCGGCCTCGACGACGTCAGGCGCCTCGAATAAATCGCAACGGAGATGCTGTTTTGAGTACTCGTCCCCTCCTCGGGGCCCCTCACACTGGTTTCCGGGACCCCCAACAACACGGCTCGGGATGAGCAGCCCGCCCCGACCCCGTCTCGGCAAAACCTGGCCGCAGAAGGTCCGGGACCCCCGAGGAGGCGCGGGCGGCCGGGGCCAGGCCCCGGCGCGGCTCGAGCCGGGGCCGGCCGGGAGCGTGGAGAGGGAAGGGTCCGCAAGGGGAAGTCCGGGTCCGAGAGGGACACCTCGGCCCGGAGTCGGCGATGCCTCGGCGACAGGTCGGCGATGGGCCGTTCGCGAAGCAGCGCGCTCCTGGGCGGGGTGGGGTGCGGGCCATCGGGCCCCTGGGGCGATTGGGGCGACTCGGGGTCGACGCGTCTCCCCGAGCCCATCGCCCCCCCCCCCACCCTCGAGGGTTTCCCCTGAGAAATGAGCAGGGGCCGGCGATGAGTGGGCGACTGGAGGTCGACGCGTCCCCCTATGAGCCCCCCCCCACCCTCGAGCGTTGCCCCTGAGAACCGAGCGGGGGCCGAACGTCCTGGCACTCCGAGGCCTACCACGGGAACGAGAGAGAGAGAGAGAGAGGCCGTGCACGTCAAAAGCGCATTGGCGCAACTGTGAAGAAAAAAAAGTGGCGCGGTTGTGGAACCATGGGGCGCCGCGCAAAACACGGCGACAACCCATGAGCACGGAATGTCTAAAGCATCTCTTCCACTCAGGCTTTTAAAATTCCCCTGGGACTCTTGAAAACAACGCCACAATACACCTTTGCCGAGTAATTCGCAGAAAAGGTGGGGAGAAGGGGGCAGAAGGAAAGGAACATATGGAGGGAGATATGATCAACGAAGAAACACGCTCACGCATTGCAGCTGAAACGTCTGGTCATTGAGCGCCACTCTACTCCAGCCGAATCACTGCCCCCACAATGCGTTTAGTTGTTGTCTGCCGCTGGCCGCACTCCATGCGAGCGCGCGTACCTTGGTCTTCCAAATGTTGCGCGGCGCGTCCCTCCACTGAGCTTTTGTCGGGCGTTGGCAGAACTGGGTTTGATGGGACCTGGTTTAGTGATGTGTACTACGGGACGCCACCCCCGCCCGTTCCACTAACCGGAACTGCTGCTACCCGAGAAAACACCAGCTACGGCAGATCTGGTTTAGTGATTCTGGCAAATTTAGGGGCTCCAGAGCCCTACTACTGACCGGTCCCCTCCCGACTTTGGCAGCGCGATATCAAAAGAGCCGTGGCGGAACAAGCATCCTCGTATCGGGTGTCGCTCGGCCTGCGGGCGATCTGGCCCAGCAGGAGCTGGTCGCTCGCCCGGCCGTGAGTCCAGAACTGAACTTCCGACCCCGCAAGGTAAGCCACAATACCGCGACGTGTCTGACGCGGCTGCTGTAGGAATGACCGATACCTGGCAATCCGCCGTAGACAACGGGCTTGGAATGCACCGAATGTGTTGCACTCTGCGCTGTCTAGCCAGAGCGTGTGCATGCAGTGAGACACTGCGCGAACAAAAGTCAATATCGCCACGTTCTCGCGCAACGTCGCCCAGGCATGCTTCTATACTTTACATTCTGCTTCAAAGCCAGCAATTGCCATGCCGAGCCGGCGGATCGGTTTTGGAGTCATGTTGTAGTATCGTTACCTTTCGTCCGCAAAATTTGCCGCCTCTCTTAAATGCTTCTCCCTATTGGTTCGGTCGGCGCTGTTGTCGGCGAGCTTCTTCTCTGTTTGTTGGAGCTCATTCTTCAGCTTTTCAATCGAAAGTGGACGTTGGATGCGGTCGTTGGCGTTGGCCTTCCTGGTGGTCTCCTCCAGCTCCTCCTCGGTCCTGTGAAGCGCCCCTGCTTGCGCATTTGCACGTGCTCGCGGTGCGATGCCATCTTCTCGGTTGTGTGCTTAGCGTCCTGGATCTCGCTCAGAAGCTCGTTGAGATACCCTTGCGCCCTCGATGCGTCTAAGTGCTGGCCACGCTGTTGTAGTTGGGCTTATCTTCTGCCCTTCGGAGGTGGTTCGTTAGGCCATGGATGTCGTTGTTGGCGTTGGTCAATGTTTCTGGATGTCGTAGGCCCTGCGTTGGTTGTTTTCCTTGAGGTTCAAGGAACACGTGTCGACTTGTTGTAATATCCCCGGCTCTTAGTTGTCTCTTTGGCGCTGGGGTGGACATCTTCTTTGGTAGCATGTCACGCGGGGGTTGGTCGGCCTCGTCGTCGGCAGCCTCGATGTCGCTGTAACGATCGACCTCGGCGTTGTTATGTCCCGTTGGAGAATGGTGAGCTCCTTGATATGGCTGTCTAGCTCGCTCATGAAAACCTATATATATGTGTGTATATATATGTGTATGGTCGCCCCCCCCCTGTGATCATACATCTCCGTCTTCCGTGTTCGCTGTCTCCCTCTCTCCTTCTCTCTCGCTCTATCCCTCTCTCTCTCTCTTTCGTTTTGTTGTTCTCTCTTTGCGTTTGTCTCTCGCGCTCTCTGTGATTGCCTGTGATTATGTTTTCCAGCTGTTCCAGCTTTTCCCAGAGACTACCCTGGTGAAAAACAATGTGTGTTCCAGCTGTTCCAACTTTTCCCAGAGACTACCCTGGTGAAAAACCTTGTGTTTTCCAGCTTTTCCAGCTTTTCCAGCTTTTCCCAGAGACTACCCTGGTGAAAAAGCATGTGTTTTCCAGTTTTTTCCAGCTTTTCCCAGAGACTACCCTGGTGAAAAACATTGTGTTTTCCAGCTTTTCCAGCTTTTCCCAGAGACTACCCTGGTGAAAAAGCATGTGTATTCCAGCTTTTCCAGCTTTTCCAGCTTTTCCAAGAGACTACCCTGGTGAAAAAAGCATGTGTTTTCCAGCTTTTCCAGCTTTTCCCAGAGACTACCCTGGTGAAAAACCATGTGTTTTCCAGCTTTTCCAGCTTTTCCAGTTTTTCCCAGAGACTACCCTGGTGAAAAACCGTATGTTTTCCAGCTTTTCCAGCTTTTCCAGCTTTTCCCAGAGACTACCCTGTGTTTTCCAGCTTTTCCAGCTTTTCCCAAGCACTGCCCTGGTGAAAACGCTGTGTGTTTCCAGCTTTTCCAGCTTTTCCAGTTTTTCCCAGAGACTACCCTGGTGAAAAACCATGTGTTTTCCAGCTTTTCCAGCTGTTCCAGCTCTTCCGCCAATTCGTCACCAAGGTAGTCTCTAGGAAAAGCTGGAAAAGCTGGAAAAGCTGGAAAACACATGGTTTTTCACCAGGGTAGTCTCTGGGAAAAGCTGGACAACATAAGGTTTTTCACCAGGGTAGTCTCTGGGAAAAGCTGGAAAAGCTGGAAAAGCTGGAATACACATGGTTTTTCACCCGAGTAGTCTCTGGGAAAAACTGGAAAAGCTGGAAAAGCTGGAAAACACACGGTGTTTCACCAGGGTAGTCTCTAGGAAAAACTGGAAAAGCTGGAAAAGCTGGAAAACACATGCTTTTTCACCAGTGTAGTCTCTGGGAAAAGCTGGAAAAGCTGGAAAAGCTGGAAAACACAATGTTTTTCATCAGAGTAGTCTCTGGGAAAAGCTGGAATAGCTGGAAACACAATGGTTTTCACCAGGGTAATCTCTGGGAGTAGCTGGAAAAGCTGGAACAGCTGGAAAACACAATGTTTTCGCTAAGGATACCTCTGGGGGTAGCTGGAGCAGCTGGAAGCTTGACAGATCTCCGTGGGTTGCCTCCTTTGTGCGGCTTTCCAGTAGAATCCCTTTGTGGTGCTTTCCAAAGGATTCCTTTTGTGAGGCTTTCCAATAGGATTCCTTTGTGGTGCTTTCCAAAGGATTCCTTGTGTGAAGCTTTCCATTCGGATTCCTGTGTGATGCTTTCCAAAGGATTCCTTTTGTGAGGCTTTCCTATAGAATCCCTTTGTGTGCTTTCCAAAAGATTCCCTCTGTGAGGCTTTCTAATAGAATCCCTTTGTGTGCTTTCCAAAGGATTCCTTTTTGTGAGGCTTTCCAATAGAATCCCTCTGTGGTGTTTTCGAAAGGATTCCTTTTGTGAGGCTTTCCAATAGAATCCCTTTGTGATGCAGAGGAGGAGGAGGAGGAGGAGGAGGAGAGAGAAAGATAAAAAATATTCAAGACGGGATGTATGATCTTGAGGAGGAGGGGGAGAAGGAGGAGGAAGAGGAGGAGGAGGAGGAGGAAAAGGAGGAGGAGGAAGAGGAGGAAAGGAGGAGGAGGAGGAGGACAGGGATGAGAGAGGAGGACGAGGAGGAGGAGGACGAGGATGGGGAGAAGGATGATTAGGATGAGGAGAAAGAAGGCCACATGTATGATCACAGGGGGGGGGGCGAGCATAAATATATATATATATATATACACACGTAGCACCCCGCAATTGCGGATAAGAGTGAGGGGGCGGGCGCGGGCGACGCGGGCGTCGAGCCGGCGGACCTCGTGGCCCTCACCTTCCCTGTCGATGGCGCCCTGCTCCTCCTCCTCCTCCTCGTCCTCCTGCTCCTCCTCCTACTCATCCTTCTCCTCCTCTTCCTCGTCCGCGTCCTCGTCCTCATCGAGGTCGTCGTCGTACGCCTCCTCCGTTCTGGGCTTGTTCAGTGAACGTAGTAGTTGGGTCGCGGGTGGGTCGCGGGCTCTCCACCTCCACCTGGAAGGAATTCAAAAACAGCCCGCCGCAGGCGCCGAACATTTTGATGTGTGCACTGGACGCGGTTTGGGTCGCAGGTTCTCCACCTGGAGCGAATGCAAAAGAAACCCGCCGCAGGCGCCGAAGTTTTGGCTTGTTCAGTGAACGTAGTTTGGGTCGCAGGTGGGTCGCGGGCTCTCCACCTCCACATGGGAGGAATTCAAAAACAGCCCGCTGCAGGCGCCGAAATGCTTGATTTGTGCACTCAGCGCGGTTTGGGTCGCAGGTTCTCCACCTGGTACGAATGCAAAAGAAACCCGCCGCAGGCGCCGAAATTTTGGCTTGTTCAGTGAACGTACTTTGGGTCGCGGGTGGGTCGCGGGCTCTCCACCTCCACCTGCAAGCGCCAAAATGTTTGATTTGTACACTGAACGCGGTTTGGGTCGCGGGTGGGCCGCGGGTTCTCCACCTGGAATGAACGCCAACGAAGCCCGCCGCAGGCGCCGAAAAAATTGGGGTGGGTCGCAGGGTGGGTCGCGGGTGTGTCGCGGGTGTGTCGCGGGTGGGTCGCGGTGGGTCGCGGGTGGGTCGCGGGTGGGTCGCGGGTTTGGGTCGCGGTTGGTTCGCGGGGGTCGCCGGTGGGTCCGCGGCGGGTCGCCAGGGGGGTCTCGGGGTGGACGCGGGCGGGTCGCGGGGATGGGTCGCTGGTGGGTCGTTGGTGGGTCGCGGGTGGGTCGCGGGTGGGTCGCGGGTGGGTCGCGGGGTGGGTCGCGGGTGGGTCGCGGGGTGGGTCGCGGGTGGGTCGCGGGTGGATCGAGGGGTGGGTCGCGGGTGGGTCGAGGGGCGGGTCGCGGGTGGGACGACGACAACAAACAACAAACAACAAACAACAAACAACACACAACAAACAACACACACACAACAAACAACAAACAACAAGCAGCAAGCAGCAAACAGCAAGCAGCAAGCAACAAACAACAACAACAACAACAGCAGCAACAGCAACCACAACAACAACAACAACAACAAAAACAACAACAACAACAACAACAACAACAACAACAACAACAACAACACCAACAACAACAACAACAACAACCACAACAACAACAACAACAACAACAACAACAACACCAACACCAACAGCAGCAGCAGTAACAACAACAACAACAATAACAACAACAACAACAACAACAACTACACCAACAACAACAACGAGAACCCGCATCGCGGAATTCCACTTCAGCCACGCACCCAGAGACAGTGAATGACCGTTCGGTTCAGCCCCTTCACTCTGATATATGTGTAGGTGAGTCCTGGTGTGCCAGGATCGTGGCCTTGATGAAGGCGATCTGTGCCACGGCGTCTGCCATAGGTAGTCCTGCTGCACTATTTGTGGCAATGGCTGCTGCGGCCAACCGCATCTCGATGTGCTTGAGCTTATTCCAGGCGCCCGTCAACCTGGGATCGTTGATGGGGTGGCTCCCAATGGTGTCTCCCAGTAGCGTAGATCCTCCTCATGCGGATGACGTCGCTGATGGTGTCGGCAGTTTGGTCGTTGTAATCATGAGTGTCCTCCTCTTTCTTGATCTGCTTTTTGCAATCAAGGTGGTTCTTTGTCGTGTCCTTGGCTGTGTTAGGTTTCTCCGTGCCTTTTGTGGTCCATCTGTCAAGTTCGCTGGCATCCTTCGCGGCATTCCTTTACCGTTATGGTTGCTGCCCTTGCCCCTGTGGCTGTTACTGTTGTGGCTGCAGCTGTGGCCCCAATTCTTGTCGGGGTGTTTCTTGGCCCACCGGCCCGTCCAATTGCGGTTCTTCCAGAGTGCCAGACCGCCCCCAATTGTTGGCGCGGTGGATCTCGGCGTAGCTGGCCCGCGTCGTGGGCGGCTCGATGCTGAACTGCACGGCCTGCAGCGCTCGCCCGTTCCCGATGCGCTCGCAGCTGCACTCCACGACGTCGCCATGGTTGGCCCTCGAGGGGGATGCCGTGGTGGCTGGCGGGCACTTTGGTGCGAGTCGAAAAGGCCGCGTGCGGCTGCGATCCTGACTCGGGTTCGTGCTGTTGCGCGTTGTCGGCGCTCGCGTCTGTGCCACGATGGCTCACAAGTGGAAGCCGTGGTGGTCGTGGTGGTGCTGCGTGCCGATGTCGATAGAGTGGTAACCTGACACCTGGGAGACACGAGAAAGGGAAATGTAAAAAAGGTGAACGGACATGAAATATGGTAGTAGATTAGTAGATGTTTTGGTGCAGGTACGCGGGCGCCCCCCTGGGGGCGGGCCACCGCGCTGGCTGCCGCCGAAATCCCTCTGTTGCGGCACGAGGTTGAGCTTGTTGCTAGCAGGCCTGCAGAGGAGTTGGGCGTTGAACTCAAAACAATCATCCTTTCCAACTCCTCCTCCTGCTCGGCATCCAACTCCTCCTCCTCCTCCTCCACCTCCCCCTCCCCCTCCTCCCCTCCTCTCCTCCTCCTCCTCCTCCTCCTCCTCATCCTCCTCATCCTCCTCCTCCTCCTCGCCTCCATCTCCTCCTCCTCCACCGCCTCCTCCTCATCCTCCGCCTCCTTCCTGTTCCTACTCCTCCACCTCCTCCTCCTCCTCCTCCACCTCCTCTTCCTCCTCCTTCCTCACCCCTCCTCCTCCTCCTCCTCCTCCTCCTCCTCCTCATCATCATCATCACATCATCATCACATCTTCATCATCATCATCATCAGCCGCATCATCATCAGCATCATCATCATCATCATCATCATCATCATCATCATCATCGTCAGCATCATCATCATCATCATCATCATCATCATCATCATCAGCATCATCATAATCATAATCAGAATCATCATCAGCAGCAGCATCAGCATCATCATCAGCAGCACCATCATCAGGACCATCAGCATCACCATCATCATCGTCATCATCATCAGCATCAGCATCATCATCATCATCCGCATCAGCATCAGCATCATCGTCATCAGCATCATCCTCATCAGCATCATCCTCATCGTCAGCATCATCGCAATCATCAAGAGCATCATCATCAGCATCATCATCATCAACATCATCATCATCATCATCATCAGCATCAGCATCAGCATCAGCATCATCATCATCATCAGCATACTCCTCAGCAGCATCACCATCATCACCATCATCAGCATCTGCATCAACATCAGCATCAACATCAGCATCAGCACCATCAGCATCATCAGCATCATCATCGTCATAATCATCAGCAGCAGCATTAGCATCAGCATCAGCATCAGCATCATCACCATAACCACCATCATTATCATCAGCACCATCATTATCATCAATATCATCATCAGCAGCAGCAATGCCATCATGATCATCATTATCATCTACAGCATCATCATCATCAGCATCATAATCAACATAATCATCATCAGCAGCATCATCGTTCCGCTCCTTATCCCTCAGTCTCCCTTCTCCTCCTCCTCCTCCTTCCTTCCCTCCTTCCCTCCCTCCTTCTCTCCCTCCCTCCCTCCCTCCCTCCCCCCGTCACTCCCCCATCACCTCCACCTCCCTCCTCCTCCTCCTCATCCCACGTGCGGTTTCTCCTCCTCGACGTCATCCTCCTCCTCCTCCTCCTCCTCCTCTTCCGCCTCCTCTTCCTCCTCCTCCTCCTCCTCCTCCTCCTCCTCCTCCTCCTCTTCATCCTCCTCGTTCTCTTCCTCCTCCTCGTCCACCTCGCTCCTCATCATCCTCCTCCTCCTCTTTCTGCTCCTCCTCCTGCTCCTCGTCCTGCTCCTCCTCCTCCTCCTCTCCTCCCCATCCTCCTCTCCTACTCTTCATCCTCCTCGTTCTCTTCCTCCTCCTCGTCCA